>CADEHL010001188.1:0-310102 GCA_902827135.1 Harpagifer antarcticus | reverse complement strand
GCCGGGGGTCAGGTTATTCGTCTGCAAGAAAAGGCGCTGGTGCCGGACCGTAGCAGGATGCAACGCAATATTTCAGTTGACCTAATTAAAACCGTTTTTTTATGTGTCACAGTATCACCTCAAAATACAAGATACGAAACATTTTCAACCATGCAACAAAATGTAAATAATCCTACAAATACTTTTATTATTTTTGTCTCAGCTCAAGGCAGCCAGAGTGGAGGGCTTAAAGAGCCGCGGGTTGCCGACCCCTGTAAGAAGTCTTGTTTCGTCAGTCCCAACCCAAACATACTGTATGTGATATACAAAAAGCAATTATATATATATTTAAGAGGCTGGAAACAAGAGACAAATATGTGTTATGATCACACATATATACACATAGACAGGTATATAAATCCTGCAGGTCAAAGTCAATATGTGCATACTCTGAATACCTCACTGACTTTCTAATGAGCTCCTGATTGAACACAGCAGTCCTGTCAGCTGACGGGTCAATACGGAATTGTGTGTGGAGAGAAACCACTTTGTAAGGAACACAGGGATGTTCGCCTTCGAGGACCATTTACATGCACTAAAACCTATAGCACACACTACAGGAGAGGGAAAACCTAAAAAGCAGAATAGGACCTCTTTAATAAAAGCCTCTGCATTTACTCTGCACCTGACACTTCCTGGTGAAAACACCCAGAGTCCACGGCAGACAGGTTGATATAAACACAGAGTTCCTATCAGGATGGCTCCAACGTAAAACCAGAACCTTGAGGGTTACACTTGTATCTTAGCGTTGACAGGCACAGTGTTATTCAGCTGCTGGTCTCTGTAATAAATCACCGTTTGCTCCACACGCACAGGAGCTGATGTTTTCCATCATAAAACGCTCTGCTGATATTTGCATTTGTCGGGGACGCAGAGAGTAACCGTTTAGTGTCTCGGGGGATTATCAATGAGCTGTGGAGCATCAGAGGGCGAGTGTTTGGTTAAAGAGGCCGTGCAGGAGCATGAGGAGCCGGCAGTATAATCAGTGTTCCCCCCCCCTTTAGGATTCCCACGGCCTTGTTCATTGCACCACTCCCTCTAACTGTTCCCCTGCTCCAGACGTCAGAATGTGCCTCCTCAGGAAATACTGCGGATAAAATTACACAGCATGCACTCGAGCTGAGAACGACTCCATAACCGAGGAGATCGTATTACAGGCTCCTTTGCAAATATAGTCTCTTTTTCCTCCTCCCTCGAGTGAGGAGTGTGCAAACGCTTCCTTTAAAAAGGAAAACCCTCTCTTGGATACTCCAAGTTATGTATCATCAACTCACCTAGGATTTAGACATCATTTAAGGAGCCTTTTTCTATAAGGAAGTGTTGTCATTGACATCCTTTACTTACCCTTTTTCCCAGACTACTAACAGAGAGAGGTAGAGAGGTAGAGAGGTAGGTAGGTAGGTAGGTAGGTAGGTAGGTAGGTAGGTAGGGTAGGTAGGTAGGTAGGTAGGTAGGTAGGTAGGTAGGTAGGTAGGTAGTAGGTAGTAGTTAGTAGGTAGTAGGTAGGTAGGTAGGTATAGGTATAGGTAGGTAGGTAGGTAGGTAGGTAGGTAGGTTTTGTGTCAGATAGATAAATAGATAGATAGATGGTGTGTCTTACAAAGAGTTGAAAAGTGCATTGCGTCTACACTCCTGAATTAAAGTTTAAACTCCCAAAGACACGCGTTCAAACACAGCATATCTTCTGTACAGAGAAACTAAAGTATATTTGTTACCATACTCTATTCCCCTTGCATCTTGTTTTCCCTGCCATAACTCAAAAGGCTCATGCATGCCATAACAACAGAATAATTGACGACTCTTATTGATCACGCCGTCTGTTCGCTCAGCTGTTTGTTAGGCGGGACATAATAATAATTTGTTATTGCAGGAGAAGGACAAGCAGTCGATGGTGAAGTGATGGACTGTTTTAGCATCGACGTGGCAATGAATGCATGAGCAATATTCCCCCTGCACAGCAATGAGAGGCTCATTTACATCCCACTGCACATCCTCCGCTGCTTGTGAGAACACAGGGTGTCTGCACAGTTCTCAAATACAGATTTACAACCTCGAGATCCAAAGTCTCTACAAGGAGGAAGTAATACATCTCATTAACGTCAGCTTTGGACAGAAAATGAATCTTAAACCTTTCAGATATGGAGATTTCCTAATTTTCTTTGTTTTAAACTGATTGTAGTTTAGAAGTAAACAACATTTGAAGACATTGGGAAACTGGGACGGATATTTGTTTCTGACATTAGTAGATCAATAAGTGGCAAGTCGATTGATAAATAATGTTGAAAAAGCATGGAAATATAGATCCATCTCATCCATGGGCTGAAACATTGAGAGTTGCTGCATCAATAGTGTGTCAATGAGGTGTGTGTAGGTGGTGGTTTTAAAGCCGAGTGCTTGTAGAGTAAACCTGGCTACTGGATGCTTGTTGGAAAATCCCCAACACAGACATGGAATTAATCTTCCACCAGAAATCTGACCTCTCTCCGCTCTGTGTGTTAAACCCTTTTCTATGTGGAATGCTTCCAGGTCTGAGACTGACACTTGAATGGAAGACATCTCATTGGCTTTTTGTCGTAAGCACTCTTGCGATGCTACTTATGGACTTAAACTCTCACTGTACATTTTACATTTACATTCAATTTCATATTGAATAATCCATGTCTTGCACAATAATATCCTGCATTATATTTGTTACTGGAAATTTGTATTTCATGTATATAATTTTTTTTAATGCTATTTTATTTCAGGAATATTTATTTCTAGAGTCTTCATTTCTCTTATGTACATGCCTTGTTTTTTATGCTGCTGCAACGCAAAACAAACATTTCCCAAATTGGGATCAATAAAGTACTAATCTGTCTGTCTGTCTGTTGTCTGTCTGTCTGTCTGTCTGTCTGTCTGTCTGTCTGTCTGTCTATATCTGTCTATATCTGTCTGTCTGTCTGTCTGTCTGTCTATATCTGTCTATCTATATCTGTCTGTCTATATCTGTCTATATCTGTCTGTCTGTCTGTCTGTCTGTCTATATCTATCTGTCTGTCTGTCTGTCTATTTCTGTCTGTCTATTTCTGTCTGTCTATATCTGTCTGTCTGTCTGTCTATATCTGTCTGTCTGTTTATCTCTATCTATCCATCTATCTATCTTCAGTGTGCACTATAAAAAACGTGATCCCTGCACCACTGTATGGTCACTGCAGCGGCCAATCAGGTGCACAGTGTCCGTAATAAAACCCCTCTCTGGTATCAGCATCAACTCAGAGCTCACCTGGCTCTGCTGCTTGTTGCCCGATCAGATAACACTGCCTGATCACCACATGATGCCAACCTGCATGACCTGGCTCTAAACTGAATCAGTGCTGTCACATCAGGTCACGGCAGTGGCTCAGTCAGTAGGGGCTTGGACTGGGAGCTGTCAGGTCGCCGGTTCAAGTCCCCGATCAGACCTAAAATATGGAGTGTGGACTGCTACTTGGAGAGGTCCCAGTTCACCTCCTGCTCTGCCGTGGTGCCCTTGAGCAAGGCACCGGACACCGCCCTTCCCCCCTCACTCCCATTGCTCCCCGGGCGCTGTACAATAAGTGCCCACTGCTCCTGGTACTAGGATGGGTTAAATGCAGAGGCCAAATGTCACTATGTGTGCTGTCTGCTCTGCATGTGTGACCATTACAGAGGGTTTCATCCCTCCTATTCAATTCTATGTCTACAACTCCAGATCGTCGAGTTGCCAGCAAAGTGAAACCAGAACATTTGCAGTGTTTTGTTATTGAGGATGCTGAATCTATTTCTGACATTTTCAGGATCAGAAATAGCAGTTTTAATCAGAAAGTGGCCATATGTGTACTCTCTGTGGGCTGATGTTGACTACCATGAGTAGTGTTGCATCCATTGGATAGAGAAGCAGAAATGAAAATTATTATGTCTACTGTGGACTATTTGTTTTCAAATAAATAGGCCAATCTGTCCAATCAGATCAATTGTGAGGGACTGCGGATGGAAATGAGCTCAAAGCTAAATCTGGCACTGTTACGCTTGATACATTTGAATGTTTTAAGTGTTCATTACTGTGCATTGTCCCTGCCAAATAAACGATTAAATAAACAAACAATCCAAATTATCCAGAGTTCCCTAAATCTTCCAAATAGACCCACAATTCATCAAAATCAGCCCACAGAGAGTACAAATATGGCCACTTGGTCATTTTTTTATACTGAAATGTCAGAAATGGAATGAGCATCCTCAATAACCCTGAAAACCCCTCCAAGCCATTTTGTTACTATTTTCCACACTCTAATGGTAATTGTGGAAATTGCCCAACATGTTAGCTTCCGGCAGTTTCTATGTGCTGGGGAACCGTACTTTACATTTCTATCATAAAACTTGGGTTACTCAACGTTTCTGGCTGCACAGCAACTACTAAGAGGGTGTTTCAAGTAAGATAAAAAACTCTGGCGTTGGCTCCTTCTCGATGGATTTGTGCTTCATCCCCCAGGGACAAGCAGCCTTTAAGACCTGTGTGGATATGAAGTTGATATGCTTGTGGAAAAATCCAACAGAGCAGTGAGGTGTGTAAAAACAACCGACTTTCAGACAGCTGTCAACACATAAAGAAGCACTTTTGATTTAATGATAACCTATTTAAACCATCCCTTTCACTGTTTTCTTAATAATAGCTTAAAAAGGACCCAAATAGGTGTCTTTATGGCCTGCTGTAGTAGAAAAAACTAGTATTAAAATCCACAACGAGACAGACAAGGTTCCATTTAGTAGAATTTCTTCAGCGCTACAACACATTGTACGTGATATATCGGCTGAGGGGCGGGACATCTCTAAGGGTTTGACCTATCACAACAGAGCCAGCCAGCTAACCAATCAGAGCAGACTGGGCTCTGGTTTCAGACAGAGGGTGAAAAGAGGTGCTGCAGCACAGGCAGTATGAGAACACTTGTTGAACATTAAAGAATGGAAACATGTCTTTGGAGAGCAGACCTACCTCTTGGCGCTGGTGGACAGCTTGGCGGCCGTCTTGCTAGAGATCTTGGCCTCCTTCTTCTTGGGGGGGGTCTGGTCCCGCTGCTCGGGGCCCGCCTGCTCCTGGGGGGCCGCCTCCCTCTTCCGCGTCCGAGCTTCCCCCGCTGGTGTTGGGGCTGTTGTCCGGCCTCGGCTGCACCTCACTGGACATGCTGACTCTACACACACACACACACACACATGCAGGGTTATCAGGACTGCACGGTTTGATAAGGGTCTATCTGATCGAAGTATTTCATTTTACATTCTGCAATCTCATTATATTTTACTTGTATATATTGTCTTTATTCCTGCATTTAACTTGCACTGTTTTATTTCTTGATCTTTTTCACATCTTATGTATTTAAATGGGTGCAGGACCTGAGACTTCAGATTGTTATTGCCGAAACTACATTTGACAATAATACGTTTGCATCTTGTACAGATTTGTTATATCTGAGAACGTCTGCTGCTCACAAGCCTCAATAATGAAAGACACCTACAACACAAGGTCATGTCGCTGAATCCAGCTCATCCATCCGTCAGTGTGTGTGTGTGTGTGTGTGTGTGTGTGTGTGTGTGTGTGTGTGTGTGTGTGTGTGTGGTGTGTGTGTGTGTGTGTGTGGTGTGTGTGTGTGTGTGTGTGTGTGTGTGTGTGTGTGTGTGTGTGTGTGTGTGTGTAATTGTGTGATTGTGTGATTGTGTAATTGGTGTGAGTGTGTGTGAATGTCAAGGTGAATGCTTCTATTTACATTCCCGGGTCCCGCTATGAAAAATGTCTGATACAGAAGACTGGCTGCTCGAGCCTTTCTGCTGCCGAGCTGAAATTAATATCAAATCGGACACAGGTAAGGACAGATTGTTCAATAAACACGACGGAGGACTCGGATCCTGACATTTGACTAACAGCCGCTGCTCACAGGCAATCTGATGCAATTAGATGAGCAGCTGATATGGGAGATAATTGGGGGATTAAACGGGTTATAGGATGACACAGAGCGGCGTGATTTCAAAAGGTTAAAACATGCATATGCTGGAATCCTCAGGGTATCAGCTGCTGCTGTTGTTGTTGTTGTTGTTGTTATGGTGCATTTCCAGTTTAGAATAAACACAGGGGAAGTAAAAGATGCTGACACAGCAGAGCCCTTCAGGTGTGAAACTGGCTCTGAAATGTAACCATCAACACAAGGGGAAGCTTCCAGAAGTGTGTGTTACTGAGCAGGCCTGCAGAAAACCACACTGCAAAGAGAAACCACATGTAGATATCATATTTATTTTACTTTAGACTTGGATTAAGGGGTGTTTGGGTTTGTTATTTTCAAGGTAGCTTCCACAAAGGTTTACCTGCTAAGTGTGGCCAGTGACATCCTGCTTTAAAACATGTCTAAATAGCAAACTTAAAACCAGATTTATACCCGTTTACTTTGCTTATTTTAAAGCCCAGACAATTAATTGTTTACTGCTTTTAAGTAATATACTGATAATATTTTGTCTTTAAGTTTCAAGAAAACCAATAAAACTAATGACAAATGAAGCTATACCTTTTTAAAATAAGTCCCAATACACTTGTCAAATTCACTACAAACATTTGGCAGCTAATAATAGATAACTGAATACAGCTTTGCTTTCTGATACACATGCAACACATTGTTGTATGTATTTAACTTTTAACAATTTATGGATGCAAGTATTTTGAAAATAACAATTGTTAGTTTTAGGGCTCTTTTGTATTAAAATAGTAAGATTGTATTGGATTTAAATGGCTGTTTGGTGCAGTGTGTTACACGGAATGAAACAATAGTCCTTAATTGAAAAGACCAACATGTCAAATTCACTAAAAAAATAGCTTAATGCTGCTTTGCTTGTTGGTAAACACGTTGTTGTATTGCAATTAACTTAACACGTTTTCTAAATGCACGTATGTTGTGAGGCATCTCAACTTGTTTATTTGACGGTTTTTACTCTAATTGGATAAAATAAGTTAGATTTAACTGAATGTAAAGGTTTTTTTGGTGCAGTGGGTGTACACCGGATGAAACAGTGGATGTCAGCAGTTTTTTTAATGTCTTTTACGGCATCCTCGAGGACTTTATTTACACGGTTTGAGAGGATTATGTGTTAAATTATGGATTTTCTGGACGGAGTTCGGGAAGGAGATAATGAGGATGAATCCCCGGGCTTTGGTGGCTCTCTGCGGGGAGTTAAACACAGCAAGACAGCCTCTCTGTGAGACATCCAGATGTGTTGCTGATGGTAGATTGTTGTGTTGACTTGATGTTGGTTTCATGTTACTGTAAGTATGTGTGAACAACTGTGGCTGACAGACTATCGATTTCTTTCCTCTTTTTTTAATAAGGGGCAGGTAAAATAAGACTTTCTTGTCTTGTGTACATGTTTTGTTGTATAATAATTGCCATGAGTGGAATAAACTAATAAATACATATAGATATTAAGCTCGACAACACATTTTTAAATGTGAGCAACCAGTGCCTTTAATGTAAGCTCTAAATGGGGAACCAGAGGTGGGATTCGAGCTCGGTTCAGTATGGTTTCGAGCCGAGTTCCGACCGTCTCTGGACATTGTTCGCCTGTTCAACCGACTGAGCTAAACTTCCATAACCCATAACAACACACTTATTCGAAGTGTAACAACAGAGCCAATATACTGACCTCTGCCAAATATGCTCCACAGCACAAAAGGCAGAATGGATGCCCCCTCCGCCACCGCCGCCCCCTCCCTCTGCAAAATAACCTAATAAACCCTTAAATATCTATCTGTAGAGTTGAGAATACGGTCGGCTCACCTTTATACGCAGGCTGGACGCACCTATGCGGGGGAAATGTGTGAAAATGTCCACTGTTTATTCCGTAATCCGTACCGCTGGGTGTCCGCTGCTTGACTGACTGCGAGAGAATGTGCCAAACCGCCACCGTCAGGTTACCGCGTGGTTACACGAAGAGCTTCCGGTTTCCTGGTTTCAAAATAAAAGAATGAGGTGAGGTGACACATTGCATAGAAAAATGTGACTGCATAAATAGGGAGTTTTTTTTACTTTTACTTACCTTCCTGTACTTCAGCATACACATGTTTGCACAGCTATTTATAATGTATACAGTGTCAAATAAAGGAAATTAAACACATACACATTATACAGTATTTAACAAACCATCCAAGGACACCTTCTTTGCAAAATTAAAAACAATTAACTATATACCAAGACATCATAAAACAAAACATTTGCATTTTTCTGGTACTATTTTAAAGCCTTTAAATGCAATTTTCTTAATTTTTGAGAATGTCCGCTCCTCGGACCAATAACGTTGCATATTTTATTATCCTTTTAAAAAAGATATGCTGTTTGATGTACAGATGGTCAGATCACCAAAAAACACATCATTTTAAATCATAGTTACCAGTGGGTTAACTATACTGTCTGTTAAAGGGGACCTATCATGCAAAATGCACTTTTTGATGTCTTTTATACATAAATATGTGTCCCCGGTACCCAAATCTTTTAAAAACGGGAATACATTGAGCGGATACTCGCCGTGTCCCGCTGGTCCCGCTGTCTCAGGCTGAGTCCAGGCTGAGAAATCCGCGGAGCTGCAGCTGAGAAAAATAAGGCTGGCTGAGTGTGTGTGTGTGTGTGTGTGTGTGGTGTGTGTGTGTGTGTGTGTGGTGTGTGTGTGTGTGTGTGTGTGTGTGTGTGTGTGTGTGTGTGTGTGTGTGTGTGTGTGTGTGTGTGTGTGTGTGTGTGTGTGTGTGTGTGTGTGTGTGTGTGTGTGTGTGTGTGTGTGTGTGTGTGTGTGTGTGTGTGTGTGGGGGGAGCTCCGCGGATTGGACCAATTGATCAATTGGGTGGTCGTTACGTCAATTGGTTCCCGGAAGAAAGAAATGGAAAAATAAGTGTTCTGGGGCAGCATAGACAGGTATTTTCTGTGTTAGAGTTTTAAGGGTCTGTACTTTGAAGGTTTGTGATTTGCAGACCGTTTACATGCATAAAAACCTTCATAACACACAAGGGGACGGGTAATAACTGGAAAAGCATGACATGGGACCTTTAATAATCGTAGCCTATATATATATATATTTTAGTCTTTAATTTGATACCTCTGTTGTTCTTTTAGGTTTTTTTTATTTGCTTATAAGTGACAGTGACACAATTGTAGTCGGTTGTACAACTTGCACAATCTGTTTTTCAAAAATAGACCATGAAAACATATATAGCCTACAACCAATGTTTTTTGCTCACAATCACACGTTATGGGCAGGGGTGCACATAACTTTTTTGCCCTGGTTCTCAAAGGAGCACCTGGAGATGTTGCTTGGTGCGCTCATCCTTAAAATGAAATAAACCGTAACTTTTGAGGGGGTCTTGACTTTATTTGCCAGACACACGCCACTGAACACACAAGCAGAGGTGAACACAAGACAACATTAGCATGACCAGTAATCCTACAAGCTGTCATCACTACCCTCCTGACTGTTCTCTCACTGTTCTCCTCACTGTCTTCCTCTCTGTCAGACATGGTAGCTGATGATGTAGGCCTACTTCTTCCTCTCTGGTTGAGTCTGCGATTAGCTGCTTGCATCCACAAGTCAACAGCTGGTTTTGGGTGGAAAGTCTCTGTTGTCCTCTTAGACAAGTGGATGTAATCAAATAAGTATGTGAACATAACCAATAACCTACCATAGCCAATAACAAATGAATGTAACTTATTTTATTGTGTTGTTCATTAATATCTTATTTTACCTTAACATTTATTTATTAATTTGTTTTTATCGCTCCAATTTTAAAGGATATTTTGGTTATTGTCCTATAGTATACATTGGAATGATTTCAAACCTGTTTATCCCAATAATTACAAAGGAGTGCCTTGGAAATATGTTTACATAAATTGTGACCAAACCGTTTGAACTTAGACTAAAGTTAACTATCTAAACACTCAGAGTCCTTTACCTCACTGAGCTGTAGTTATCAGCCTCTCAGTTATGTGCAGCCCTGGTTATGGGCCCCCACGGTCAAGGGGGCCCCCAAGTTGAAAGTTCAGGTTTAGCCTCAATATATTTGGGGAGAATTACAATTAGCCGTCTTTATTTGTAGGGCAGCTGTGGCGCAGTGGATTAGAGCGTTGGTGTTCGGATCAGGGGAGCACAGGTTCAAACCCCACTGCAGTCAGCATGTCGTTGTGTCCCTGAGCAAGACACTTCACCCCAAATTGCTCCTGCGGGGATTACCCACAGTATTGAGTATGTAAGTCGCTTTGGATAAAAGCGTCTAACATGTAAAAAAAAACATGTAATGACAGCCAAGCCCCCTGTGTGTGTTCGGTGAAGCATTATATGCTTGAAAATCAAATGTAGGATATAAACACAACTAAACTGCAATGACAGCAAAGCTGTGGCTTGTGTTTGTGGGGTAATAAAGTCCTAATCATCGTTGGGCTGTCACCCAATGAATGACATCTGAGGAAAATGTAAATTAAATATTGTTGAGAAAATGCTGCATCTCTTGCATTTATTGAGGTAGAGGAGCCTTAATGTTTACTTTTTTAATATAATTGTTTGTAAGTTTCAATTGCCTGGTTTTCGTGAAATTAGCCTGTTTTCATCTTAAAGTGTAACAGATTGATGCATCTCCACAGATCATCTTAAAGTCTTCGGAATCCCCCCATTGTAGTTAAAAAACTGTAAAAACTAGGCCCCCAAACAGCATCCTACATAGGGCCCCCAAAAAGCTAGAAACGGCCCTGGGTGTATTTTAATAAAACGCCTGTTTAATCTTCTATGTTTTGTACAGTTTTCCTCATTTCCGATTATGTCTTTTGTTTCCTGCAGCTTGACGAATCAAACCGCCTCCGTGCGCGCTCCCACGCGTGTGCACGCAGACGGTGTGCTCGGTGGAGCGTTATGGCAGCTTTGATGATAGTGTGTGTGGAGAGAGAGAGAGACTACAAGGAAGTACAAAACACAGGAATACACTAAAGGCTGCCAATCCATCCTGCTTTAGAACAAAAGCCTGCAACAGAATTTCACATCTGATTTCTGAGATGTTAATTATTTATGGTCCATTCACTCAGATGCATGCAGGCCTGTTAGAGCAATGGAGTTGTTAGTGATGCCTTTGCTTTGGTGACCTGCTACTGTAGGAATGCAAGGTCCCATTATGCAATTCAATAAAACAAATTGAGCCTGTTCATACAGGCTCAATTTGTTTTATTGAACAGACAGAGCTTTAAAAACAACTCAGGTCTTTATCTCATCCTAAAATATAATATAAATAACTTAAATGACCAATCATTACATATTTTTTACTTAAAATGTCTGTTTTTATATTATATTTTGGGATGTTTTTAGTTGTTTATGTCTGTTTATTTTGTACTCCTTTATTTTCACATTATGTGCAATGCCTGTTTACATGCTGCTGTATCGAAAACAATTCCCAATTGAGATCAATAAAGTATATCTTATCTTATGTTAGCATTGATAATTGAAGTACTGTTTTCTCCAGTGGCACGTATTTTTAAATATCTGAATTATATTTCCTTCTGATTTAACTTCTTAGAAATAAATAAACACTATAATCCATGAACAGCTTTAAAAACACCTTATCGCTTTATCTAATCTTTAAATATCATCTAAAATAACGTAATGTAGTAAACTTAATGTGGTAACAAAATATATAGTACATTAAATGTACTATATATATTTTTACTTAAGTAGCACTATTTGTTCCAGTGTGGTATTATTAGAATATCTTATAACAGTTATCTTTTAAACTAATGAATTGGAAACGTATAAACACAATTGTCCATGGTTTTCTGTCACCCGGAACCTTTAGTTCCATGTTTCACTGTACCGAGTTCAGCGACCGACCTTCCCTCCTCAACATGCGCCATTGAAAACAAACGTCTCTTAAACGGCTGTTGGTTCATTTTAATGCTAACTAGTTTAGTAGCATTATCTCTTCTTTTTATAAACGGAAACATATTAATAAACCATGGAGACGATTTTAGAGCAACAGCGTCGCTACCACGAAGAGAAGGAGAGGCCTAATGATACTAAAACTAAAGAAATGCTACACAAGAAATCAACGTAAACTAGCTCTTCTGTTAGCAATTAGCTTAGGCATTAGCTTATATGCTAGGATGGGAAACCTGTGTAAATTAACTTGTGTTTTCACGTTTGTGTTTATTTTTCGAACAGCTGCGGGAACAGATTAACTCGGACCACAGAACAAGAGCGATGTTGGATGTAAGTTAAAGCTTTTATTTGTTAATAAACTCCCAACGTTAGCACCGGTTAGCCAAGATAGCTAAGTTTTACTTTTTGTACTGTTGTTTACATTACTTGTTTTCAGAGCTACATGTTCATAGAGGATATAGTGCCAAATAATCCACACACTAAAAATCTATCAGCCTAATGTCTATTCAAAGGATTAAATATGCCTGCATTCTTACTTAGGAACGCTTTGGGGTCAAAAAAGTGAGTTTACATCTCAACATATGATCAGATTTACTTTATTGATCCCAATTGGGAGACTTTTTCGTTACAGCAGCATGTAATAGCATTGCGAATAATGTGGAAATAAAAAGAGTAGAACATAAAGAAACATAACATATATTCATGTGATAGTGAAAGATATACATCTGTAGACTATCTGACAAATAAACCTATGAAGGGACAAATTACAGCTAATTTAAAATGTAAAGTAAGTGTAAATATCAGTATGTAAGTTCTTAATCTTTGTTTTTACTTAAGGCCCATTTCTGATTATTAAAAAGAAAATCGATGTCCAACTAAATAACATAGCATTCAATATTGTAGGCCATGGCAGCTGTAATGATCCACAAATAAATATTGTGTCATATGCAGAAACGTGCTTTTTCTGGTAAATATTGATATATAGTAAGTACTGATGTTTCAGGGTCAAATTCCCTCCAATCTTTCTGAATCCAGTACATTAAACAGTGGCTTATAATGCTCAACATGCGTACATTACATGTTACTTGTTATACGCTTTTATCCAAAGCGACTTACATACTCAATACTGTGGGCAATCCCCACAGGAGCAATTTGGGGTGAAGTTGTCTTGCCCAGTGGGGTTTGAACCTGCACCACACGCCTCGCTGCATCTTGGCTAATAAAAAAAACGTTCTCACTTCTGTATGAAGAACTTAGAAAATGCAGCAGTAGCCCTTTTCAATTGTTGGCTTATTAAAAGATGATGTACTTGCAGTATTGTTGATATTTCTCGTTGCTCGTGCTTCTGATAAATGTCAGCTAAATGTAAAAACAAAGACAGTCTGACAGTGCTTTTATCTATTCACAGAGGTATATGGACGTCAGCTTAACTGTCAGAGACTCCTATGAAGACAAAGACGGGTAAGTGACTAAATGGCATGTGGTAAAACGGCTCTTCTCTATATTACAGGTGTTGTTGGAACCGTATTCTCTAAAGTAACACACAGGTAGTAACATGTGTATTCTTTTTCTTGTTACAGAATGAGAAAGGACGAACTGGCTGCGATCTCAGGACCAAATGAGTTTGCAGAGTTCTACAACAGACTGAAACAGATAAAGGAGTTCCACAGAAAACACCCCAATGAGGTAGTTAACGTCTACGTACTTGTAAATTAGACTATCTGTACTATGGGATATTAACAATACTGTTTTCATGTGTTTCCATAGATTTCAATCCCCATGTCCTGCAGAGTTTGATGAGCTGATGAAGGCCAGAGATAATCCCACCGAAGAGGAGCAAAGTACGTCTCAATTAGGGCTACACGATATTGGAACAAACTGACATGCGATTTCTTCCCCCTTGCGATATGAAAAAAATACAGCAATTGAAGAAAAGACCGCAAAACATCCTTTCTTGAACTTTAATGCTATACAATTGGTATTTTTCTAACTAAATATTTAACCGGATGAAGGATTTTAGTCACGGACGTCTGGATCTTAAGTTATCAGAGCAAACAAGCTGAGCTAGCTCGGTTAGCAGCGCCGAACTGGGAGAAACACATGAAACTACTTTATTCAGTGTTTTTACCTTTAATCCCCGGGTCCGTTTGCTTTGGAGATTTGATTGTGATTGGTGGTTTGCTGTCACTCACTCAAGTACCCCTGACACGAGAGCCGCGTACGTTTTTTCTTTTGTAGCAAGCAGCAAAAATAATTTTAACATGACGTGTTTGAGTCCATTTGCCTACTTCATATCGCACGTCCCAAAAAAAAACGTTATTGATTATCGTCACGACACGATATATTGTGCAGCCCTAGTCTCAATCCAGATCTAATATTTTTATTTTAGGCTCCGTCTCACAACAGGATTTAATCAAGGCTTTCTTTTGCACAACTGAAACGGTACATGTCAAATTGGGATAGACTTGAAATCCAAAGCATGTCATAGCTGCAGAAGAAACACTTTATAGAATGGCATTTCATTAAAGGAAACAGTCGTTAAAGAGCCAAGATAATATGAATAAAAACCTGCTCAAAGAGAATTAAACTGGGTATTAAATAGAGGACGTTTTCTGTAACACTCGGCTCTGATTTGATTCACCTTCCTCAGACCTGGTGGAGTTCTCTGATGAGGAAGGATACGGCCGTTACCTCGACCTCCACGACTGCTACCTGAAGTTCATCAACCTGAAGGGAGCCGAGGTGAGATCTTCTTAACGTCCACATTACTCAGACTTACTCCAAACATAAGTCACATTTATTTTAACCACCACCTTTACTCTTCCTCCTCAGAAACTGGAGTACATCTCCTTCCTGTCTTCATTCGACCAGCTGTTTGACATCCCCAAAGACAGGAAGAACGCAGAGTACAAAAAGTAGGTCCACCTGATTTATTACCATCAGAACCCGGGTTGCACTAACTGAGCAGGCACCGCCATTTCTTCCACCAAAGTTAAGGCCGTCCATCATTTTTGACAGATTTTCAACACTGAGAGCATTTCACAGCTTTTACGGTATTTTTTTTGGGCAATTTATGCCGTTTTTAAATTGTAGATAAATGTAACAGAGTTGTTAGGGGGAGAAAAGACGGGATGACATGTAAACGATAAGTTAATAACAACCCATCATTCAGAGTAGGGATGCTCCGAATTGATATCGGCCGATTCTCACTCTCTGTCCGATCGATCGGTGCTCTCTAAAAATGCCGATCACATGACGTAAAATACATGACACTTTTCTCTGTGCGCGGTAAAACAAGCTCGCCAAAATGGCTTCACCGGTCTGGCAGGATTTGAAGGTGTCCGAAAATGACAATAAAATAGTGGTATGCAACGTGTGTGAAGCAGAAATCCTGCAGCTCCGCCCGCTGTGACGGACCGCTGAGCGGCAACACACACACACACACACACACACACACACACACCACACTCTTAGCTATTTTATCTACCTCTGGAACAAGCTAAACTAGTTATACATATATTTATTCTTCACTGTAGGGTCACTCAGTCATTACTGGATCAGTGAGCTGCATGAGATACTGACAGCTGTCAGGAGAGGGGGAGAGAGAGAGACTCCCGTGTTATTCTCCAAAGTTAATGTAAACTTGAATAATGCACTTCATTTGAATGTAATAATTATGTTGGTTGTTGTTTGTGGAAGCGCCAGTGAATGAGCCCCCCATAGGCCCTGCCCACTCGATCCGGCGATCGGCCCCAAAATTGAAATCTTTCCACTTCTGGTCATTTTCCCTAAGAATAAAGTCTCCCAATTAAAATATGTGGCTAAAGAAGTTAATGTTGATTCAGTCTGAAGAGCCACCGCACGGTTAGCCCTTATCTTTATTCTATATGCTGTTAAATATGCACAAATTAAAAGCTAATTCTGTATATTTATTATTTAAAAATACATTTAAATGGATGAATGAGACTGTAAAGCTGATAAATATGCCTTACATATACAAGGAACTCATATTGAACTTCTTTCCTTCTATGAATCATTTCTGTGTGCAGGTACCTGGAGATGCTGCTGGAGTATCTGCAGGATTACACAGAACGGGTCAAACCTCTGCTGGATCAGAACGAGCTCTACGGGAAGGTGCTGGGGGAGTTCGAGAAGAAGTGGGAGAACGGGACGTTCCCAGGCTGGCCCGTGAGTTTCTTGTTTCTCATTTCATTACAGAGAGATACCTGAAGATATTTAGAGTGACCTCTTTGAGTCGATGCCAAATGAAGTACTCACAAATCAGCCGTAGAACATATTCCCCAACGGATACACAAATGCTCCTGAAAAGACTTCCAATATAATACATTTATTAGGGACGCTCCGGTCGCCAATTTTGGGGCCGGTATCGGCCGATCAGATCGAGTGGGCGGGGCCTATGGGGATCTTCCATTTAAAGTGATGTTAAAAACTCAGTTAATGCTCATTCACTGGAGCTTCCACAAACAACAACCAACATAATTATTACATTCAAATGAAGTACATTATTCAAGTTTACATTAACTTTGGAGAATAGCCTCTCTCTCTCTTCTCTCTCTCTCTCCGTCAGTATCGTCTCATGCAGCTCACTGATCCAGTATGAGTGACCCGACAGTGAAGAATAAATAAATGTATAACTAGTTCATCTTGTTTCAAGAGGTAGATAAAATGGCTAAATGTGTTAGGTCTAGCTCTTGGTGTGTGTTGCTTCCGCTCACCGGTCCGTCACAGCCGGGTGGAGCTGCAGGTTTTCTGCTTCCCCGATCGATCGGAGCATCTCTAACATTTATGAAGCCGTTTTTTAAGAAACCACGGTGTACATGTCCTGTTTTAAAAAGACCAAGGGTTGAGTACAGGCCTTCATATGAGAACATTTGACCCAGGAGGATGTTCTATATTGAAAATCTGTGAAGTGGTGATTCTTGTCTCATTGGACCATAATAGCAAATGAAAATACAATATAAATAAATAACGATTGTTCGGCTATGAGATATGGTGACTCATCTAATCTGTTTTTATTTCCAGAAAGAGACGAGTAGTGCTCTGACTCACTCCGGAGCTCATCTGGACCTTTCTGCCTTTTCTTCCTGGGAGGTAAAAATATACAGAGGCTTGCTTATTTATGTATATGATGTTCATGGTGAATTCTCATACAATATGACAGTGAATGTACATGTGTGCATAGTATGTAAAGCCCTCTTGTTTACACAGTATGATAACTGTCAATTTGTATTTGACATACAACCCTAGCTTCCACTGATGTGCTTTTTCTGGTTGTTTTCTTCCACAGGAGTTGGCCTCTTTGGGTCTGGACAGATTGAAGTCTGCTCTCATGGCGTTGGGGCTGAAGTGTGGAGGGTGAGAAAGACGTTTGCATGCTGGAAAAAAATTCCGTTTAACTTATCTACCTCTTCTGGCTGTGGTACACCTGGAACACAAACTGGCAAATTGGTTTTCTGTACAAACTGGTGTGTGTGTGTGTGTGTGTGTGTGCTGCAGGACTCTGGAGGAGCGAGCTCAGAGGCTGTTCAGCACCAAAGGTAAATCTCTGGAATCACTGGACCCGTCACTGTTCGCCAAAAACCCCAAAGCGAAAGGCCCCAAGAAGTAAGTTGGTGTAAAGCTTTACATCTCAGACAGTTTCTTATCATACTGTTCATTATATCAGTAATGATCATTTCCATCCTCCACTCCTGCAGAGACACAGAGAGGAACAAAGAGACCGGCTTCCTGGAGGCTCAGGTCTATGATTACATCGAGATCCTCGGGGTGAGTAAAATATACATTGGTATTTATTTAAGTTATTAGTATGTAGTGCAGAGTTCCCGTCAAAATGTCCGTTAAAGTTTAAATCTTCCGGACAAAATGAGAAAAGTGCCGGTCATAGGTCTTCTTTGTTATTTATTGAGCTTTAAAAGAAATTGATATGATTCGATATTAAGGCGAGACACCCCAGGTTGAATAGGGTTAATTTTTTAACTTAAAGGTATCAGCTAGAAATTTCTCCAGTTAATGTCTTACAATAAGGCAATTGTCTTTTGTATTACAAGTTTTCTGAAATAGCATGTTTAAATATGCAAATTAGCCATTATCTCACTAAATATGCACATATTTAACACATTTCAGGAATCGAAATCTCAAACTTTGGATAAAGCCAGGTTCCAAATTCTTGTTTCATTTTGTAGTCATATTAGTATCTAAGGCTTTTACAGAAGGGATATAGGATATCTCTTTTTATCACTCAATAAATCAGAAAATACTGTCAACAGCCCTAAAATATCCATTTTCGCCATGTTTTTAGGTATACAATGTTGTATAATTCAGGCTATGAATTATATATGAATAAACCCTTCTGTAAAAGCCTTCATAATATTGATAGGAATATAACTGGAAGGTTTTGGGTGTCTCTACGTGCTTCTGAAGTTGAAATTTCGAACTCAGAGTAGGAGAAAAAACTCATTTTGAGAAAACGACCTTTAAAGATTGCAGTGAGGCGCTTAGCTAAACCCTCCTGTTCTCTGGATGACAGCTCGCCACAATCGACGCACTCCGTGAAGGTGTTTCATGTTCGGGGTCATTTGTTTTTTTGTATAACCTTGCTTCGTGCAAGAGACAATTGTGTCGTCTTCTCTGTGAACGTTTTTTTTGGGCCGTTCTTTTGCGATTTTGAGATTTCAATTTCTAGCGGAAAGCTAAACAGGAAGTGTTTAGCACACCACGTGACGCATCTGAACGAATCACGTTGTCAGAAATTGACACAGCCAATGAGATTTCGTTTCTTGGTTTAAGACCCCTTTGTGCTTTCACGATGGGTTGCTGATACAAAGGAAATGACCATATTGGATCCGATGAGATTGTGCAGGAGAGACGGAGCTTTCCAACGATACCTCTGATGACATGGTGCACTCAGCGGTCGCGGTACTTTATGTTACGTTAGAATGCTAACTTTTGGTGAATTTAGGAGAAACCTACAGACGCAAATAGACAAACTATAGTAAATAAACACTTAATGTGTATTTTGTACGTTTTTCCTTCCAAAGCCTGAAAGCAACATGTTATGGAATCAAAATAGCACAAATCTCAAAATTGACCAGTACTGAAAAACGATGTTTTTGCCTGCCGTGTCTCGCCTTAAACAAACTAATTATAGTAGATTAATTATTCAAAAGTGAACAGTAACTTACAATAACACGGGAATAATAAACGGAGCTCTCTCCTTCTCCCCTCCTGACAGCCTATCAGTATCATGCAGCTCACGGATCCAGAATGAGTGACCCCGACAGTAGAAACTAAACATATCATAACTAGTTTAGGTAGTTTGAGAGGTAACTAAAATAGCTACGTGTGATATTCTAACCTGCAGTGTGTGTGTGGTAGCCTCCGCTCACCGCTGCATGTGATTATGAAGAGCTGATCCTCTCTCTCCCAGCAGCTGATCTCTCTCTCCCCAGACTTCACTCATATCGATCAGAATCCAGCTAGTTCTAGCTAATGATATGACTACCTGCTTATTAAAAGACACCTAAACAATAAGTGTCACTATGCAACCGGGTGAGGCCACAAAGTATAGCGCAGCATTATGCATTTGTTTACATGCCCCCCGAAACCCAGAGGCATTACCAACAGATCAACGTACAATCAACCCATACAGGACATATCTTTCTCCACATTACGTGTTAGACATTAGAATTGACTATTCTTGTCGGTGAGCACCGGAGAGATTTAGATTTGCCGGTCTTCGGCATGCTTTACCGGTCATAGTCCGGTAATTTCCGGCTAACGGGAACTCTGATGTAGTGTCTCTACTGTGACATGTCTCCATGCTTTAATTTCCATACTGCCTGTGCTGCAGCCCCTCTTTCACCCTCTGTGTGAAACCAGAGCCGAGGCTGCTCTGATTGGTTAATGTGGATTAAGGGTTAATACAGCTGAATAAAGGGGCCGGATCCAACATTTTATCAGAGGCGTCTTGTGTGTTTCTTCTAGAGTAATCCCTGACCGTTTGTATGATTGTTTCCGGTCACAGGAGCAGAGGCAGCTGACTCACGAGAACGTCCAGAGGAAGCAGGCTCGTACCGGAGAGGAGCGCGAGGAGGAAGAGGAGGAGCAGCTCAGCGACAGCGAGAGCGAGGACGAAGACAACGAGATCATCTACAACCCCAAGAACCTGCCGCTGGGCTGGGACGGCAAGGTGAGGACACACACACACACACACACCTAATACACGCACCTAATACACGCACCTAATACACACCATGCAACAACGACTAATCATCTCGCCCTAATCAATGTTTATTTAGTCTTTCACAACAGTCGGTTATTCCTGGTGGCGGTTGACTATAATAAAGATGAAAGGAAAGACGGCATGTTACTGGGTGAAGATTAACTGAAGTATATAAGATGGTTGTCAATAAAATGCACAAAACATACTGACTTGTTACTCAATAGGGCACATTGCAAATAAGCTGCAATGTCTTCCAACAGAGATACCTGTGGAAAACCCATTTAATAAAAACAAATTGGTTTGAAAAAGTGCTTCACTAGATACTCAACGTTGCATTTTAACAATCAATACATTTCATACGAACATTTCACTTGAAAACACAAGATGCCATTTGTGTATTTGAAATGCTCTGCCTCGACGTGCTGCTTGTTTCTTTAACATGTGTCTCGTGTTCTTCCTCTCTTTTTTTCCTCCGTGCAGCCGATCCCGTACTGGCTATATAAACTCCACGGTCTGAACATCAACTACAACTGTGAGATCTGCGGGAACTACACCTACAGAGGGCCCAAAGCCTTCCAGAGGCACTTTGCTGTACGTGGATGTTACAGAGAGCGTGACAATCTACACCGTCATTGTTAGAAAAAGTCAAATAACTAAATACTTTTTGTTTTGTAGGAATGGAGGCATGCTCACGGGATGCGCTGCCTGGGAATCCCCAACACGGCTCACTTCGCCAACGTCACACAGATCGAGGACGCCGTGTCCCGTAAGAGATTTAGTCCCGTTAGCTTGTTGGATTTTTTTTAAAGGATTTGAAAAGTTGGTTTTGATGAATTGTTTGTTTCTCAGTGTGGGCGAAGCTGAAGTCCCAGAAGGCGTTGGAGAGGTGGCAGCCGGACACAGAGGTGAGCAAAATGATCTGCAGATATTCTGGTTATTTATTCAGGACTTGGAAATAAAACAAAATGACATCTGTATCGTAATAAGAGAGTAGAGATCTTCTGTTGTTGTTCCTGGTTTTAAAGGCAGCGTTACAGTAAAGAACCAGACGTTACTGATGATTATTATAGTGTGACAGCATCAGTGGTCAATCTCACAACATTATATTCAAAAGAGAGCAGATGGTTTAAGCCAGATGTAGCTATTAGCTCATTTCCACACTAAGTAACACATTCATCTCCCAGGCACCACCATCACATATTCTCTATCACCTAAATTATTTTACGTAGATATCAAAGTAAGGATCAACTTATAAATACCAGCACATTTATAGAAAAATATATTCAGATTGATCATTAATTGAAGTCCTAGTTATATTTGTAACCCTGGCGTCCCTGCCTGTGTTTCAGGAGGAGTACGAGGACTCCAGCGGTAACGTGGTGAACAAGAAGACGTACGAGGATCTGAAGAGGCAGGGTCTGCTGTAGACGCACAATAAAGAAAAAAACATCCAACGATCGTCCTCTAAGATTTGCTATATTTTTTATCAGCCATGTTTCTTTTTATTTGTAAGTAGAAATGTTGTTTTACAGTCTCCACCCCCTTCGACAACTTTCTAATGTGGGGACCATCGATCACTATAATAAACTTTTGTCACAGTGAGCTTTGTCTTCATCTCTGTTTGTTAATGTTCCTCTGAGCCGGCCAGCTAACCAATCAGAGCAGACTGGGCTCTGGTTTCAGACAGAGGGTGAAAAGAGGTGCTGCAGCACAGGCAGTGTGAGAACAATAAAGAGCTTTTGAACATTAAGGCATGGAGACATGTAGAGACACTACATACTGATATACACCTGAACATCAGCAGGAGAGGACTCTTTAAAGTAGAGACACTACATACTGATATACACCTGAACATCAGCAGGAGAGGACTCTTTAAAGTAGAGACACTACATACTGATATACACCTGAACATCAGCAGGAGAGGACTCTTTAAAGTAGAGACACTACATACTGATTTACACCTGAACATCAGCAGGAAAGGACTCTTTAAAGTAGAGACACTACATACTGATATACACCTGAACATCAGCAGGAGAGGACTCTTTAAAGTAGAGACACTACATACTGATATACACCTGAACATCAGCAGGAGAGGACTCTTTAAAGTAGAGGCACCTTATTTCTTTTTTGTTTTAAGTGGCTTTCAGTTTGTCATACGCGTTAACTTGCTAGTTTTAGTAACAAAATACTAGCAAGTACAGCTTTTTGATTATCGATATATCATTAATTGACTTCACCAAAATCAGTAAGATCAGTTAAAGGGGACCTATCATGCAAAATGCACTTTTTGATGTCTGTTATACATAAACATGTGTCCCCGGTGTGTCGGGGAACTCACGCAGCGTCAGAAAATAAAGCCCTCTCTCTTTTCCTCCGTACCCAAATCTCTAAAAACGGGGAACAACGGAGCTGATCCAGATTTGCGTCCGATATGACGTAATATCTGAAATGTGGACCCACGGCCCAATCAGAAAGTTGCTATCAGAAACAATGCCCGACTGTTTTGGACGTAATATGGTCGGTGTTTACATTAGCATCGCTAACACTCAGAGCTAACCTGTACTGGAGAGCATGTGTGTGAAGAAGCAGGAAGTAAAAAGGAACTCACCTTGTGGTATAACCGGCAAGAGAGAAAGAGTTTGAGCTCCATACTGTTTCAGAGATAACCCTTGATAATCCATGATATGGCGTTTCATCACGGCAGTATTTAGTTTAGACAGGAGCTGCCGGGTCCCGCATGAGCTCAGACCCCTCCTTTTTTTTTTATCAATTATTTTTTTTTAAGCCCAAATCAGCACTTTTGAAACAGGAAGTGAAATAGAGGGATATGAGGCATGGCTAGAATGGGTGATCTGTTTGGTATTTTGAACAAAACACTTCATAGACATGTTTTTTATATATTTGTATCTGAGACCTATGCTATTGCCTCAAAATAGCATGATAGGTGACCTTTAGGTTTCCTTTTTTTCTTCTTTCCTGTGTATTCGTACAAAATAGTAAAAGAACAAAATCCAATAAAAGGAAGTGAGTCTTTTTTGTCTAAGAACTTAAAAGGCTGTTCTCTTCGCCCCCCTTTAGTCACTGTTAGCATATTTTCAACATTTTAAACATCATTATCAAAAGCAGTCTTCAGTTTACGTGACAGCCTGCAGAGGGTACTGCTTTACCGTGATGTCGTGGTGGAAATCATTCGACTGATCATTCGGTCAACACACAAACATATCAGCTTTTATATTTGATTTAAACTTTGATTTAAACTTTCTAATTTGTATTTTGACAGTATTAAAATAACTTATCCTCCCTAAAATGTTACATGAAGAATTATAAAACATGTCGTCTAATTTAGGAAAAACATGATATTGTGATTTAAAAATAAATATCCCTGAATTGCCATGGCTGTAATTCTGTAAGCATGTCAACTCTATTCTTTTTTTCTGCATGTATTGTCAAGTTGGCGAAGATGTCTCTTAATTTGCACCTAAATAACATCTTAAATGTGTAAAAGTTCCACACTGCATATTAGCATCGATTAGCTGCTCTAAGGTTTTCATCTCAGTTTTATTTTCGTTTGTTTTTTTACATTCAAAGCTCCTTTGGTTTTCTAACGAACACTTAGCTCCTAAATTATGGAACGCTCACTTACAGTCCGCTGAGTCTGTAGATTGTTTTAAATGTAATTTAAAGACATTCCTGTTTGGGTAACCTCTGTTTTTTTATTCTATTTTATTGTGTTTTTATTGTGTCAAGCACTTGACTATGTCTGTGAAAAGCGCTTTATAAATAAATTATACTTACTTACTTACTTACTTCAATGTCCTCATTTCTTGACAAATATTTTGGAAAAAACACAGGTTTTGTTGGTTGTATAAAGGCCATTTGTTGTCCTTTTCGGTTGCTGTTATTATGCCTCACTAACACAGGTGCACGCCTCCCTTTGTGAGCACCAGTGGGAAAGCAAAAAGACACTCAGTTAGTGGCTGCGCTGACAGCAGCCTGGTTCTGACATGTCACTTTGTGGGCTCTATGCCAGCAGGAGCATTACAGCTTGGCACCAGAGAGTCCTGAGGGATCAGCTGCTCCACTGACTCCTCTTTCACACGATGTGCTCCACTTACTCAGGCTCCACTGCTGAATCACCCAGCAGCACGCCAACAACCATTGTCGTACATCTAAAGTCAGGTCTGCCCACTGAGAGCTGCTGCAGAGGCTTGGGAATATAATGAGATACAGTCTGACTAGGAGTGCTCTAAAAATGACTAAATGTCAGCGGGATGTACCATCGAGCGCATTCGGGGGTTTACACTTTTGAACCTTTCCTTCTCTTTTCGTTAGGTTCATTGAATTACGTTCCATACAATATAGAACGTAGTCCTGTTTTATTGCTGTACCGCATAGTTTGCAGCAGCAGTCATAGCGTTTCATTTTCAAAAATAACCATTTTTACCGCGGTTAAATTACTGTTTGCTCTAATGCGCGTAATAACAGCAATTTATCAAAAGCATAAATACAATTTATAAAACAAACAAAAATGTACTTGAACCCCATATTCTTTAGGGTGATTAAGTCATGAAATGTAATGAAAAACGTTCAAATAGCCTCAATAGAAGCTTTGAATGAAAAAAATAAACATGAATTCTGTACAAGCCACTCTTTTCATTTAGGAAAATGCATGATTGGGAAGATAATTGGAATCAACAGCTGGAACCAGCGGTGGCTGAAAGGTGCAAATGCATTACAACGGCCAAAACATTTCCATAAGGATAATCGCACTGCAGTTTCAACAGAGACAGATGTCCATCTTATAATCCTGAACGTCACCGAGCGCTCTGGTTCCAGCTGTGTGTGTGAAACCTTTTAGTGTCCGCTGGTTTCCGTTGTGTTTCGAGCTTCTTGCCGCCTTTTTGTATTATTTGCAGCGTTTGGTTTCCGCAGCACTTTTAGTAAGCGCTGCTCGGGTTTCCTCAAGTTGATACATGTTTTTTAAATGCTGCATGTGTTGTCAATTTGCGGAAGATGTTTCTTCATCTGCATGTGTTTTGGTACATTTGTGTTTATTTGCATCGTGTCTGAAGCTGCAGCGCGTTTCTCCTAATGGAAGAGTTTTGATACGTTGTAGCTCGTTTGCACCGGTCGGCCACCGTAGCATCAACCCAAAAACACAGGTTTTATTATAAAAATATAGCTTTAACAGCCTAATTTACAGAACCAAGCAATGACAAAGCAGTCTGAATATACATTTAGGTGCCTTGTGTTTTTTTGTTTGTTGGATTATAATGAGATAAACTCATTAAAGCTTAAAAAAGACTGCACGCTGAGCCTTGCTCTAATTTAATTTCCTCTGTCCGCTGGGCCTTTTGAAATAACTTCATTTATTAGACAGGATATTGTCCCAGAAATAATTGCAATTGAACAATATCATTTTATTTTAGGATGATCATTGTCCATGTTCTCTGTAACGTCTTCTACACTTTTTAAATATCATAACTCATTCTAATGTGTCTCTGACATGTCTGGCCAGGGATTACAGATGAAGTAACCTTAAACACATGTACAACAATGTTTTCTAATGTCCCTAAACAAATCTTAATTAATAAAGAAAATTAAAAGACAAAGGATAATGCAGCCACGTTTTAAATTGGTTGGGAAAAATAATAATTATGGAAATGTTTGTTGTACTCAATTAAGGTTTTATCACCAAAAACCATAATTAATAGCAATTAATACCAAAAACAGAGGAAAAAATAAGCCCAGTTGTAATAAACTACATTTTCCAATGCTTCTGCTTCTCTTTGGCCAACTACTGCACAAACACGTACTTGAGAGTCTGTGTTATTCTTTTTTTGCACCCTTAACAGCTTTTAATTTCACAGCGTGGTAAAGTTAACCAATTTAAAATGTGACAAAGGACTCTAACCCAGGCACTTCATCAAAACCAATAATTTCGAGCAGCTGCAGCACAAGCTTCGGTCTTGTTTTTGGTTTTCTGCACACGCTAATTATTCAAATATAACTTAAACCCTAGACTCCGAAAACCATATTCCTGCAACCCACACTTCTTTGACTATTTGTAATCTTTCTCGGATGTTCTTGTTCAATGACTCACCGACAGTAACCAGACACACATTTTAATTTTCACTTCAGAGAAATACAGGAAAGAACAGTCTCATCATAAGAAAATAAGAAAAACGTCTCTACAGGGCAGAGTTACTGCATTTAAGCCGCACACAGATACTGAATTATCAGGAAACAATGATTATTTGTCCTTCATAGCTTCAACATACCAGGTGACATTTATAGCTGTACAAAAAAACAGATTAAAAACAGTAAAGGTAGATTGAACATTTAGAGAAAATCTTATCAGGAGTGCTAGGAGATAGAGATAAAGGAGCTGATTTCATGTATTTTCTGGTCTGATCTACCAGGTAATAAAGTTCAACCATGTGTCGTTTTCCTTGTTGAAGTTCTCCGGCCATTGAAGAGTAAACACTAAGTGATAGTCCGTCTGATTGGGTTTGTAGTCCAGTTCCCAACTTGGGAAGAGCCATTTCTATCTGCGTCCCTTTCTTCCATCGGTTCAAGGACTTAATGGTGACGCTTGCAAAGACGTTTCCACGGTTGAACAGCCCTTCCCAAGTAACTCGGACCAACGCTGGGAATAAAGAGCAGATTGTTGGCTTCACAGAAGTTCTTTCTTTCTAGTCATAGTTGAACGAACCAAAGGAAAGCCGTTGGAGGCAAAGTAGGTGAAGATGCCGTGAAAGTAGTGCTCAGAGTCGGACATAAAACAGTTAGGGGGATAGATATAAAGGTTTGGAGATGTCTTTTCTTGTCGAATCAGCCACATGTCCTTCTCCTTGATCTCTCGACCCACTGGCCTGTGTAGTCTGACTAATTGGGTTGGCAGTCCAGGTACAACACCTCACAGTTTTCTTGTGTACAGCCTTCTCTATCTGCGTCCATTCCTGACATTGGTAAAAGGACTTAATGGTCAAGATTTCTGGCCTGAAAAGATGTGTCCTAATATCGTCCGTTAACATGCTTTCTCGTTCCATGGTTGTGCTACGAGCGAACAGCCAACACTGGACCAAAAGACCAGATTGTTGGCATTGCAGAAGTTCTTAATGGCTTTCCAGTTCTGGTAGTACAAGCCAAAGAGAAGCCATTAGATTCAAAGTAGGTGTAGATGCTGTCGAAGCAGAAAAACTGGTATTGAAATGGACATAAAGGAGTAGGAGCTGACTTTTTGTTTTGGTCTGATTCACTAGGGAAATTAAGTTCACATCAGCCATGTGTCCTTCTCCTTGTTGTAGTTCTCTGCCCATTGGCGAGTGAGCACTAAGTAGTGGTCCGGCTGATTGGGTTGGTAATCCAGGTACAAACGCGTCACAGTTTTCTTGGGTACAGCCTTCTCTATCTGCGTGCCTTCATGCCATTGGTTAAAGGACGTAATGGTGACGATTTCCGGCCTTACAGACAAAGCCGCCTGCAAGGAAGTGTCGTAGTATCGTCCGTTAACGCGGTTCCTCGTGTTGTGGTTGTTCCACGGGCGAACAGCCGTGTCCACGTACCCCGGACCAACGCTGGGAATAAAGAGCAGATTGTTGCCATCGCAGAAGTTCTTGATGGCTTTCCAGTTCTGGTGGGACGAGCCAAAGGAGAATCCGTTGGAGGCGAAGTAGGTGTAGATGCCGTCAAAACCGCTAGCTAGGATGTCGTGTTTGTGGCGCTCCTCCACGATAAGGGCGAGGAAGACGCCGTCGTAAGGTGTGCCTCGGATACTGTGGGAACCTTTAGGGCTGAGGAGATCGGCCCAGGACTCGGCTGGCATCAGGTAGGAGTCGTAGACGTAAAACAGAGGCAGGACACGCCCCGTGCTGGACCTGAATCTGTAGAAGGCGCCATGCTTTCCATACCTGAGGAAAACAAGAGAGGCGGAATTTCAAGCTGTGCAATATCCATGGAAAAACATTTTGAAAATAGTCGCTTTGATGTCTTTTTCAATTGCAGGCTAAAATTAAGTGAAATTAATATTTAGTGGCTTGCATTGTTCTTTTGTGGGCTGGTAAAGGGTGTTTTTTTCTACAACTGGGGGTAGCCAAAGTAATAAAGTTACCAATTCCTTCAAGTTCTTTAAAATGTAAAAAGTATTGAGTTGTGAAGCTTTAAGGGCTGAGGCTCTCCGGCTTATCATATAATCACTGCAGTAAAAAGACTGCAGCCTCCGGACATGTTCTCTTTTTAAAATGACAACAATGCGAGTCACTTGCATGTACGATGTAGGATGATGGACATAAAGTGAAATTGCATCGGTATCAGTCGGTCAGGTGCCTGAGCGACCAATCTTCTTATTTGTAGTCTTGTTTGATTTATTTTATACTAGTATGTTCAAATAAAAGTATGCTTAAATGCCACATGTAGCACATTTTATAACAAAAGGTTTTACAGGCTTTCAGACACTGAGGAAATATGTTTGCTTTACTGAAAACCATCATCTCTTTTTCTGGCCCTCCACTTGTTCTTTCATTTTATACAGATGGCCAGCACAGTGGGTTTCTGAAAAATATTGGCAGGAATATAAAGAGCAAAAATGGGACGCCCTCTAACCTTTGCTTTGAATTTACTCCAGTATTTATATGAACATTGTAAATGTGCTGCTGCTGAGAGTCAATAGCCACTTTCACACCAAGTACTTTGCCGTACTTAGTTCCCAGCACTTAGTACCCCCATGGAACTAAGAGCCGACCGCGTTCACACCGGAATCGCAAATGAAGCCGCTGAGGTCTTCTTCTTCTTCTGCTTTGGGTTTACTGGCAGGCCGCAAACAACTTCACGGCGTATACTGCCGCCCGAAGTCCCCGGAGTTGGGGACTGGCTTCAGTAGAAGCTGCTGGGACTCCCAGCAGCTTCTACTGAAGCCTTCCGAGTAAATCGCCAGAACGCCTCCTGATCTCTCCACGCTCCCATGTTTTTTTTGTGTTGCCATAAGTTATTCTCTCTCCGTTGGTGTGCGGGGCTAATGCTAATAATGCTAATGCCAGCAAATACAATGGCGGCTTCAAAAAACTTTTCAGAGTTTTACGGGGCGTGGTTTGCAATTTGCCCAGCCAATAGAAATTGGTACTTTTTTCATAGTCCCACTGCTCTCTAGCAGGCACTAAAAATGGGGGTAAAAGTTCTCTGAACTAAGTTCTCTTTTTGGTGGAACGCAAAATTCCAGGCACTAACGAATCTAAACGGGAAAGTACTCCGGTGTGAAAGCGCCTTATATTCTTGTTCCTAGTCACAGTGTGAGATCATGGGCTTTTATCAGACTGCTAGTGAATATTCTATGAGGTGAAACTCTATCTGATACCCATACAGCCTGTGACGAAGGTAACTTTGTCACTGTGGACTGATGGCTTCGGGCCTTGTAATATTGCACATGTGGTTTAGTTTGAAAGTGTTCCCCCTCCCGTTTTGTCTGTGGCTGATTGTGTTGTCTCCTCCCCCCCCCCAACCTGTGTCTTATTGGCCTGATTAGTGTGTGTATTTAGGCTCTGTTTTCCCTGTCAGTGGACAGGTAGTGGGTGTGAGATCCTTGTGGCTATTGACTGTGTTCACATGAGACAGTAAGATTGAGACTGTATCATGTACCACAAGGAGTTTAAATGCCCACACCGGGTTATATTTGAACTCTCTGCCTCTGCCTCCTTGCTTGGTCGGGCCTTTCAACGGTCAGCTTCACACAGCCTTTTAACATGTCTGTTAAAGACACACTTTACATTTTGCTTGAGTTAGGGAAGAGGATTGGGATTTTCTGACATTCAGACTGGTCAAAGTCAAAGCAAAAGCTACCTCCTGATCTATAACAGCAGGATCACAGGGGAGACATCTATATTTAACAACAAGTTCCTCTATTCCCTTCTCAAATGTCATGATTCACCACACCTCTAGACTTCACACGTCAGGTATTGAAAGCAGAGCTCTCGTTAGCTTCAGCTCGATGAAAGGAAACACGTCTGGGACAAAGGAAAGTGAAAACAAACCCGAACAACGTACTTGTCAATAATGTATTTGATGTTGTCATGCATGCTCTGGTCCGTCCGTCCTTTGTACGGCTGTATGTGAAAGGCCACCTGTGCAAAACACATTGAGAAAAAGATCATGAAAAAGCACAACATAAATGCACAAAACCCTAAAAAACAAGGGGTTATGCAATGAATTTCATTTTCAAACAGAGCTCTTATTATTTCAGCATACAATTTATTTTTGATGGACAGCCAGTATATAAGCAACCTTCAATTAGTCCAACCTCGCTAATTATCTTGCCGGGCTGCCTGTGATTTACAGTGTTGATTGGAGTGTCATTATGTTCTGGAGGTGCTTGTACCACTGTGTTTTAACGAGGAGCTTTCTGCGCAATGTTTTTTAAATGCAGCTGCAGCTTTACACTTAATAACATGAATATATATATAGCATTTCTGCAATGACGGGACATATATCATGTTATATTACTATATTATATTTGGACTTTTGGCTAACTTTACTAGCTTACTGTTTGCACTTTGCTTTATCAGCTCACATTTAGCAAACATTGGCAGAACCATGAGTTACAACTAACTGGCGAATCTAATTTAGCATAGGTGGCTGCTAACTAGCTAGCTGCTAACTTAGCTTGTGGTTAGCTAGTTAGCAGCCACTGCCTTGCATTGCACTTGGCTAATTTGTTAGTTGACACTTTTCCTTGTACATTATTTATGTTGGCTTAAATAAACACTGTTGGTCATCATCAGTTAGCCGTCACATTGGCTGGTTAAATAATTTGCAAGCTAGCCTTCTAACATATTAGCAAGTAAGATAAGGTTAGCAAGCTAGCTCACTGAGCTTTGTTGTATGGATTTGGTGTTGTGATGTTAGCTGATAAAGCAATTTAGGCCCTGTTTTCCAGACAGAAACAAAAGCAATCCTTCTATTCTATAGAAATATAAAATATTCCAATGTTGTTCAGCTATTGTACAGTTTATTTGTGTTATTTTAGTAGTTCGCTGCCTTCTGCCTCTAACAAATAAAGTTATATTAAGGGACTTTTTTGACTAAAGTTTGCAGAGTGAACGCTACGGATAATGTGACCTTAATGTTAAGAGTAGCCTACAATTGCAAAATTAGGGCTGTAGTGAAACCACAAGTAAAAAACGGTAAAAATTAGCATTGCGTAAAGGCCAAAAACGTGTTTGAGATCCCATAACCTTTGATCTTTTTTTAGTCCAAGTAAAGGTTTTGTGCCTTTTTAAAAACAATTCCCTCCAGTTGTCTTTAAAATATTGAGTTCACGAGAAAAGGTAGCATATACAATTCATAAATATAAATATAATAGTGGCCTGGAGGTTGAACATATACCCATATTGTGACAATCTCTGAAAATAAGGTCTGTAAAAATGAGTTTAACTAGAAGTAGCCTTTTTCAAGTGTCCCTATTTTAGAACATGCCCCAGATGGTCACCTTGAATTATGCATAACACTTCCTGCTGGTTCAGTTTAGTGGCCTTGCGTTTCTTGTATAAATGAAACAGCTCATTGCTATCTCGTTCCTGAATCTTCTTTTTACTCTGCGTAGGTTTTATTTACAACATTTCAACCACATGATTGACATCTCTTCGACTACAAACATTGGTTCAGATGCTTTCAATCATGTCCTTGTGGAATAAATGGAAAAGATACCAATGTGCCGATGCTTTTTACATTCTTTTGTGCAGATAAAAAGAGTTTGTGGATGTGTGTGGGCCTCTGGATGATTGGCAAAGGAAACGTCCGACATGCCTCTGGATTTCTATTTATAAAGATTGTATACCTGCAGGAAAAAGAAAACAACCTTCTATGGTTGAGTGAAACCGATTTCTCCTGCTGCTCAGTGGAGTGTGAATGCTGCAGGATTGACTCATTTGACCTTTTTATTAGGAGCTGCTGCTTCTTTGGAGTATCATTGAAGGATAAGGCCAGCTATAATATCTAACGTCAGCACAGTAAAAACACTGAAAAGCAAAAAACTAATGACTTTAAATCCTTAAAAACAGATAAGTGCTTGAACACAAGCGGTTACAAATACATGTTATGTCTTTAAATATGTGTCACTGTGTTAATTGTTCAGTTATGTATTGGTGTGGTCCAAAAAGGGGCTTTGAGTATCCTTACATATATATCCTTGTACATTGCAGTTCTTTTGCCTTTCCCTTCTTAAGATGTGATCCATAGATATATTAACTTTATTAATGCAGCAGCAGGTTATCAGGCATTGCACCAAAGTTAAAAATACCCAGTAAATATATATCAGTACTAGAAATGTATAAATATGTCAGAATCAGAATCTGAAACAGCTTTATTGCCAGGTAGGCTCGCACATACTAGGAATTTGACTTGATGTCATGGTGCAGACATAAAATATAAAAAACAAGAAATATAATATGATATGTACAGATATGCTTAGATCCGAAACATTTCATGAACCCTCTATGGCATGGCTTTTTATTTTGGGAGGAAAAAATATTTCACCATGTGTTTTAGGGGCTTAGGGGTCCCTGATATTATATCAATTATAAAATGTGACCCCCCCTCACCCCTCAACCAGGGGTTGGTTTGTTGCCTCAGGGCAACACTGTGCTACGAGGGGAAACACCAAGGATTTCTACAATTCAGAAGCAATAGAAAAAACAACTCTATATGAAGTCAAAAGGTTTTCTTTGTGTGTGTGTGTGTGTGTGTGTGTGTGTGTGAGTGTGTGTGTGTGAGTATGTGCATGTCTGAGTGTGTGTGTTTCTGTGTGTATGTGTTTGTATGTCTCTGTGTGTGTGTGTGTGTGTGTATGTGTGTGTGTATGTGCGTGTCTGTGTGTCTGTGTGTATGTGTTTGTGTGTGTGTATGTGCGTGTCTGTGTGTCTGTGTGTGTGTCTGTGTGTCTGTGTGTGTCTGTGCGTGTGTGTATTTCATTTTTTTCATTTCATTTTTATTTGTCCTGCTCATGGTACGCAAAACCAAATGTACAATAATTGCCACAAAACATGACTACCATTGAGCGAAAAGGAGCAGGGAGAAAATGTATATCTTATGTGACCTGCCCCTTTCTAAAAAAAACAAATAATATGCCCTTCATAATAATATATATATTTTGTTATTTATTTATTTTTTTGACAGCCAAACATAACAGTATCTTAGGATACTAAGAGAAACACAAAAAAAAATACTTATTTCCCACTTGACGGTTAACGGAAAGTAACAAAACCAAAACATCATGTATAAGGAAAAGAAAAGAAAAGTGCAACACCCTCATCTGAGTCCTATTGAAGAAGAAGGTGGAAAGCGACGCATGATTGTTAATAATAACAATAACGTATGTGCGTGTCTGTGTGTGTATGTGTGTGTATGTCTGTGTATGTCTGTGTGTGTCTGTGTGTGTTTCTGTGTGTATGTGTTTGTATGTCTCTGTGTGTGTGTGTGTGTGTGTGTGTATGTGTTTGTATGTCTCTGTGTGTGTCTGTGCGTGTGTGTATGTGTGTGTTTGTGTGTGTTTGTGTGTGTCTGTGTGTATGTATGTGTGTCTGTTTGTGTGTGTGTGTCTGTGTGTATGTGTTTGTATGTGTGTGTGTCTCTGTGTGTGTGTGAGTGTCTGTGTGTGTGTGTGTCTGTGTGTGTGTGTGTATGTGTGTGTTTGTGTGTGTGTGTGTCTGTGTGTATGTGTGTGTTTGTGTGTGTGTGTTTCTGTGTCTATGTGTGTGTTTGTGTCTGTGTGTGTGTGTGTGTGTCTATGTGTGTGTGTCTATTTGTGTCTATGTGTGTGTCTGTGTGCCTAACCCTATCTTGACCTTCACTGTCCTCGCTGTCAGACGGAATAGCCCTAACAGCCTGATCGTGTCTCTTCTGCCCAGAACATGTTTTGGGTCCATTTCTTGTAAATATCAGTCGAGGTAAAAACATTGTTTAGGTTTATCATTTTACAGCTGAGCACACTTGTATGATATTGCCTGGAAAAAAGTGGTCAAGTGGCACAGTGTTGCCCCGAGGCAACGAACATAAAAACATAGTTTTAGCTAATTAATAAATACAAAATAAGTCTTTAAACAATCAAATATACTTCTTTACGTATTCATGCACATGCATGTATTTTTTATTTTAAGTTGTGTACATTTCTAATATGTTAAAAAGTGAAATGTATCTTACCAAGTGGTGGCCCTGAGTCCCCTGCAGCTTTGCTTGCAGAAAGGACTGCTCCACCCCCAGACAAAATGCCACACCCATATAATTCCCTCATTTTATTGGACACCAGCATGTCAGGTGACATTGTGTATATTTAAAAAAATAAAAATATTTAGAGGGCCAGTGTGAGGTCGAAAAAAGTGGTGTGTTGCCTGAGGCAACAGTATGCTGTAGAGGGTTGCATTTCGTGTCTAAACACCGCTGTTGAACATGTATTGTTTCTAATACAGAATGTCGTGTTGAAATCTCATTTGTTATGGAATACAATTACAGATGTTTTTGCCTCTTAATATTTACTTTTTTAAGTGCACGCATTGAGGAGTTTGAACCTCTGCTAATCATAACCCTTGATGGTAATCAAACACGAAGAGAATCTGAGACGAGTATTTCTCTCCTTTTTTGTTTAAAATGTTCCTAATTAAAGGTGTTCTCTCGTCTCGTGTTAAGACCTGAGGACAGAAGCCAAGTTTAGCCTGCAGGACCCTGAGGATTTCTAGAGGAGAGAAGAGGAGGAGGAGGAGGAGGAGGAGGAGGAGGAGGAGGAGGAGGAGGAGGAGATTTATTTCCTGCTTCTTCACACACAGGGGCTTTTCTCAATCTCGAATAAAGCTGCTCCAGAGCCACTATTTCAAGCATGCTACGTCATTGAGTGCCGCCGAAGGACTGTTCCAATGTCCAGCATACTTGGAAATCTACCGAGCCCGGCGTACTTCGTTTGGAGAAATTTCGAGGCTGCACATGTGTAGACTCCGCGGTCTTAAAATCCCCACAATGCTTTGCGCACGGACCAATTTCCCCAAATCTGTTGCGGAAAATGTAAGGCGGGGCCTCTCATATGACACTTGCTAGCCTGTTCCACTCTTTGTTTTCCGAATGCCAGGAAGTATTCTTACCTCGCTTCTGAAGGAAGACGGTCGGATGACATGTGCCACCAAGCAAGCGTACTTGACATTGAGAAACATCCAGGATCTAATCCACTGACCCAAGTGTCTCCGGTCTCTGTTTAGCATATTTTTAGGAACAATAAAATAATATGTTTATAGATCCATTCATCCTCAGGGAATGATAGTTGATCTCCAGGAGAGATGACTGTACTCGCATACTCCAACATTATAACTATATTTATTGACACATCGCTTATTTGCACATATAACGGCACATGATATCAGGGTTGCAGCCCAGCTTTGACTGAGCTGTGGAGACACAAACACCCCACGCCCACGCCATCTTTCAAAGAGAGACAGCAAGGTCTTTGCTAAACAGTTTCTATGGTGACGCGGCTGTGTTACGCTAAGGTAAAACATCGCTCAATTTTTCGGATGAGGTGTGTGCGTGTGTGTGCTCAGATCATATTTACACTGAGCCTGAGGAGAGCCGCCGCTGTTTGCATTTACTCTTCAGATGATGAACTCATGTTGCATCATTACGTTGTCGTACACTGCATTCAATCAGATTACTCAATGGATGAATTACAGAGAAAATGAGTACACTTCAAGAGGTCTGAAAATGGCAGAAAGTGTTCCCAGAATAACCTGATATGGTGTGATGCAGGAATGAGTCCTCAACCCAGGAATGAGTCTGCCTTATTGTCTCAACAAGAAGTTATTAAACATCCAACAGGAAGTCAATTAACCCTACAAGTAATTACAACTTTAACAGGAAGTTGCCAAACCCTCCAACAGGAAGTCTGCTTTGTTTCTGATTATCCAGCTGCTCTACCTGACCAGGTGCAACGCTATTTGTGTCCCTCGTGAACCATGCTGTGTACAACTAGTTCCATGCTAACAGTGACGAGGAAACGGTGTAGAAAACACACACACACACACACACACACACACACACACACACACACACACACACACACACACACACACACACACACACACACACACACACACACACACACACACACACACACACAACACACACACACACACACACACACACACACACACACACACACACACACACACACACACACACACACACACACACACACACACACACACACACACACACACACACACACACACACACACACACACACACACACACACCACACACACACACACACACACACACACACACACACACACACACACACACACACACACACACACACACACACACACACACACACACACACACACACACACACACACACACACACACACATCCACACACACCACACACACACACACACACATCTCTCTGCTACCTCCATATCACTGTAAATGTCAGGTTTTGAGGTCAGCGATTTTAAATTGAAGATGCCACCGGGTCCCACTCGCTTGGTACTCTCACTTTTATTCACTGTAAGAGCCTCAGTGGACCACAATGCATTGCAGCTGCAAGACATATAGAGGTATAACAACAACTGCCATCAAAAAACAATAACAACAGATCCTTTTGTTCAATAGCTAATAATAATAACATGTAAACCTATATGCACAAAATAACTTGTCAAACACTATCATACAAATAACAATATTGAGACGTTAGTTGCTGTAAAGTCATTAATCAGTAAAAACCGTTAAGGGATCAAGCCTCTTTTAACTTTAAGTATATCGTTTTGTGTTATTGTTGGAGGAGCCTGAGTCTAAACTGCATTTAGCTATTGTGCGTACAACAATAAAGCCTTAGGACCTTTGACTCCGCTTTAACGTTAAACTGTCACATTGAGTAAATCGTCAGGAAGTAGAAAACATACCGGTTGTCTCACCAGTTACCTTGATGCTGTGCCTGTGGGCGGCGTCCATCACGGCGGGAACCAGATCCTCGCTCGGCTCCCCGTGGTCGTCTGCCACGCCGGGGGGGTACCAGGACAGAACCAGCACCCCTAACACACCACAGAGAGGCAGAGAGTGGGAGTTCAATGAATGAAGGTGGAGGTTAAAGCAAGGATTGGTTAATAATCAATAAAGGCTGTGGTCACAGTTTTTTCAACAGTTATTCTATCAGAGCATGTATCAAAGTAGGTAAACAAATCTTCACTTTATAGAAACATAGGAAGTGTAATAATGTAAATACTGCTTAACAAACCTGTGGTAACTTTATTTACACCAGGGCTGCACAACATATATTTTTTTAATCATCGTCTCTTGCACTCAATTTTGTTGAGTTATTTAGATTATCAGTAGAAATGTGTACGGTTACATTATTATTATTTTTATAAATTATAATGTTTGTTTTTTATTAAATCATTGTTCATTATTTGGGCAGTTTTATAATTGATATCCCAGGACACTAACCACATGTGAGTAATACATTGAGGGAGGAGGTTAAAGCACTGATTGGTTAATAATCAATAAACCTGTGGTAACTTTATTTACACCAGGGCTGCACAAAATATATATTTTTTAAACTTCATCTCCATATTGCACTCAATTTTGTTGAGTTATTTGAAGCAGATTATTAGATTACATTTGAACTATTATATGATTATTATTTTTATAAATTATACAATTATTAATTAATTGTTCAATATTTGGGCAGTTGTATAATTGATATGTATGTCTACCTGCTGCAGCCTCCTCTATCTGCGCCATGTGGGACTCCAGCACCTTGGGGTCTCTGGAGCTGTAGGGGCCGAGCTCCGGGTAGAAACTGGAGGCTATGTCCTCCGGAGGCATGTGTCTCCCCTGGGCGTGACTGGCTGCGATCTTAGGGTCCCAGTGCGGCACCAGCACGTGGTCCCAGTGGATGTACTTGTTGTCGGTGGCCGGGTCCCCGTACCACAGGTAGTAGAAGATGTGCACGTCGTAAAATATGCTGTAATCCCGGTCAGATTTAGTGAAAACCACTTTAGTGTCGCTGCTGATGCTGCCGCCGTGAACCTGACCCGGAGACACCAGCACATCCTGCAGGTCCAGACAGAGGGGGGAGAAGAGTTCAGATGCTCTAGTAAAAGTACCAATACATTATGGGCTAAATGCTTAGTTACAATTAAAAGTCCTGCATTCAAAATCATACTTAGTTCAAAGGCTTTATTGTCATATGGAAGGCGACAGTGTTATACGATTAAGTTCTTCAGTCCCAGGCTCCACCAACAATGCATCATAAATACAGAGCCGGGAGAAGTACTTAGATCTGGTACTTGAGTAAAAGTAGAAGTACTCAGATCTTGTACTTGAGTAAAAGTAGAAGTACCAGAGTGTAGGAATACTCTGTTACAGTAAAAGTCCTGCATTCAAATGTTACTCAAGTAAAAGTAGAAAAGTATCATCATCAAAATATAGTGAAAGTAGCGACAGTAAAAGTAGTCATTGTGCAGATTGGTCCATTTCAGAATAATATATATGATATGTTTTATAATAATTGATCATGAAAGTGTTCTCAAAGCTGGTAAAGGTGCAGCTAGTTTGAATGACTTTGTATACTGCAGGGTAGCTGGTGGATTTACTCCAGGTGGAACTAAAGTCTGTAACATGTATCTCTGTGACTTATCTCCGTCGTGTAGTGGAGTAGACAAGTAAGATAACATTAAAATACTCTAATAAAGTACAAGTACAATACACATTTGACTTAAGTACTTGACTAAAGGTACTTAGTTACTCCCCACCTCTGCATCCAGCCGCCTCCGGTCCCTCTCTCTCTCCCGGATGAAGCCCATTCCCGGGGCCAGGTCTGAGAAGCCGTCGCTGGGCTTCAGGGTCCGGAGCCCCATCATGGCCCCGAAGATGAAGAGGGTGAAGAGGAAGAGAGAAACTAAAGCCTTCCTGCGGAGCCGCGTCATGGTGGCTGTCCGCGGTGCTGAAGACCGAAAACAAGCGCTCCTCTGGTCGTCTTTCAGTCAGTGCAATGGAGACTGTGAAACATGCATGTTATTTCCCCTCCACCCGGAGATCTCAGGCTTCAGTAACCCCCCCCCCCCCCCCCTCTGCACACATGGTCGCTGTCCCTGGTGCTGAAGACAGGAAAACAAGCGCTCCTTTTTTGATTTGTTCAACTGGCGAGATGAAATCAGTCAGTGCAGCTGGAGCTTAATGGAGACTGTAAAACACGAGTAATCATCCCCGAGATACCCTGCAGGATCAGGCTGCTGCAGACAGTAAAACAAGCGCTCCTCTCTTCGTTTTACAGCAGGAAATAAAACGCGTTGATTCAGTGCGACGGGGACTGTAACACATGCATGTTATTTCACCTCCATCCTGCAGTGAAATACAAATAATAAATCCGCTCCTCCGCATATCTGCGCTGCGCACTTCGCCTTTTATTCCCCTCCATCTTTTCCTCCAACATCTATGTCACCTGTCAGCTGTTCCCTCATGTCTCTACAGGAGCTTTAATATGTTTAGTTTACCCGTGCAATGCTCCTCTTCCGGTCATCCCATCCTCATAGGTCCAGGGGTCACATCTGCTTCCTAAATCCATCCCTGCAGCACAGAAAGGTTTTCTTTTCTTTTTGCTGGATACTGACGCTTCAGGAGAGAATGAAACATTTGTTTGTGCAGGAGGAGGGGGTGGGATTAACTCCCAACCGGAAATGCATGTATGAGGGGTGATTAGTGCCAGAAGAGAGGCAGGAGGTGGAGCCTTAGCTCAGATTTATGAAGAATAATTTCTGTGTGTTGTGACAGATATTTATAGTAATGTGTTATCATGTATAGAACCAATCACACTTAGGGAGAGGATTACGGAAACATGTGATTTTTTAAAGTGATTATTTAATCACATGTGGCACCAATCCTCTTCCGTACATGATGTGTGTTGAAATCTATGGTTGAAACACTCTTAGTAAATCTTAAATTAAATATATATGATTTATCCTCAATAAAAATCAATCATCTGTAAAATGTAGTAAGGAAACAAATCCCAGTGTTGCACAATTTAAAAAAAATGTATACTGTATATTGAATGTGGGGTTTTTTATGTCCAAATTCAATCGTAACCATGGTTTTTGTGCACGAGTCAGTGTGACATTATTCAGAATCAGAAACAGGTGCATTGCCAAGTACAGTAGGTCTTAACATACGAGGAATGTGTCTTGGTGGTGCGTGCATAATGTGTTTATGTACGTACCACCAAGACACATTCCTAAAGACGATAAAAAGTAAGAAAAAACAACCAAAAAATAAAATGGTATCTACGTTAAGATATAGAAGATTATTTACATGACATCTGGAAATACTAAAGAACTACGTGCAGTATCCCGTTGCAAAGTACTTGAAATAATAGAATAACATATGTGCAGTGTTGTTATGGAAGTGTAGTATTGGGGTATTTTCAGAAAGTAAAGGCTTAAGGTGACATCTAGTGGGAGAGGGAACATAGTGCATGTATTATTTGCATGCTTTTAATTGGTTGGAGGTTAATGGTCAACATGTTAAGAGAGTTTTACAGTACGTCATGCAACACTAACTCATTTTTTTGATATACTGAATCATATGCATGACATTTATTTAGGACATACATATTTTTAATAGCAATAGGTAAATGTGCAGCCCCCGAAATCTTGTTATTGTTCTTTAACAGATAAAACATCTTCAGTCTGTCATTTGCCACCTGGAGGCTTGTTGCGTGTGTATGTGTGTGTGTGTGTGTGTGTGTGTGTGTGTGTGTGTGTGTGTGTGTGTGTGTGTGTGTGTGTGTGTGTGTGTGTGTGTGTGTGTGTGTGTGTGTGTGTGTGTGTGTGTGTGTGTACAAAGAAGCGTGCCGATGGTTTGTTCCCAGAAACTCCTCTGGGTGACCCCTGGGCTTCCATGCTCCGCAGGAGCCGCTGGGCTTTACCATTTCCACAGTGACTTTCAGAGAGATATCACACACACACACACCTACACACACACACACACACACACACACACACACACACACACACACACACACACACACACACACACACACACACCACACACACACACACACTCTCTCTCTCTCTCGCTTAACTTAGTGTGTGAGTGTGTGGCTGTGTGTTTGTTTTGAAATAAATTATCTTATTTACTTATTACTGCACAATTATTAAGTGCACATGCTTGTCAATCTGTGTCTGTGTGTGTGTATTGTGAGAGAAAGTGTGTGTGTGTGTGTGTGTGTGTGTGTTTTACAGGAATTTCCATGGCTCAGTAGTTTGAAAGCAGCTCATCATATATAAATGAGTGTGGGTAAATGACTCCTACAGGCCACCATACTTCTCTTTATGAACTGTAACAGGTGGAGGTGAATCACCTGAACAGTAGGATCAACTTCACCTGAATCATGTGACTCACCCTGAAGAAGAAGAAGAATAAACCATCTGATGTATAAATGTCACTTATTTATTTATTTAATCATCATGGACTTTATAAATACAGCTCCAGTTATTTACTGCTCATGCAGACACTGCAGAACAGGAGTTTCCTCTAAGATGACCAAAGGTATGTCTCACTCTTTATTTAACTTTAGATATCAGATAAGTTCACATATTCATATTTTTTTGTTGTATTCCAATGTACAATATTTTACATTGAATTATTCCTGCATTTTACTAGCACAACTTTTAGCCCTTACATAACACTTTCAGTCATGTGGAAAGCTGCATCTTATACAACTCTGATTGGTCAATCTGTACATTTTGTGTGAGTGTGTGTGAGTGTGTGTGTGTGTGTGTGTGTGTGTGTGTGTGTGTGTGTGTGTGTGTGTGTGTGTGTGTGTGTGTGTGTGTGTGTGTGTGTGTGTGAGATGGGGGTTACCAGAGGTGGGAGGGTCAAGAGGGCTTCTGCATATTGTGCAAGAAGAGAGCAGGAAGCAGGCAGAAGGTATTATATCTCCTGCAGGATTGCACACACACACACACACACACACACACACACACACACACGCTTGGATTGTAAGGATTTTAAGGATGCATTTCACAGTTTTCATCTGAAATTGTGAGAATGTTCTGCAGACGACTGAGGGGAGTTCCCAACATGGCAGAAGGGTTCTGGAGCTTTTCTGCAGATTTTACTCCCAAAAAAAAGGTGGTTGAATAGAAAAGCATATATATATATGTATATTAAGTTACCATTTTGATATCACAAATGTCATACTGATTAAATGTGTTTTTATTCATTGTAATATTAGAGTTTTACTGATAACTGCTGGTATTTATGTGTTTCTGTGCTCTGATCTGTGTTTAATTATTACAGTAAAGTGAATAGAATATAACATATTTCTTGCCCTTAGGAAAATATGTGATAGTGTTGTTGAAAATCTTGATCATTGAAATGGTGTTGATTGTAATAAATAAGATATGACAGATATCAGATAACACACGTTGTCAAAAATCTCTCCTGATCTGAGATCATTTGAGGAAACAGAAAAGGGGGATTGCAAGATTCGCTGTCTTTAAAATGTGGATTTTAATGCACATTAATATTGTCGGGGAAGAAGCAAGAAACATTTGATTTGGAAGGCCTGTTGGTAATAGAGTATGACATTACAACTTGATGAATTTAAAACTCAAATGTTTTTTTAGACATGTACAATTGATAATATCTAAATTAAAGTGTTTAATAAGCTAAACTCTGACTGGATGTTTTCATTCGTCTCTCGTATTTTTTAAAGTCAATTCCTGATAAAACATGTCGACTTATTAAATTCGAAATAATTTGACTCATCTCCCCTCTCCCTGCTTCTCGTGCAGCAGGAAGTGGATGTGGCGATGAAGAGGAGAAACAGGAAGTGGATTTGGGCAGCGGCGTCTGCAAGTGGTTCAATGTGAGGTTGGGGTTCGGCTTGCTAGCCATGAGCAGCCGGGACGGGGTCCCGCAGCAGGACGTGTTCGCGCATCAGGTGCAGCATTCAGATCCTGTACTGCAGTAGAAGTTCTTATGCACTGGCTTTTCACATTTGGCACTTGTCACCTTCTTTCCAAAATTCTGACTTTTTTCTCAAATTCTGAATTTATTTTTCAAAACTAGAGCTTTTTTCAGATTTCAGAGATTATCAAATTTTAACTTTTATTTCTAAATTCTCACTTTTTCTCTAATTCTGATATTTTTCCACAATGTCTTTTCGAAATATTTTTAAAATGTCAACTTTTTCCAAAATCCTCTCTTTGTCTCACATTTTGTCTGGATCAGATTCTATCTCTTCACTGTAAGCTTAACTGTTCTGTAGGCTAATACTTTATGTGTGAATCAATACGTCTACTGCCTGAATCTGCTTTATTCACTTTCTTTGGTTCATTTGTTCTGTTTTTAATTCAGGAGGTGAACCTATATGTTCATAAAACAGTGTGTGTGAGCTTACTGTAGCCTACTGTGTGTGTCAAACAAAAACTGAGCATTTTCTGTTAGCTTAATTTCCTCTTAATTTTAAGTGCAGTCATCAGAGCTGAGGTCACATTGGTCAGCAAATATGTATTATAACCAACATGATGACCATTAATGCTGGTTAGCTTGCAGCTGAACACAAACACTGCTTTTATCGTTTGTTGGATGGATTTGTTTTGCTGGGAAAACGCCCATAAAAATCAGTCCTGACCCTCTCGTTCACAGAGCAAACTGCACATGGAGGGTTTCCGCAGCCTCAGAGAAGGAGAAGCTGTTGATTTTACCTTCAAGAAATCCTCCAGATGTCTGGAGTCGGTGCGGGTCACCGGCCCAAACGGAGCCCCGTGTCTGGGCAGCGAGAGGAGGCCGAAGAGGAGCCGGGGATCCAGAGGGGACAGGTGAGACTGAATGAGGACGTACGACCTTCGCACTTAGCACTAGTAATGTTCAAGATTTTGCTAACTTTGGCGACTTACCATCTCCTCTACAGCCCACTAATGGTGCATTTTGTTTTGAGTTCGTGAAATATAATGCCAGTCTCTGCAGCTCTGATTGCATTCACATGTCTTCAAACATAAACGCAGAGTTCAGAAAAAGGAAGGAGTCCCATCCTTTAAAGGTGCCCGAGAGGGGGGGGTTAGAAGTCCCTATAGCCATGGAACAATGGGATGTGGTGTGCAAATGAGGTGCAGGGGAGAGGGAGCTGAGGTCAGGGGTCAGAGGTCAAAGTTATATTGAAACAAAGGAGCTCCATCTCAGGGTCAAGCTGATCGATACTGAGGGGGGAGGTAACACTCTGAAAATCCAATGTTATTTCTCCATGGGATTTTGGATGTTTGCAGAACTTAACCTCTGTGTCAGACAAACATTTATGATACTTACACTTTTAGTTAAGCAGGATAATCTCCACATATTAATACCACTTCCTGATTTCTGAAGTAAAAAGCTAATGTTTGGCTATAAAGCAACGACAGCGTGGTCACATGACTTCACGTCACCACCGCTAAGCTAAAGGTGGCTAATGTTGGGCTATAAAGCAACTACAGCATGGTCACATGACTTCACATCACCACCGCTAAGCTAAAGGTGGCTAATGTTGGGCTATAAAGGAACTACAGCACGGTCACATGACTTCACGTCACCACCGCTAAGCTAAAGGCGGCTAATGTTGGGCTATAAAGGAACTACAGCACGGTCACATGACTAAACCTCACCACCGCTAAGTAAAAGGTGGCTAATGTTGGGCTATAAAGGAACCACAGCACGGTCACATGACTAAACCTCACCACCGCTAAGCTAAAGGTGGCTAATGTTGGGCTATAAAGGAACCACAGCACGGTCACATGACTTCACGTCACCACCGCTAAGCTAAAAGCGGCTAATGTTGGGCATGATGACGTTTAGTCGTCTCATTTAGACACTTGTTAGCAACTGAAATCTCACCTCTATTTGTTGTCATGCGTCATTACGTGCCGGCGGTGGCAGGCGGCGGCTGAGTACCGGCATTTTACTGAGTACTGGCACCTTGCCGGTACTCAGTAGGAAGTGCCGGTGCCACATGGGTAAAAATCAGAAGTGCCGGCACTGCGTACCGGTGAGTACCGGCCCAATTCAAGCACTGGCAGCAGGGGGACTATAGACACTCTGCTGAGCCCTTTACTTTGTATTGGTGTAAAACTAAGCCAGTTTTACATTTGGTTGTCAAGGCGTACTTTATATTTCCCCCTGAGGGACTGAGGAGGTCAATCTTACCCCTCAACATTCAAAGTGCACCAGAGGCTGCATGGTGACAGATCTGTTAAAGAGAGACAGGAAGCTGGAACTAAAGCTGCCATCTTATGGGAGTCAGTTAGACTTATTTTAGCTTTTAGATTTCTTTACAGATTGATATCAAATGTAATACCTGTCAGAAGTAATATTGTAAAAATGTTTTTTTTGGATGGTCCTGAAATTAAAATCAGAATTCTGAGAAAAAAATTATACATCTGAAAATAGTCAGAACTATATATATATATATTACACATTTATAATATATTTTTTTCTGAAAATTATCATGGCAAAATATTTTTTTCATCACCGGTTTTCACAAAAACCAAAAGGTAACTAAACAATCTGAATTTGTGGCAAAAAAACCCCATTTAATTTCCTGTGTCCTGTTTCATTTCAGATGCTATAACTGTGGAGCCCTCGGCCATCATGCCAAACAGTGTCAGCTGCCTCCTCAGCCCAAAAAGTGCCACATCTGTCAGAGGCTGAACCACATGGTGTCCAGCTGTCCAATCAGAGCACAGCAACATCAGTCCACAGCTGAGGAAGAGGAGCACCACCCTCTTTAAACTCAGAGAAACTGTGAGGTTTTTAACTGGAACAATGTTTAAAGATAGAACAACTCAGGGTTTATTTATTGAGATATAAAATGTGAATTTTAAGGTTGTTTTAATGTCTGGATATGTGTCTTAGCTCTGGGATAAAACAATCAGATTTAGTGTGAATTCATCAAAAAAAGTAGCAACAGAAATCAACTTTCTTTTATTCCCAAAATTCAAAAACACATAATTTATTGATATAATAAACATTATAACGTATGTGCAAGATAGGAAATATCCTCGAAAGGCCTGTCAAGTTGACAAGATAATAAAATAGTTTAAATCTTGTAAAAGTTTCTATCTATTTTGACTTTATTGTCATACTATTAAGTTATATATTTATGAAAATAACAAATGAATTCTCCCGAGACAACACTGAGATGTTTTTTGCATTTGCGAAATAAAAATTCAGATAATATTATAATAATAAAGTCAATTATTTAATTTCTTTTATTGACAAGATCTTATCTACTATGACTTTATCCTTGCAATATTCCAAGTTATTTTCTCCCAAATAAGGAGAAGATAGAAATAAAAATGTAATTGATTGAAATGATTACAACTTTTTCTTAAAACATTTCTATATCATTCTCAAATGAACTCAATGCTCTAAATTGTTGATTGAAACAAGAGTAACTTTTTATTTGTAATCAACTTGATGAAGATGAAGACAACATCCAATATGTGAATGTAAGACAGAAACTTGGTTGTCATTTGTTTTGCTTGTTTCTGCCTTTTTAGGAAAACCTTTTGAGGTATTTTATTGAAAACTGAATGTAGATAAGTGCACAACCTCCTCTTTCTAATGAGGTTCTTGATGTCTTATTTACCAAGCCGTCATTTATGTATTCAAACTTTTATGCAAGACCTGTATTGATTGCATGCTAAACTCTAATATGTGTGTCAGGGATTGTATTTCACACAAATAATATTCTCTCAACTTAAATTATGGTAATTTTAGGGGAAGCTGAATGTATTTCAATCAGAAGAGACTTCGAGTTTGGTATGGGTAATGACATGAACACCTTCACAGATCAGAAGAAAGCATTGATTGATTAATAATGGGGATTTAATGCTTTGCTCAAAGGTTACAGTTACATGCACAAACCCCTTCACAACAGTGCTGCTGTCACTTCATACTTCAGGTGCTTTTATGAGTATCTTAGATTACTAATTTGATTACTGCAAACAGGCCCGTACCCAGGATTTCGTAAATACTGAGTTCCAAAACATGCTAGGGGAGCAGGTGAAAAACTAAAGAGGGGGTTCCACATCTGGCCGATCAGGTGTTGGTGCTCCCGGATTTGGTACCCCCACTATAACTCTGTCCAAGAGTCGTACTGTCACCAAAATCACACTGGTGTTTGCTGTTCACTTCTAGTTTGTGCACACAAAAGCATTTTACTCTGGGCTCAGCATATATACATACATCTCTTTTTGATTTATTCTTTGCCTTTCAAAAGCATTACATCATTATTTACACAACACGAAAATAACTTAATAAAAAGTATTTATTTTATCTTCCCTTATTATCAGTACTCAAGTTGTAAAAAAAATCAGGGGGGGATGGTGGATTTTATCATATGGGGACATAATTTGTGCTGATAACCCGCTGAGGGTGGGACTCCCTGGAAGAAGAGATCTTGTATCTCAATGGGACATTCCTGGATAAATAAAGGATAAAGAAAAAAAGAAAAAAAAAGACCAACCAGCATAAAGATAATTATTATACTCCTAAAACAACATGCATGTTATGGATGTTCAGATACTCCTTTCATTGCTCTTGACCAAGGCACCTCAGAATTAGAGTCGGTCCCCGGGCTGCCATGGCACCACTAACATTTAGGGTCAAATGCAGAGGACAATTAGTGCAACATCTTTTTTTCACTTTAATTGAAAGGGGAGGAGGGGATACAAAAATGTGGTTATAATGGAAGTATATGGTACAAATCTTGTAGGTTAACAGTCCCTCATTTATTATTCAGATGGATCAGCTGATTATAGTCAATGGCTGCCTACTCCACTCTCCCCCATCTCATAGAAGTTTCCAAAGATTTTCATAATCATGCTTTTTGGTCTCAATTTTTCTGGCTCTTGCTTTCGGATTGTTAGCTAAGCAATGGCTTTGAAGCCAAGTCTTGACATATACCTCTGGTCTGAACTTGTTCAGTGGAGGGCCAACACACTTGATGAAAAGCAAGGCTGACATGCTTTTTACCTCTAGGGAGCTTCTAGTTGTGGTCCTTATGAAGCTGTGAAGCCGAAAGACACCGTCACCGAGCTGCACAATTTATAAGTTGTGCAGCTCGGTGACGGTGTCTTTCGGCTTGTTTGGATAAGGCTGAACTCCTCATCTAGCGTACATATGGTTGTTAAGAGACGTTGTTCGTGTTTTGGGAGCGTTTTGGGTTTGAGTCCTTGAACCGTCAATATCTTTCAAAAATAAACCGAACTATGGAAAGCCCTCAACGCTAGTCTTATCAATATAGACTCTAAGAGGGCATTAAAGACTGTCTCTACGGCCTCTTTGTTGCAATAACAACTATATCTTAAAATCGTTATCTATCATTAAATGTCGTGTGTTCTCTTTTATACAGCCATGCGTTTACCAGACGAGGGCTTTTATTGTGAAACTACTTCCGGGAGATCCTCTGGCCATAATAGTATTAATTAAAAAACTAAAACATTTTTGCAGTAGCTTTTTGGTTTGAGCAAGAAAGACAATCGAAACGAAGGTGCAAGGTGCTTATTATGTTTATTTAATTGTTCCTTTATTAGCATTTTCCGTTCGGTACAATAGTTATTTTTGGAAAGGGTCGTTTTGTTATGTATCCAGTAGTGGGCAGTAATGCAACATCTGGATGCCAACCGCCTGTAAAAACAAAAATAATAAGTAGAAGAAGAATCAACGGTTACACATCCAGGGTTTAAATGGCAAAGCTAACAAGCTAATGGTTACCAGTTGGTCAACGGCTGGATTCTTTTGCGATGGCTCTCTGGAAAAAACGAAGAATAAGTGAAGAAACATGGAGAGTATCTGGGATTTGATTTCGACCACTTTGGGTTATTTACACCTGGATACCCATAGTGTAGGATTGGCTTGTTTTCACCGTAGAAAGATGACGACGTTTGCGGCGTTTCAGTGCCTCAATCCCGGGCGTCGGTGATGCTGTTAACCGCTGGTGAAATGTTCTCGGAATTTGGATAAAGAACTAAACTCTCGTTATTATAAACAGTTTTGGGAAGCAACGAGATTACACGTAACGAGATTACGTAAACGGGATACAAAAAAAGGTAACTATTCAATTCCATTAAAAATAATAATAATCAGATTACATTTATCAAGAAAATATATTACAATACATTTCTAAAATAAAGGTCCATATATTATGGGTAGACGTACTGAATTAATTAGCTTTATATTTAGGCTACTTTAATTGTCCTTTATTTTCATGTTAAGCTTTAACAGCATTAGTAATCTATTACTGTTACTACATTTATATCATAACGTATATCTAACTTTCTGAGGTTAAATTGTAACCTGCAACACATCTTATTGTTTTTTATTTTATTTGAATTGTATTTTCATATTGTGGTAATACACAATTAAAAGAAAGTAGTCAGATTACTTTGATACTCAGATTCTTTAACCGATTACATTTGTTGACATGTAACTAGTCATTTTAATGGATTACATGTTTGAAGTTACCCTCCAAACCCTGGTTTTAAGTCATGAAAACCTTCAGTATCAACAAACTGCCTAATCTAATTTCTTTATAAACTACCCTCTGCTCAGTGGCTTTAAAGTACATCAAACTTCAATGAAACACTATTTTTGTCCCAGCTTTCACACTGTTTTATTTATTTTCACAGCAAAACTCACAGTTGAGATTAAAGGCATTGTTCTCAGTGGGATTTCATCATCAGTTTCTCTGTTTCCAGTTGACTTTAAATGATGATGACTTTTTTGGTGCATTAAAGGGTCCCTACTCCACATCATGAAAAACTGCGAGTATCAGCAAATTGATCCCCGGACACTTCCAACCCCGACCCCGACCCCGACCCCGACCCCTCATCACGGGCCGGTTGGTGACAGACCAGAGGAGCCGAAGGGGAAACCCAGGAGGAAGTGGCATGTGTTCCCCGGAAAGAACCGGTTCTACTGCGATGGGCGGATCATGGTGTCCCGGCAGAGCGGCGTGCTGCCCCTCACCCTGGGCCTCATCCTCATCACCAGTGGATTATTCTTTATTTTTGAGTGAGTATGGGTTTGTTTTAAGGTCCACGGTTCTGTCGCGTCCCCTGTGAGTTCAGTGGAAATACCAAAACATGTCAGCTTCCACTATAGTAAAGCAATATGAAGCATACTAGCATTGAACTTTATTATTTTGTTGAGTTAAATCTCATCTGATGAATAAGATCTTTGCTGAACTGTAAACCAGGTTCTACTAATTCATAAAATGTCCTTATACACAGTGGTGGAAGGTAACTAAGTACATTTCCTCAAGTATTGTACTTGATGAAAAAATGTAAGTACTTTTCTTGAGTCTTTTCCCATTATGGTACTTTATACTCCCCTTTGCACATGTAGATTATAAATAGAATACATTATCATATATTATTAGGTTTAGCTTCCGATTGTTATAGAATGAAACTCTATGCTAAAATATATGGTTCTTAAATATCCCATTCTGCAAAATTAGTGCTTTTACTTTTGGCACTTTATATATATGTTGATGCAACTACTTTTTAACTTGTACTACTACATTTTGAATGCAGCACTTTTAAGTAATTGAGTATTTTTACCCTGTAGCATTGCTTTTTTTTTACTTAATTAAATAATGAGTATTTCTTCCATCACTGCTAATACATACTTCACAAAGTGTTTGTTATCACAGTGTAGGGAAATGTATGCTGTGTCTCTATGGATCTGAGATTTTGATTAAAGGCACTGCATGTTAATTAAAACTAGATCCCCTGGTGGGTTTGAAATAGAGAGGCGAAGTCCCGCCCATCTACTTCAGACCATTGGACCTTATTTTGGAAAAATTATGTATTGAAGTCAATGGGGAGAGAAAGATTATCTTTCGATCCCGTTTGAATTGTGCCACGAATTACACATATGATGTTTGTCAATCTTAAAAAATAATTTCCATGTCAAAAAAGTCACAGTTTGTCGTAAAACTGTTGAAATATAAGACTGTGAAAAATATGTAACTAGAAAGACTACAAATCCCAGAATCCCGGTCCCGCATGCTGGCTCTTACGGACCGACTAACTCCCCTTGTGTGTATGTACAGCTCTAAACGTGCCCAGACTTGGAGTGATTTTCACCTCTTTTAATACTTTCCGCCTCATTCTGAAAGAAAGAAGTAAAATGTACCAACGTGACGGCCGTCTTGGTGTGTGGTGCGGGATGGGAGATGTAGTTCATTGAGCGTTTCACACAAAAAAAAGTGTTACTTCACAGTTTTACGACACATTTAAAAATGTTTGACTTGCAAAATTATCTTTTAAATTGACAAACATCATATGTGTAATTCGTGGCACAATTCAAACGGGATAGAAAGATAATCTTTCTCTCTCCATTGACTTCAATACATACTTTTTCCGAAATAAGGTCCCATGGAGCTCCCCCGGAAAGGGAGGGACTTCACCTCTCTATTGCAGCCTCAGTTATATGAGACTTGGATTTCTTTATATCCTTTCCCTTTGTTTGTCATGTTGTAGTAATCCATCCCCTCTCTTCCTCTCCTCACAGCTGTCCCTTCCTGGTCAAACACCTGACCAGCTGCATCCCTGTGATTGGAGGCTTCCTCTTTGTGTTTGTGGTCATCACGTTGCTCCAGACGAGCTTCACGGACCCCGGCATCTTGCCCCGAGCGACGCCCGATGAGGCGGCAGACATCGAAAAACAGATCGGTAAGAGCCAACTCCAGTCATAGAAACATTGTTGTCTTAAGTGCTTCTGACTAGAGCTGCATCAAAAAATCAATCTGCAGCAAAGTATCGCCAACTATTTTGAGTTCTAAATGTTTTTTCATGAAAGTATTCAGAAAATACAGTTTTCAGGCCCTCAGAAAACGGCTTCTCTCCGTTTTATGTCATATTTTTAAAGAAGTGAAACTGATAAAACCAGACATTTAAAGACATCACTTTTGACCTTAAGAGACTATGATGGACTTTCAGTATTTTCTGACATTTTTTAAAAGACAAAAAATGTATCAAACCATCTAGAAAATAATCTGCAGATTGACAGTAATGTAAGAACCAGCCCTTATTTTGTGTTTTACGTCCAGTATCATTAAAAAGAAGCCGGTTTATGACCCAGGTTTAGAGCATCATTTGCACAATGTGATGCCTAAACTCAAACTGCTTGATCTCAGCTCATTTCTTTATAAACTACTCTCTGCTCAGTGGCAATAAAGTGTGTCAAACTTCACACAGTTTGTTTATATTCAGAGCATAACTCACAGTAGAGAATGAAGGCATTAGGCGCTTTCACACCGGAGTACTTTCCCCCGTGCTTTTCCCTTTTAGTTCCGATAGTTCCTGGGATTTTGCGTTCACACCAAAAAGAGAACTTAGTTCATGAGAACTTTTACCCCCTTTTTAGTGCCTGCTAGAGAGGTGGTACTATCCTGGGGAGAAAAAAGTTCCAATTTCTGATTGGCTGGGCGAATTACAAACCACGCCCCGTGAAACTCTGAAAAGTTTTGTGAAGCCGCCATTGTATTTGCTGGCATTAGCATTATTAGCATTAGCCCAGCGCATCAACGGAAAGAGATTAATTTATGGCATGGTGGAGATGAGGAGGTGTCGGCGTTCTGGCGATTTACTCGGAAGGCACACCGTGAAGTTGTTTGCGGCCTGCCAGTAAACCCAAAACGGAAGAAGAAGAAGTGACCTCGGCGGCTTCATTTGACTAATCCACCCTCGATCGGCTCTTTAGTTCGACTAAGTACTGGGAACTAAGTACGGCAAAGTACTTGGCGTGAAAGCGGCTATAGTTCTTTTTGCTGTTTTACTGGAATACAGACATCAGTTTTTCTGTTGCCATTTTATTTTAAACGATGAGGATTCCTTTGACGCATTAAAGACGTGTTTACCCTGTGTAACGTATGTCTCATTGGCAGCTTTAGGGCATTTTTTGTGAAATCAATGTGTCTGTAACTTGGACCGGAGGATTTTCTGTCCCTCAGTGTTTCCTTTTTTCACCAGGGTTCAGTCCATCACTTACAAGCACTCTCAGTTTGAAGTCCTGCCAACACTACCTTTCCTTTAAATATGGATTACCTCATTATATTGACCACCGTGTCTAAAGCTGGCTCTGTGCACCTTGTGACTTCCTACTCAGGACCAAAGTTTAGGCAGTGATGATGTAAGGCGTTCACATTACACAACTGCACTGCTGCTGCTCCAGATATTTTTAATACAGACGCTCTGACATAAGTCTTGCATCTTTACCTACCTGGCTATCTTAAAGAAACAGCTTTGGATATTTAGTTTGACTTCTTTTTCTCTTAGGCTTAATCTCATCACTGATGCCATTACACGTTCATTTAAAAAGCACTTTATGTTGGAAATGTGGATTACATTACATTTCATCTAGTTGCTTCTTTTATCCAAAGTGACGGACAATAAGTAAAATCAAAGTACATAACGTTCAAATAAGCAGCGCATTTCTTTATATTCAAAATCAAACTAGAGCTGTGATACTAATCTAAGAACAGTACAGTGATACGGTAAGCAGGCGTTGTTACGTTTTTTGTCGTTCCTAAATGAAGCTATGGATACTTTTAAGTAAACTTGTCACTTTTCGTTTTCGAGCTTTAAATGCACTTATTTTTGAGCACCACAAACCATATAGTTCCATTATATTGGAGAGAAGTCTATATCTATATGACCAAGACTCAGCAACTCGCACCGAAACAATCCAGATATCCAATAATTAGATTATAAATAATACAATATAGCAGCAACGGCATGTAAAGTGCAAGAGGAGACACAGGAGCTACCTAAAGTGCAAGAGGAGATACCCTGGTGTTAAAGTGCATTTAGCGGTGATTGCAAGTCATGTTCTGAACATTCGGTTTTCAGAATAAAACAGTTTTAAGTTAAAACAGTCTATTTAATTTAAATTACGCCATATAAACTGATTAAATTGATTTGATTTCTTACACCCCAAATAAAGAATTTTAAAAGAAGAAATCTCTCCTTTGATCAGTGAATACATTGAATTGTCTCTCTGTCCCTCCCTGTGCAGATAACACGGGGAACACCAGCTATCGGCCGCCCCCCCGCACTAAGGAGGTGGTGATCAACCAGCAGGTGGTGAAGCTCAAGTACTGCTTCACCTGCAAGATGTTCCGGCCCCCCCCGCACCTCCCACTGCAGCCTGTGTGACAACTGTGTGGGTGAGCTGACATTCACACACCATGAATAATGAATACAGGCCTCACAGGGAACATCATCCCGTCGCCGGGGATCAGGCTGGATCCATTGATAGGGTGGGATGATTGATGAGGAATAAAATAACTAATAATTGACTATTTTGACTGATGGTGCAATTATCATTTCAAATATTGGAGGGAACGACTATTTTTAAAACGTTATGATTGAAACGACCTTTCATATTGTGTTAAAGGTCACCTATTATGCAAAATCCACTTCTTCATGTCTTTTATACGTCAACGTGTCTCCTCTGTGGAAAGAGACTCTGAACGTTTCAGGAAACGCCTTATCACCTGAATCTCCTCCTAGAGCACCATTGGGTTCTTTGTAACCAAATCTCTCTCAGAGGGGCGTGGGGAGGGGCTCCTTATTTTCATCTAACACTAAGAAAGTGGATCACATCACTCCTGTTCTGAAGTCTTTACACTGGCTTCCTGTGTATCAAATAATAGATTTGAAAATACTGCTGCAGGTTTATAAAGCTTTGAATGGTTTAGGCCCAAAATACATTTCTGACCTCCTGCTAAATTATGAACCATCCAGATCTCTCAGGTCTTCAGGGACTGGTCAGCTTTCTGTCCCCAGAGTCAGAACTAAACATGGTAAAGCAGCGTTCAGTTATTATGCTCCAAATATCTGGAACAACCTCCCAGAAACCTGCAGGTCCGCCGCAACTCTGACTACTTTTAAATCCAGACTGAAGACTTTTCTTTTTGTCGCTGCTTTTAATTGAACTATTCATATCTTAGACTGCACTGTAACTTTTATCCATGTATTTTTTCTTTTAATTTTTCTTTTATTATCTTTTCTTTTTAATGACTGATTTTAAATGCCATTTTCTTAATGTCTTTCGTTTTTTGTAAAGCACTTTGAATTGCCTTGTGTTGAAAAGTGCTATATAAATAAACTTGCCTTGCCTAAAGTAACAGACAGAGAATCAGCACTTTGGAAACAGGGCTGAAACAGAGGGGATTATGGGTAATGCTGCAATGATCTGTTTGGTGTTTGGAGCCAAACACTTCAGAGACAAGTTTTGTATATATCTGAGACCTATAACATATTGATGAAAAACGGTATAATAGGGGACCTTTTTAAATAGGTTTGTGTGCATGTAAATGGTCTTCAAAGGCTAAAATCCCTGTTATCCCTCCAGAGGAATTTCTCTCCCACTCATCAATTCATTGTGCATCCCTTCTCATCAACATGCGTTTGTTTTTCAGAGCGGTTCGACCACCACTGCCCCTGGGTGGGGAACTGTGTGGGAAAACGCAACTACCGCTTCTTCTACACCTTCATCGTGTCGCTCTCCTTCCACACCGCCTTCATTTTCGGCTGCGTGACCACACATCTGTCTCTGAGTACGTGTGTTTCTTTGCTCCGGTTCACAGGTGTTTCATGGTTTAAAAACAGGCTGTGTGTGTGTGTGTGTGTGTGTGTGTGTGTGTGTGTGTGTGTGTGTGTGTGTGTGTGTGTGTGTGTGGTGTGTGTGTGTGTGTGTGTGTGTGTGTGTGTGTGTGTGTGTGTGTGTGTGTGTGTGTGTGTGTGTGTGTGTGTGTGTGTGTGTGTGTGTGTGTGTGTGTGTGTGTGTGTGTGTGTGTGTGTGTGTGTGTGTGTGTGTGTGTGTGGTGTGTGTGTGTGTGTGTGTGTGTGTGTGTGTGTGTGTGTGGTGTGTGTGTGTGTGTGTGTGTGTGTGTGTGTGTGTGTGTGTGTGTGTGTGTGTGTGTGTGTGTGTGTGTGTGTGTGTGTGTGTGTGTGTGTGTGGCAGGTTAGCTATCTGATAGGAAAGATATACAGTTTTTAAAGTACAGTGTTTTGTTTTTGAAGGTATAAGGTGTCTGTGTGTGTCTGTGTCCCACTAACCATTCACAGAGTATTCAAATGTTATTTCATCCAACAGCCAGTTTACATAAGAGTTAGAATATTCGAGCGTGACCTTGGTGCTACTGCTCCCACATCAAGAAGATGAACCAAAACAGTTTTTAAGAACTATGAACTTTTTCTATTTGATGGAATTGAGTCACAGTTATTTGATTTTGCTGCTCTGAATAGCTTCATTCCTGTTTCTGCACCGTTGATACAGATTAGGCTACAGTTATATTATTTGTATTTTACGGTTCAGTAATAATAGTACATGTTATTTATAAAGGGATTTGTATGATACTCAGTTTAAATGTACAGGGTAAAATTCATTCAAGAAATGACTAAAGCAACACACAACAGAAAAAGGATTACATTTCTGTGGTTGGTGCGTAGGATTGACTCGTGTGCTTCAAACATTCATATCATGTTTCAACAAAGTTTATATTTGATTTAGTCTATATGTGCACGGCTGCACATAACTGGTGCGCAGGTGCGCGTGCGCATACGCACCTCCGCCAAAAAAAGGGCACAGGGTCATTTGAAAAAAGGCGCATTTGCGTACCAAAATTGAGAGAGAGGGGGAGAGGAAGAGAGAGACGAGAGGAGAGAAAGGTATTTGCGAGTTGCATATGAACCTATGATATGAACTCAGGGTTGGCCCGTAGCACTGGCGTAATAGATGTTCGCCTAGGGCGCCAGATCTGGGGAGGCGCTGCGCTGGCAGCTCTGGGAGGGGAAAACACATTTTTGACCGTTGGGGCTCATCCTAATTTTCGGCCTTGATGTAACAATATTCACAATTAAGTAAATGTAACACCCTTTTCACCCCAGTTACACGTTTCATTCGCCCTGTACGATGGCCGCTGTGAGTGATGAAAATGGGGGATGTTGGCTTATCTGGCGCCCGCAGCTCACAGCCAAAGTGCGAGGGAGGGAGAGCGAGAAGGGCGCCCGGTGTTGTTATTAGAATCTGGTGCTAGCTGCTCTAACGGATATAATAAGAAGATGTTTCTACAATAATGTGGAGGGAGAGTCCTCTCCAGTCAGACTGAGAGGCTGATACTACAGCTCAGTGAGGTAAAGGACTCTGAGTGTTTAGATAGTTAACTCTAGTCTAAGTTCAAACGGTTTGGTCACAATTTATGTAAACACATATTTCCAAGGCACTCCTTTATAATTATTGGGATAAACACGTTTGAAATCATTCCATTGTATACTATAGGTTAGTAACCAAAAATATCCTTTAAAGCTGGAGATAAAAAAAAAAAAATGCATAAATAAATAAATGTTAAGGTAAAATAAGATATGAACACAAATAAAATAAGTTACATTAATTTGTTAGTGGCTATGGTAGGTTATTGGTTATGATCACATACTTATTTGATTACATCCACTTTTCTAAGATGACAACAGAGACTTTCGACCCAAAACCAGCAGCTAATCGCAGACTCAACCAGGGAGAAAGTAGTAGGCCTCCATCATCAGCTACCATGTCTGACCGAGGAAGACAGTCAGGAGAACAGTCAGGAGGGTAGTGATGACAGTTTGTAGGAATACTGGTCGTGCTAATGTTGTCTTGTGTTCACCTCTGCATGTGTGTTCAGTGTTCACCTCTGCATGTGTGTTCTGGGTTCACCTCTGCACGTGTGTTCAGTGCCGTGTGTCTGGCAAATAAAGTCAAGACCCCCTCAAAAGTTACGGTTTATTTCATTTTAAGGAGGAGCACCAAGCAACATCTCCAGGTGCTCCTTTGAGAACCAGGGCAAAAAAGTTATGTGCACCCCTGTATATGTGTTAGAGTTAAGCTTTTCAAAGACAGCATTTAGATTGCAACCACAAACTGGTTATCTCTCCAAGTTGTTGCACACAGTTCCTTGTATTTCCCACACTTTTATAGTAAATAACTTTAAGTTGTAACAAAATTTTTTTATATATGTATCTGCATTTGTTTGGAGATACATCGAGACATCAGCACTTTCATACCAAACAATAATTGGAGAAAATACATGGAAAAAGTGGCCAGTTTGGGATTAGTTATTGGTTATTTAAAGGGGACCTATCATGCAAAATACACTTTTTGATGTCTTTTATACATAAAGATGTGTCCCCGGTGTGTCTGGGAACTCACGGAGCGTGAGTTCCCAGACACACTCTCTTTTCCTCCGTACCCAAATCTCTAAAAACGGGGCTTCAACGGAGCTGATCCAGACCCACGGCCCAATCAGAAAGTTGCTATCAGAAACAATGCCCGACTGTTTTGGACGTAATATGGTCGGTGTTTACATTAGCATCGCTAACACTCAGAGCTAACCTGTACTGGAGAGCATGTGTGTGAAGAAGCAGGAAATAAAAAGGAACTCACCTTGTGGTATAACCGGCAAGAGAGAAAGCCTTTGAGCTCCAGACTGTTTCAGAGAGAATCCTTGATAATCCATGATATGGCGTTTCATCACGGCAGTATTTAGTTTAGACAGTAGCTGCCGGGTCCCGCATGAACTCAGACCCCTCCTTTTTTATTTATCAATCTTTTTTTTTTAAAGCTTTATACCCAGAATCAGAACTTTTGAAACAGGAAGTGAAATAGAGGGATATGAGGCATGGCTAGAATGGGTGATCTGTTTGGTGTTTTGAGCAAAACACTTCATAGACATGTTTTTTATATTTTTTTATATATCTGAGACCCATGCTATTGCCTAAAAATAGCATGATAGGTGACCTTTTAAATATAAGTCAAACGCATTTAATCAAAATGACTTTAATCAAACTTAGAGGATGTTAAATGTTTTTAGGGGTGATGCCACACTTGAGAAACTTCAAAAACATATATTTTCATTTTAATGTTTTGTTGCTGTTTTAATATTTTAATTGAACTTTTAATATTTTATTGTATTTTCTTTTTATCACCACTGTAAAGCATCTTTGAGCACCTGAAAAAGCGCTTAGAAATCAATTTTATTATTATTTTACAATTATTTTAATCTCGTAATTCCTCCTCTCTTCCAGGAGCTCAGGGGGGGAAAGGCCTGGTATTCGCTCTGCAGGAGAGTCCCGGCAGATATCCTTTAGTCATGAATGTGCTTTGATAAGGTTTCTCTCTGTGAACATGTATTATTCACATTTCTGCCTGCTCTAACAAACCTCCTTGACTCAGCCTCTCACTGCAGTGGAGCTGGTCATCTGCTTCTTCTCCGTCTGGTCCATTTTGGGCCTCTCAGGCTTCCATACATATCTGGTAGCCTCCAACCTGACCACCAATGAGGACGTGAGTACGCTGCAATAACAGAGAAGCTTTTTGGTTTGTTGTGGGCCAACCTTAAGAAAGTTTGGGATATTCCTAAAATCAATTATTATTTTTGTTAAAGGTGGGGTAGGTAATTCACATCAGATACAGTTTTTGGGTATATTCCATGGAATGCTCTTAACATCCCGATAGCAATGAATACATGAAATGCTTTGACAATAAATATACAAATATTTCATCTGTGGAAGCCGTGGCGCTGTAAAAAGCACGACCAATCATCTGAGGTAGGGTAACTGGATGGCCTACCTAAAGTAACTGGATGGCCTACCTGCCTGTCAGCCTTCCATCTGTGCACAAACTTATCTCGTGCCCTCATTGGTCATGTGCACGTTCGTGTGTGTTGGAGGAGGGGCTCTGTAAGGAAGTCTGAAGGAAGGGGCAGAATTTTTTCGGCTCCGTACTTTCAAATTCTAGCGCACTCGAGCTGGTTTCTCCATTCTTACCTACCCTACCTTTAACCGTCAGTAATTATCAAGTCCTCTCCGTTTTTTGGTGCAGTTTCCCCACTTGAAAGGGACTTGAAACATCTACTGGACTTTTATCAGGATTCCACTCCAATGAAACAGCAACTGTTACTTTCTCAGTCTTTTATTTCAGTAGTTTACTTCAAAACTAAAGGTCCATTCGGTTGCTTAACGGGTCTTTAGGTGAAAAACCTTTGAAGACAAGAAAGATGCATAAGACAACTTGCGATAGTCATTAAAATGAATTAAGCATGCAAACAATACACTGACACTGCTGCCTTGTTTACGAATATTTCACAAATAAACTGGGCAGACTAAGCACAGAAATATACATTTTAAACATGAAATCAATTATCTAAAGCACATGTGTCAAACTCAAGGCCCGGGGGCCAAATCAGGCCCGTGGTGGATTTAATTTCGGCCCGCAGGATAATTTGTAATTACTATTCGATCTGGCCCGCCGGTATATTGCACGCACAGCTTCACTCCATCCTGAGGGTCTCCTCAGCTCAGAGCCTGAGCCCAAACATTGATGAGCTTGCACCCAAGATGAGATGCCAAGTGTCTGCTTGAGCTAGCATCACAGAGCAGCACACTGAGTTCAATGGATGTTTCCTTCTGCACTTTGTTTCTTGAGACATCAGGGCATGTTTGGTTTTGTCTTCGAGGGAAATTGTTTCTTTGAAGCAGTTGTTGGCCTGTGGAAAAATGTAATCATAAGAAATGACTCTGGAAAAGCTGCAGATAGAGCCATAAGAAATTAATGCAACTGATTATTTAATGTTGTTTTTATAGGCAATAATTTAAGCTTTGTTAGTTCCAGGTTTAATTTGTGCAATAAGTTCATTTCAATAAGTTTTGCTATAAACATTGAACCAGTCCGGCCCTCGACTAGTACCCATTTTTTTATTTTGGCCCACTGTGTATTCGAGTTTGACACCCCTGGTCTAAACCAAACTCTTTTAAAATCTCAGCAGATTTAATTAATTGGATTTTATTAGAAATGTTTTTAACAAATCAAATGAATTATTTTTAAACAAGAAAGATTCTTAAACACTCAACATAAGAATCTCTTTTGTTAGTATTCACAGGGTTAATGAGAAGTTCCAAATACAACACAACACCTGGGACACTAACCAAGTATCTAATGACGTGGCTGTAGAATAAAGCTTGTAATAAATATCCTGTGTGTCCCAGATTAAAGGCTCGTGGTCGGGGAAGAGTGGAGAAGATGTGACCAACCCTTACAGTCAGAGAAACATCTTTGTGAACTGCTGCTCTGTGCTCTGTGGACCCATGCCCCCCAGGTCAGTGGGAACTTGGTTTTATTGAAGTAACACATATGCATGTTTATAATTAGGAATGAGCAAAAACCACATCCTCAATCAGGGACTCCTAAATACAACAATCAATTTAGCATTCTGCATTTTTGATGATGAATAATGCGGGGGGGAAACCTCTGCAGCAACAGGAGTCAGGACTCAAAGAGACACGAGGAGAGCTGGAGCTTTGATGGCAAACACTGAGGGTTTATTTGGAGCTTCGGCCGGAGAATTCACAAGACATGTCACGGGCCACAAGGTTGAGATGCCACAATCAATTCTGAAGAGCCCTCCTGTAGCTCAAGGTTTGAACTAGTTCAGAGTGTAATAATCAACATTCTTCCATAGATAGACTAAACAGCTGAGGGACACTGAATCACATTTGTTGTCTCTTATGGCTCGGGGTCATCTACACCCTGAGAAGGATGTGTTCCAGGTGTCCCACAACAATAACTATCTCTGACCGAGAGTTGTCCGGTCATAAACTGGCAACAACAACAACTTGCTAGGGGAGCCCCTCCTTACGGGAGATAGGGGCTGCCCAAGGTTGGGCATCTGCGTCCGAGGGCAAAAGGTAAACATGTATACAGAATTATTCCCTGACAAATCAGTTGTTGTTGGAACATCTTCTGTCGAGCTCTAAGCCTTGACTCTTTCATTTGAAATTCTTGACATTAACAATAAATATTACATTTAGTTAGCTTCTCCACTCGAGCTGAACAATTATTCTAACCTTTAACCCTTGTGTTCAAAAGCTGTTACCGTTCATTGTGTTCGCGGGTCAATTTTGACCCATGATTTATCTCTGTCCAAAACACACAAAAATAATGACTATCATCCAATATTGTTTTAACTACATCATAACTAACTTATAATGCATTCATAACCGTACAATCCTGTTGTAATTTAATGTTATGGCCCCAAAACACATTACACCACATATTGCACACGTGCATGTGTGAGTTCAGGTTCAAGTGTTAGTGCACATGTTCTTTGAGAAAGGTGGAGTTCCCGTGGGGGGAGGGGGGGGGGGGGCAGAGGGAGGGGAGACCAGGTGCATGTTGCGAAAAAATTATTGTTACAGTGTATGAAGGGGGAGGAGTGTCTAAAGTCAAAGATGAATTTTGATTGGGCCAAATTTGACCCCGAGTCACCCAAAACAATGCTGACCCGAACACCAAATTATACACTTTGTTTTTTTAGAGACGTTCAGACTTGGCAACAATTGTCAAAATCAGTTTTGTGGTGTTTATATAGCCTTAGTGGAGGATTTCATGAAGCCCTGTTCAGATTAAAAAAAACTAGAGCATAGTTATTATATCATTTTAACTTGAAACGGGTCACGGGAGACCCGAACACAACATAAGGGTTAAAGAAATTGCAAAATGGAGAAGTGAAATATCGAAATTGCAACATTTGAAAAAAGTAAAATATGTGGGAAAAAAAATCTGAATTCTGCAGAACCAATTAAAAAAAAACCTTGTTTGGTACAGATGCTCTTTTTGGGATATAAGCCTTTGTAGACCATTTACACGCACACACTTCTATAGAACACACTACGGGAAAGAGAAAACCCTAAATAGCATAAGGCAAAGCAAGTTTATTTATATAGCACCTTTCAGCACAAGGCCATTCAAGGTGCTTTACAAAAATGAAAGACATTCAGACAAAGGCATTTAAAAACAGTAAAAGATAATAAAAGAAACATTAAAAGAAAAACAAAAAATGAAAGACATTAAGAAAATGGCATTTAAAAACAGACATTAAAAAGCAAAGATAATAAAATAAACATTAAAAAAAATACATGGAATAAAAGTTACAGTGCAGTTTAAGATGTAAATAGTTCAATTAAAAGCAGCGACAAAAAGCAAAGTCTTCAGCCTGGATTTAAAAGTAGTCGGAGTTGCAGCGGACCTGCAGGTTTCTGGGAGTTTGCTCCAGATGTTTGGAGCATAAGAACTGAACGCTGCTTCTCCAGAAACATGTATTTCTAAAGTTGTAGATATTGAGACTAGAAGCACGCCTGCTGATTGAAATCTTTATTGTTTCTCAGCCTGATCGACAGGCGGGGCTTCCTGCCGGCGGATGAATCTGTGCAGACGACCGGCGCTGACATCGAGCTGCCCGATCTGGCCAATAAGAGCGAGATAAACGTGGTAGGAGGATCCTCACAGCTGGCACCCCCCTCCCCTGCACCCCCCTCCTCCCAAAATATCTCCTCCTCTGCCTGACGGGAGCCTTGTTGCCTGCTGTAGCTCAACATCTGTCCGCTGCCTGTTGTTGAAGGGCTAATCCCTGCATACACTGTATTAGTTCAACCAGTATTTACTCACTGCTAACATAGGGTGAAATTCGGTGAACGCTGGCATGATTTATAATAGCTGGAATGAAATTGAAAAGCAGGGGTTAAGACTAAGCTAAAATGAATCAAGTGCTCATAGATTTGGTAAATAAAGTATACGGTTTGCTTCTTTCATGTATGCCAAACACTGGAATCTGTCACTTTTTAAGGAGTCACTTTTCAGAGAGTGAGATCAATATCCATCTAATGTCTGTGTGAAAGCTAGCCTGTTAGCTTTAGCTGAGCAGCAGTTATTCATTTGTTGTAATGGGGAAATGGAAAAAAGTGTAGAAGTAGCACAAGTACAGTTAAACTGATTCAGATATGTCATTGATGCAGCTGTATGCCCTCGTAGGTTTGCTAACATACAAGCTACTGGTCTTACTAGAATGCGTTTTGCAGGACTGAGTGCTATTTCTAATGATTTCAGCATTGGAGTCGGGACCAGGAGTCAGGCATTTGATCTTACTTTTTGATGGGCGATGTTGTGCTGCACCCATCACCTCTTCCAGTCTTTTGGTAAAACAAAAAGCCTTAACGTGTAACTCTAAGATCAGAACTTGATTTTGTTACAATCTTTTTTCAGTATGTGCTAAAGTCACTTCGACCACAACACTGAGAAGTGACGGTAGCGGTAATCTAATAATTCCCTCTTAGTTAAACCCAGGTTAACTTGTCTCTTATGTCAAGTGTTTGTGCTATGCTAAGCTAACCCGCTGCTGGCTGTAGCTTCATATTTAGCAAACAGGGCATGAGCTTACTCTCGGGGTATCCAACAAAACCATTCCTTTAAATTGAGATGTAGTACTGTGTTGTGTTGCCTTGCCTTGTTATTGTGATGAGTTTACACACCTGCTTCAGGCAGCTAATATATAAATACCTCATGGAAATGAACACAATAGTTTTGAATTGAGCAACAGGGATACTGTTCACTATATTTTGATATGACTAGTGGTTACCTTTTGTATCACAAATCTCCACCTCAGTATCTTGTCATGTGCAGTATGTGGGGTGTTTTAAGAGGGAGGAGGAGTTGTATTAAGACTCTGAGGCTGTGTCTGAAAGTTAGTGATATGAAGTGTGCGGAGAGTTGGATAGAAACTTTTGTTTACATCTGCGGTTCAGTGCTCTCAGTGGACAAGAAGAGTCAGCTGTAAAGGGTTGTACAGAGTTGTGTGTACGGAGTAGACTCAAAGTGTTTTGTGGGAGTGAACACTTGTCTTGAGTTGACATCATGGTGAAGCTGTGAGCGGTTTGTTTTATAGTTTAATTTAACATGTTACTTGTTTGCATATAAAGTCAAAGTGCCAAATCATTTCATACTTTCCTTTATGTCTTGTCTTGTTTGATTTGTCCATCTTGTTTTTATACATCTATTTTCTAAGTTTCTGACATGTAAAATAATAATAAAACATGCATTTTTATATCCGTGCATTTCATCATCTGTGTCTCATTTCATTTTCTGTCCACCCTCAAGATTTCAAATACGACGTGTCGAGTCCATTGTAGGTGAAAAAGAGATTAGACAGGGAAGGGGAAACTTTTATAAATTAAGACTTAAGTTGAACGTTGATATTCTTAAGAATTAACGTGCTAGATTAATGACAAAAAACTCACATTTAAAGATGTAATATTGTCCGATGTTAGGTCAGACATTCTGGAGAATAAATTCAAATACTTTCTGAAATTGAAGTGCTAGATTTACAAAAAAAAATGTTAAATTTCGAAGCGAAAAACTTGAACCTTCTGCAACATTTTAAGGTCAAAATTACGAGAAAAAATACACTTGGCTTTACAACTCAAGGTTTAATCAACATTGCTCCAAAGATGAAAACCCCTCCCACATATCGGGAATTTTGTTTTCATTTTTTACCTATAACGGCCCCTTAAATCCTCCCATATTACAATTCAAATTTAGTTTAAGGGAAAAAGGCCACTAACAAACAGTCGATGAGACTGTTAAAATGCACTTGAATGGACATGTGTCAGTGTGTGTGTGTGTGTGTGTGTGGGGGGGGGGGGGGGGGGGGGGGGGGGTGTCAGATCACCTTTCACCTCCAACCTGTCCTCCAATCAATAAATCTGATCAATAATAAATCAAAAAGGAGTGTCTGGACTTTGCGGTGTCCTGCGCTGGCTGAGCATCCTCTGTTAGAGCAGGAAAAGCCTGTTCAGAGAGAGAGAGCGCAGAGTCTGAGCACCCTGCTGTCTGCCGGCTGAATCCTGCACGGCTTTACTCACACTGCTGCCATGTTATACGCACTGTCGAATGCATCATTTAACACAATACAGTGCATGCTCTATGGAACACGTATTCACGATGCTCTGATGTGTAGATATTATTTTCCTACTTCTGATGTGCTGCATCAACATCAGAGAGATCAATAGCATGAAACACCTGCCTATAGTTATAGAGTTTCTCATCTTGTTGACCCACAACCTTTGAGCAGATTCTTTATTTGATGCAGCAGTGCTGTCCGAGATGTCAAATCAAATATGATTCCCTAGTTCTGATGTGCGTCAACATCAGAAAGCTCTACAGTATGAAACATAAGCCTATGGTAGCTTTATACATAGTTTGTCAAAGGGCTGAGCTACAACCATTCAGCAGACTCTTTAATTGGTGGAGCAGTTTTGTCCAATACGATGACCAAGTTCTGTCTAATTGGGCAAATGCAGAGGTTTTTCAGCTGTTTATCGAATAGGATTCCCTAGTTCTGATGTGCATGGACATCAGAAAGACCTATGGCATGAAACATCGGCCTAAAGTAGCTTAATTTATAGAGTTTCTCAAAGGGTTGACCTACAACAGTTACAGATTGGTAAAGCGAGTTTTGTCCGAGATGTTGTACCAAGAAGAGTGAAAAAGGAGAAAGACGATATGGGGTGGTGGCAAATGAAACTGACTGGAGACTCTGTCGTCATTGGTCCTGTAGGAATCTGACTAAATCTCAATATTTCAATGTGAATGTGACATCTTCCTCTCTTGCCTTCCTGTCAGGCACTTTCACGTCACTTATATTGTATTATCTCATCTGACACTGAAATACACATCTCTGATCTGGTAGTGTTCATTTAAACTAACAATCTTTATTTCTATGTGGAACAAATCTGCTCAAATCATCAGTGTTTTAATCAGGATCTAAAATCAATCTTACTTAGAATTGACTCTCGGATGTTCTTCAAGGTTTTTTTCAAATATTATTTTTCTAGTGCTGATCGACATTAGAAAGATCTATAGCATTAAACACCTGGGTCGGTTGGTTCATAGAGTTTTAATTGGTGCAGCAGTTTTGTCAAAGAAGTCGTACCAAGTTCTTCTAACTGGACAAATGGCCAAACTCTAGAAGGATAATTGAGCTCTTCTCAAATATGAGTGGCTAGTTCTGATGAGCCTCGACATCAGAAAGAACTGTGAGTTCATGAAACATCTGCTTGCATGGCAGCTTGCCTGTGAGTGTGCTTCCTCCAGCTGTTACACTTCTTCCTCGGCTCATCACTTCTTGTCTTTTTCCTTGTTTCCTCAGTGCACACAGGGAACTAAAGGTCTGCTGGAGTCGGCCACTCTCCCCCCGCTCCTCTCCACCTCGTGTCCTCAGGGGAAACCTCTCACTGACCCCACTGTGAACTTTGACCCCTCGCCGGAGATCTCTACGAGTTGCAGCGGTGCCCGACACGTCCATCACTCCCGAGGCCGGGCGTCTACGCCTCGCCACACTAAGACTCGGTCAAAGAAAAACAAACGAGCGGCTTTGCAAATAGCCAACCCTTCCTTCGATGTCCCCGTGTCCCCCTCCTCTCCGGACGCTGGCCCCAGCTCCAACGCCAGGGGCCACAAAGGTGACAGCTTTTCACATTTGCAATGACAAAGAAAGAAAGAAAGCAATGGCAGCTTTTTTTCAAGTGATGACACACCTTGTTTGAAGCTTGCATGCTGTAACACAGTCAGATACAAGTGTTACGAGTGTTTAGTTAGTTCTTTGAAAGCTCTGGAAGATATACATGTGTGTGTTCAATAGAGTGCTGCAGTGATGACGTATTTTTGTAGACCTGGAAGTAAGCATTGCAATCAGAATCAGAAACAGGTAGGTTTACACTTACGAGGAATTTGACTAGGTGTTGTGGTCCATACATAAAAGTAAAACAACAATTAAAGCACACAAGCTCCCTAAACAAAAAGCAATGGGATTTTTCCATTGGATTGTGGAATGGTGCAGAAACTAGGACCTTTGGAAACACATGTTCTCCACATCTCCACACCGCTTTATGATTTTTGCTGCGTAAATGCAGAAGTAAAAAACGAATGTTAGGCTATAAAGGAACTACAGCACGGTCACATGACTTCACGTCACCAGCGCGAAGCTAAAGGTGGCTAATGTTGGGCTATAAAGGAACTACAGGACGGTCACATGACTTCACGTCACCACCGCTAAGCTAAAGGTGGCTAATGTTGGGCGTGATGACGTTAAGTCGTCTCATTTAGACACTTGTTAACAATCGCAGTTTTTAAATTCACCAGTCGGGTAACTACTGACGTGTTTAATGTCGTAGAACAAAACGTTAAAATCTCTTCAGCTTGTGTTAACCACTGACCTTATTTCAGGTTAAAAAAACGTAACTTCGAGACACGGGAACATCAAGTGCTAAAATGCTGACTTATTTCCGGGTGTTAGGACTCAATCCTGCATCACTCTATTAATCGTTGAAATAGAAAAAGTAGAGCAGATTGGAAGATGTCTGTCGGTAAAGGATGCAAAAAGCACATGAAACGAGGAGATGTGTAAGATGGAGGAGCTGTACTGGTAGAGCCATATGCCTTTCTGATGATCCTCATGTTTAACATGAATTTTACCAGCATGTCAAATCCATCAAATGTTGTGAAATAGTAGCTATGAACAAACTGGAAGCTTGAAAAGCTTGGTGTGGTCTTTAAGGGGAAAGTCCTTGCCAAATACTGAATTCACATTGTGCGATTTATAGCATGAACTCCAGCCAGTTTTCTGCGAGCTAAACGGCAGAGAGACAGTCTGTACTGGTGAGGTCATCCGGAGACAGTGGATAATGGAACAAGTCGTTGGAGCGTTTTCAAGGATATGAGGAGAGTAATGCACAGATGAAACTTCCCTTACATACAGATGGGTGACAAATTAAATTCATTTCAACATTGGGCTGAGAAAACCTGAATGTTTGTTATTCCCGTGTCGCAATTACATATAAAGTCAATCTTAAAACGCGATGGACGCAATAAATTAGCCCCTGGTTCCCCAAAAGACACCATAACGTGATGGTAATTAAACACATCTGCAGTATTTGCACATATATACAAGTTTAAATGTTTTCAGCCCAAGCAAGTGACGCTAAACCGATCGGTGTTAAGGGCCTGATGTTGATTAATCAGAAATGAAGGGGAAAGCTACTAATAATATTGAGGTCATTACGATCTTAAATGCTTCACGTTTACATCCTATTTTAAAGAAACCAAGTATGTAGTTATCTTTGCGTATAAACAGTAATATTGCGGCTGTTTTAATTCCTTTTTAAGATGACATGATGATGGACCAGCTACCATTTTAGCATAGCGCTGATTATTCCAAACTCCATTCAGAAAACACACATTTTAAAGGTTGCTTGTCGTCTCATGTAATGACTCGACAAAGTGCCAAAAGCTCCAGAAAGATCCATTGACTGAGCATATCATTCCCATTAAGCTTGTTAGGTTTAAAAAACTATTTGTCGCCTATCTGTTCTATTTCATACAAAGGTATCCAAGTTTAGTTATCATTTGACAGGCAAACTACACATATTGTCCCACATTTAAATGTTTAATAACTATCCGAAACGTTAAAACTGCACATGTGAATTCAGTTTTTGAGGTGGTTTTCCCTTTATCTTTGTACAAAAAGCACAGTTGTATTGATGTGTACAGATGTGTATGCTTCCTAAATGGCAGTGAATGCAACAGCATGATAATGACTTAACACATATTTTAGTTTTTCTTATTCCCAAGATCACTTCATACTCCTGAGAGACCCTGAACCACTCTTTGTATAAAGCTGTGATTTGTGCACCTGAACTGAAGAAGTGTTTTAATTTTGTTACCACACAATCATTTAAAGATTTCACTTCCTGCTCACACTTTGTGTCTGAAAACAGCAATACCTGTTCTCTCCTGTTGTTTTACTTTCTGTGCTTTGACAAATCTAAGAATGTGAACGTTGGGTGTATGGAAGCCCGTAAGGTACTTTATTCAAATGTAAACTGTACAATTTAAAAAGAAAGTCGAACCGGGAAGACGATTCCTATTTCCTACCTGAAAACACATCTTGGTGAAAGAAATGACAGCATTTTCATTTTGACACCACAAGGTAATATTGTAATGGTAAATGCAGTAGACAGGGGGCGCTGTTTAGCTTGTCCACTGTAAAGCAGACAAGTGAAATGAAGATCAGACTTCAAAACGCAAACACATTTTGAAATGTGACTTTAATATTGCTTGCATACATGGAAAATCAGGTTGCATTGTTTAAATTGACTTACAATTTCCAATTGAAATTGTCCACTGTTAAGCAGGTTTAATCTTAAAAAAAGAAAAATGTCAAGTTCTGTTTTTATTTTTAAATGATTAGAAAAATTGCATTTAGATTTTAATTGTGTTTTAAATAATGCTTACATTGAAGAAAATAACACTAAAGTGTTTATATTGGATTTTACATTTTCAAAATGTATGTAAAATACTAAAACTTTCCAATGCATGGCAGGTAAATATTTTATAATGTAATTTGGGTATTTATTTCCAATTGTTAGAACATATATTTTTTTGCTTTTACTTGAACATTAAAGGTAGGGTAGGTAATTCACTTCAGAAACACTTGTAGTTATATTCCATGGAATGCTCTTAACATCCCGATAGCAATGAATACATTAAATGCTTTGACAATAAATACATCTGTGGAAGCCGTAGCGCTGTAAAAAGCACGACCAATCATCTGAGCCGGCCCGGCTAAAGTAACTGGATGGCCTACCTGCCTGTCAGCCTTCCATCTGTGCACAAATTTATCTCGTGCCCTCATTGGTCATGTGCGCGTTCGTGTGTGTTGGAGGAGGGGCTCTGTAAGGAAGTCTGAAGGAAGGGGCAGATTTGTTTCGACTGCGTACTTTCAAATTCTAGCGCACTCGAGCTGGTTTCTCCATTCTTACCTACCCTACCTTTAACTTGCAAAAATGTTTAAAAAACAAGATTGGATTGACATGAAGCGAGGTTTACATCATTATTGAAAAAGGCCCTCATAGGCTTCCATAGGTGTTCTGTTTGTTCTCAGGTGGAAATCTGTAGTTTAGATTTTCAATATGCAAGTTTTCTGTGACATTGATCACGTTTATCCTCACTGTAAACTGGTGGCACATACATAACAATAGGAATCATCAAACTGTACATGCACTTAAATATACACACACACACACACACACACACACACACACACACACACACACACACACACACACACACACACACACACACACACACACCGTGGATGTCAGTGGGAGTGAATGAAACACAATGTTTGTATCGTACGCCGTTGTAAGGTTGTTTCAGAACAATGCTCCTGTCTTGTAAAGGAAAAGAAAAATAACGTTCAGTGAAATAAAGAGACTCAGTTTTTATTCATCACTGTAAACAATAACAGCTGTTGTGAGTCATTGCTCACTTCTTTGATGGCACCCACAGGACTGTTGACATCTACCTGGATTCATTATCTTCTTATGTATACACACATGCATTTGGACTACCTATGTTGTAAATGTATTATCTTTTTAATTTACACACGACACCTATTGTCAGTCCTTCCTGGGAGAGGGATGCCTCCTCTGTTGATCTCCTCGAGGTTACTTCCATGATTCCCCTTTACCTGGGGGGTTTCTTTGAGAGTCTTTCCTTGTCCGATGTGAGGGTCTAAGGACAGAGCGTTCAAAGGTTTTATTCACAAAGCTACAGTGAGTGTAGAAATGGCAATGAGATTCTTCTGACCTGAGCTCCTCCAACAATGCAACATATATAATAAAATACAAAAATAACTGCAAAAAGTCTATATTTTATATTAAGGTGTCATATTAATTCTGTACAAACTGTAAAGCCCCCTGAGACAAATGTAAAATGTGTGATATCGGGCTATATAAATGCATTTTGACTGATTTGTTATTCTGCAATTGACCAGGTTGTTTAGATCTATTCCAGCAGCAGCCCACTAGATGTCAGTAATGATCTATACACATGCAGCTGCAGTCTGAAACACATTTAGGTGCAGACATTTTTTAACTCTGTCTCTTCTCTTATGAAGTAACTTTACTTCACTTTGTCTACCTTTACTCCTTTGGTTAAAACCACTGAAATATGTGTTATTTTATATTGTTGAACATGAGTAAATAAGCATTACAAAATACCAAATCGATCATTGCAGCATTACCCATAATCCCCTCTGTTTCAGCTCTGTTACCAAAAGTGCTGATTCTCTGTCTGTTACTTTAGATGAAAATAAGGAGCCCCTCCCCACGCCCCTCTGATGCGGCTTTCACACCAGCGCTTTTCCCTTTCTAGCTCCGAGCGGGAGCTTTTCTGGTTCAGCTCCGGTTTCCCTTTTCTGCTCCCGCTCTGTTCACACCGCCCAGAGCTGCCGCTGCTGCGTCATGACGTCACCGTTTACGTGCCTGCTTCATAAAATCCAAACCGCGCGGAAATCCCTCACATCGACAACAACAACAATGGCCGATTGTATTGAAGCGCTGTTCGCTTTGGTTATCCTCTTACGAAACGACATGGAAGGCATCGGACGACTTTACAACGGACGACTTTACAACGGACGACTTTACTTGGAACTTTACAAGGGACGACTTCATGCGAAATGCAAGACTTCTTTGTGGTCTTCAGCATCTACTTCAACCCGCCTCGACGTAAGAGAGACGTAAGCGACGCCGCCTCTTAGCTCCGAAGCTCTTGCCTCTAGACCGACAATTTGTGGAGCTGGAAGTGAACCGGATTCCGGAGCTAAGAGGCGGCGCCTCTGCGGTGTGAACAGGAAAAACCGGTATTTTTCAGGCTCCAGCTCCGAGCCGGACATGACAGATATTTGGTTAAAAAGAACACAATGGTGCTCTTGGAGGAGATTCAGGTGATAAGGAGGGGGGGGGGGTTACCTTGGTTGGTGATTGGCTAATGGTGACACAAGCCAAAACATCGTTCTGACATCATAAAGTGGCCAAAATCTGATCAGCTCATTTTCAGAAAGGTTTTTATAGAAATGGATCAGGACAAAAAGAGAGAATCTTTGTTCCTGAAACTTTCAGAGTCTCTTTCCACAGAGGGGACACATGCTGATGTAGAAGAGACATGAAGAAGAGGGGACACATGTTGATGTAGAAGAGACATGAAGAAGAGGGGACACATGCTGATGTAGAAGAGACATGAAGAAGAGGGGACACATGTTGATGTAGAAGAGACATGAAGAAGAGGGGACACATGTTGATGTAGAAGAGACATGAAGAAGAGGGGACACATGGTGATGTCTACATGAGAATGTGCATTGTATAATAGGTGACTTGGTCATGATGGCTCTGAGGTGTGTTTCGGGGACAGCTTTATTACAGGTTCATGTCGACATGTCATTTATTGCATATCACTAATCGCGTGTGAGTCAGTAAACACAGGATTTACCTCATTTGCATTTTACAGAAAGAATGAGGAACGGCAGGGTTACCTTTCTTCCCGTCAGGCGGTTCAAGGAAATAGTTTCCTTTCTGCGCTGTGATCTTTTAACAACAAAGATATGTCAACATTTGTTCTTCAGTGGTGAGAAAAACGGTGTCCTCATTGCTGTCTAAATACTGGCAGCAGTTCATTTCCTCGTTTTAAAAGCAGCTCAAATGTTGTTATCACACCTTATTTACTTTCCAATTCTGCTACAAAAACGTATCCGCATTTCAATCAGCATTTATCAATATCTTTAATCAGACAGTCGATCATAGACAGTGTGTTATGGGAAAAGGTGTCACATAACAGCTCTAAGAAGATGTTAAGCTCCTTGTTTTGGGTTATGATGCACAATTAAAAGAAAAATATATATACATAAGTTTAACACATTTTAACTTGATCTTCTCTGTGGCGTTGAACGTCGATGGGAGGGGTGAAGGTGGGCTAGTGGAGCACGCGCCGGAAGTACGGCACAATTCCGTACCAATTTACTTTTTTTGGGATGGGTATTTACCATCTTTGATAACACTTTAATGCATCAATAATTATAATCAGAACATGTCATATATATTATTTTGAAATGGACCATTCTGCAGAAGGACTACTTTTACTTTTGGTACTTTAAGTATATTTTGATGCTAATACTTTTCTACTTTCACTTGAGTAACATTTTGAATGCAGAACTTTGACTGTAACAGAGTATTCCTACACTCTGGTACTTCTACTTTACTCAAGTACATGATCTGAATACTTCTACTTTAACTCAAGTACATGATCTGAATACTTCTACTTTTACTCCAGTACAAGATCTGAGTACTTATACTTTTACTCAAGTACAAGATCTGAGTAATTATACTTTTACTCAAGTACATGATCTGAGTAATTATACTTTTACTCAAGTACGTGATCTGAATACTTCTACTTTTACTCCAGTACAAGATCTGAGTACTTCTACTTTGACTCAAGTACAAGATCTGAGTAATTATACTTTTACTCAAGTACATGATCTGAATACTTCTACTTTTACTCAAGTACCAGATCTGAGTACTTCTACTCTCACTCGAGTACAAGTTCTGAGTACTTCTCCTTTTACTCAAGTACAATATCTGAGTACTTCTCCTTTTACTCAAGTACAATATCTGAGTACTTCTCCCACCTCTGTATCCACTGTGGTTAAAGATAAAATAAAAACGTAATTTATTGTCCCTTTCCCCTTCCCTTTGACCTCCTTCTCTTTGTATTTTATTTCTAGGTTTTTATAAATGTCTTCATTAGGTGTCAGTATAACTCATGTTTGTAGTAAACACTTTTCATTCTCCCAGTCTGACCTACATGCTTGCAGCTCATAAGCAAAGCAGGGCTCTCCTCTCGCCATATGCTCTCAGGAATGCCAAGACAAATTAGCGTGGCTCCGGGGCCAGAGAGAGTCTGCCATGTTTAATGAGTTCCTCGGAAGAACAAGTAAACGTTTATGGATCTCCCCTTCCCTGTCTGCTGTGTACGGCTGTTTCCAGGGAGATCCCCCCCCGCGGTTAATGAGTGGGGTCTTTGTCTGCGCCGTGGGCTTCAGGTTAAACATTTTCATCACCCTTTACTATTCATTCACTTCTTGGCACGGATAACATCTCATCAGACGCCGTGCCTCACTCTCATTTAGAGGAGACAGTGCCAAAGGGAAGATTTGAGTTTTTACATAAGAGTTTATCATATCAGCATTACTGGTGTTAGCTTAGGTTCAGCTGACATGGGTTTAAAGGCTCCGTGTTCAACGGTTAGAGCGAATTTGTTGCTTAATTTGTGCTTAAATCGTACATATATTCGTGTATGTATCTAAGACTTGAACCTGCACTTGCATATAGACATGTATATATTTTTGACTTCATAACAATACAATACAATACGATATGATACATTATGATACAACACAATACAATATGATACACTAGTGGGGCAGAAATTAGTCTGTAAACCTTAAAATGACTTAGTATATTAACACTTTCAGTTCCCTCATCTCAGTCAGTTTCCCTGAGTGTGATTTTGGTTGTCAGCCTGAAATAAGGTTTTAACACAAGCTGTGTTTACCCGGAGCAAATGCAATCGCGGCTCGTCGCATAGCCGCCATTACGTAGCCAATATGGCGGTGGATGAGTTGAGTGTAAGAAGTATCCAGCTGTTATTCCTCAACTTTTGAAACTGTTATCTGTTTTATTGTGTTGCACTATTGGAGGAGCCTGTGACCTAAGATTTTAATTGACATAACTCCACTGTAGCTATGTACGAATGAAAATAAATGCCTTGAAACTTGATTGAAGAGCATTATGCCATGCTTCACACCGGGACACACTTATGCACTCAATAGCACATGTAAAGGTCCTTACACACCAAGCCGATTTTCGATAGATGTCTGGCCGTCGATGAGCGTCCTGTCGCCCTACTCAGATTGGTGTGTCCCGGCCCATCGTGTCTTTTCGGGAGGCTGTCGGTAAATGGCCGTCGGCTAAATAAATCACTCTGATTGGCTGTTCAGCTTAGCGAATCAGTGCATGAGAATCGAAACGGAAGTGAGGGACCCAAACAAACTATTAAGAAGGCAAATCTGAGATTTAATTTAACTCCAGCTCTCGACACAGGTTCGGGAAAGCCCTGTGAGCTTCTCGCTGTAGAGTGACAATGGAACGCACACGCTATTTGTTGTTTGTTTATATCACGCAGTCTGTTCTTCTTCTCTCGGTCATCACGCAGTCTGTCTTCCAGTTACCTCTTTTGAATGACGAATACACACTACCGCCGCCTGCTGGTAAGGAGAGTTATTGCTACTCACGCATGCGCAGTTCTTACGTGCTACTTGGCCGTCGGCTGAAGTCTTTGCGGTGTGTTCCAGTGCGACTGTTGTCCAAGATGCAGAGACGCGAGGAGACACAACAGTCGGGTTCCTCGGGACGTGTTCTTTGGAGTCAGATTGGTGTGTAAGGACCTTAAGTATAGATGCACTCAAATCGAGAAACAGCCTAACCTTTCTAAAAAGACGCTGTGAAAATGTTCTTCCTTCATAAGAAAGAAAGACAGGTTGAGTTATGTTGCAGCACTATATGTTTTTGAGGTTTGGGTTGTGACCAAAGGAATGAAACGGCTGATGCAAGCAGCTTTACATTCTTGACAGGCTCACCTTTGGGATGAAAGTAAAGGGAACCTGCTGCTCCTTTACGTAGAAAGAAGCCAGATGAGATGGTTCAAGAATCTGATTCGGATGCCAACTGAATGCATCCTTGTAGAGGTGTTCCATCATATCCAACATTAAGGATCCCGGGTGGAGCCAGGACATGCTTTAGGGTTTTACATCCCATCTGGCCCCAGAAGGCTCTGGAATAAGTGGCGTCTGAGCTCATTTGCTAAACCTAAAGGCACCAAACTTAAAAAATACAACAAAATAGATGGATGGACATTCGTCAGGCCACTGGTTTGAGGTATTTGACACTCAAAATATAAGCTTTTTTCAATGTCAGCGTTTTTAAAATACTTCTCACATTGGATGAAGTCTGTATGCGACATGACATGGCTTCAATTGGCTGTAAAACCTGCACAAATAAGACAAAGGCAAACCCTGTTATTATCAAAGCACACGTAAAGAGTGAGATGCAGCCCCATACCCTTTAAAAAATGTGATATACAGACATTTGGTGCAAAATTGGCTCCTGTTTATGCAAGTAATCCTCATTGCAATCCATGTCTAAAATTAGTTATGGTTATAGAGAATAACAAGCACACAAGTGAATTATGCAAAAGGTAAGTCTCTGTATGGTCTTTTCCATTATATTGTCACTTATAATAACTGTTTGCAACAAAAAGCCAAGAACCCTTAGTGGACATAGAGTGGTGCAGTGATGACGTATTTTTTGTAAGCATTGCAAGGAATGCCCCGACAAAAAGCAATGGGATTTCCCCAATGGACTTTGGTATATTGCAAAAAACACATTTATGACACTTACCATGTTGTGCTCAGCAGGATAATCTCCACATATTAATACCACTTTGTGATTTTTTAAGGGTAAATGCAATTGGTAGAAGTAAAATAATAATAATAATAATAATAACTTGGATTTATATAGCGCCTTTCAAGGGACCCAAGGTCGCTTTACAAGTAATAGGCAAAAAACAAACATAACAAAACAAAAGGCAGACAGACAAAACAACAGATCGATTTAGGGGCCGAAAGCCTTGGCAAACAGATGGGTCTTGAGGGCCCCTTTGAAGGCATCGAGTGTGGGGATGTTGCGAATCTCCGCAGGGAGAGCGTTCCAGAGGGTGGGGGCTGCCACGCTGAAGGCTCTGTCCCCGAAGGTTCGCAGTTTGGTGCGGGGGGTGGTAAGCAGGCCGGAGTCTGAGGACCGCAGGTTCCGGGGTGGGGCATGTGGGTGAAGGATGTCCGATAGGTACTGGGGGGCAAGGGCATGGAGGGACTTGTAGGTAAGGAGGAGGATTTTGTAGGTGATGCGGGACTTGACCGGCAGCCAGTGTAGGTGGATGAGGGTGGGAGTGATGTGCTGCCACGGCTTTGTGTGTGTGAGGACCCTAGCAGCACAGTTTTGGACATACTGGAGCCTGTCCAGGGTTTTGTTGGGAACCCCGAACAGGACACCATTGCAGTAGTCCAAGCGTGTGGTGACAAATGCATGCACCAGGGTTTCGGCAACCGACTCCGAGAGTGACGGTCGGAGTCTGGCAATGTTCCTCAGGTGGAAAAATGCCGACTTGGTCACAGACTTGACGTGGGAATGGAAGGAAAGGGTGGAATCAAGGATGCTTATGTTTAAGCTATAAATGAACTACAGCACGGGCACATGACTTCACTTCACCACCGCTAAGCTAAAGGAGGCTAATGTTGGGCTATAAAGGAACGACATCTCGGTCACATGACTTCACGTTACAAACGCTAAGCTAAAGGAGGCTAATGTTGGGCTATAAAGGAACACAATCTCGGTCACATGACTTCACGTCACCACCGCTAAGCTAAAGGCGGCTAATGTTGGGCTATAAAGGAACTACAGCACGGTCCCGCAACTTCACGTCACCACCGCTAAGCTAAAGGAGGCTAATGTTGGGCTATAAAGGAACGCAATCTCGGTCACATGACTTCACGTCACCACCCCAAACTAAGCTAAAGGCGGCTAATGTTGGGCTATAAAGGAACGACATCTCGGTCACATGACTTCACGTCACCACCGCTAAGCTAAAGGCGGCTAATGCTGGGTGTGATGACGTCTAGTCGTCTCATTTAGACACTTGTTAGTAACCGCTGTTTTTAAAGTCACCAGTGGGGTATTTTCTGATGTATTTTATGTCCTAGAACAAAATATTAAAATCTTTTCAGCTTGTGCTAAGAACAGACCTTGTTGTAGGCCTTTAACCACAAACACGTTCAAAAAGCATTGGCTTGAGACGAGGGAAATGGTTAGATGGTAAAAAACATTGGGAAAATTGGGTCAGGTTGACAGAATACAGAAGTCACCTTTTAAATTAAAGTCAATTACATTGTAAATGGTTTTGTTGATGTTGGCAGGACACTTCCTGTCTGCTCTGTCAAACTCCAGCAGAGCCCTTAGCACTTCCTGTTTGACCAGGTGTTTAAACTATAACCTTTTAAATCAAGCATGAAAACGCTGATTACTGCGTATTTCAGTCAACACCTCTAACAGATGCTTCCCCAAGTACATTTTGTATTTCACTGTATATGATCCAGACTCCACTCTTGAAAATTCAGATGCTGGAGAATATTTCGAGTTATTCATATTTCGGTTACTTGATTTATTCCATTTCACCTTGATTTTATCCTCTTTTAAAAGCCGATACGCGTTATATTTTCTGCCCTGGTTGATATTCAGTAGCTGTCTGACTCCAGCTGTCTGACGTAAATTGTGATGAAGCACCTGGAGGCCACGTGTTGAGCTGGAGAAAGTATTTATTAAAGTGACTGTAAGTAATAGATGAGCGAGAAAAAGGCTGTTTCTAAATTCGAATTTCAGGTCCAGGTGTAACGTTTCTCTCCTTTTTCTCCGACTTTTAAAACCCGGCCTCTTGCAGTGTGACAGAATTACCGTGTCAGGTTTTTTGTGGTACAATTAGTGTAAACTGTGGGCAGTTTTTACAGCGAGGGCTGGCATGGCCTCACCCTCCTCACCACCGACTGTGTGGGGTCCGCCACGGGAAACCCTGCAGAATGAATGGAGGGCTGCAGGTGAGAAAGGAGCTTTTATTTCCTGCGGTGAGAAATCACATGGAGCCGCTCGACTTTCACAGCATTAATAGATTTCTGCTGAGATGTGAGAGGATGCTTGTGCAGTTTCTTGGAACCATATAAAAAATAAGCTTTCAGCACATTATCACCAGTCATCTTGAGTTAAAAGCACTTCAGTATTTCTATCTGAAAATGTGTTCAATTGAATAGTAATGAGGGGTTTATTTCTCAGGCTTTAACCGATTTTCTTGAGTTAATAATATCGATATCTGCATCTAAAATTATAGCTTTCAATAGGCGCATTCACACCACAGTACTTTTCCCACAAAGGTTCATCAGAACTTAGTTCATGAGAACGCTTTAGTTCTCATGAACTAAGTACAGATCGCGTTCACACCGGAATAAGTCCCTGGGGGTGGATTAGGCAAATGAAGCCGCTGACGTCACTTCTTCTTCTTCTGCTTTGGGTTTACTGGCAGGCCGCAAACCACTTCACGGCGTATACTGCCGCCCCAAAGTCCCCGGCCGGAAGTCCCCGGAGTTGGGGACTGGCTTCAGTAGAAGCTGCTGGGACTCCCAGCAGCTTCTACTGAAGCCTTCCGAGTAAATCGCCAGAACGCCGACACCTCCTCATCTCCACCGCTCCCATGTTTTATTTTGTGTTGCCATAAATTAGTCTCTCTGCGTTTCTGCGCTGGGCTAATGCTAATGCTAATAATGCTAATGCGAGGATAATAAAATGGCGGCTTCACAAAACCTTTTGGGAGTTTTACGGGGCGTGGTTTGCAATCCGCCCAGCCAATCAGAAATATAGCTCTTTTCTCACAAGAGAGCCGCTCGAAAGTCCCTTTTTTAGTGATTTCATATCCATTTGTATTCATTTGGAATCCTTCTGTGGTCTTTTTGAGTCCTTTTTTGGTAATTTTGTGTAGCTTATATTTAGCTGTGAGTCTTTGCAGGTGCTTTGTGGTTTTTATGGTTGTTGTTTCTCTTTGTGGTCATTTGAAGTGATTTTGTGGTCCTTTGGAGTGTCTTCGTAGTTATTTTGAGTTATGTTTTTGTCATTGTGGAGCAATTTCGTGTCATTTTCCAGAAATTCATATAAGTAGACAAATTATTGTGATATCTCCGGAGGTCATGAGCTTTTCTCTTGGAGCTCTGGAGGCGTGGGTGCAGAAAATGATTGCACTCTGGAGGAGGACGGACATAATGCTGAGCGCGGTTTTGACCTTGGGAGGTTGCTGGCCATCATGAAGGCTTCAAACCAAAAACCAGAAAATAAGAGGCCTATAATACGGCAAAGGACTGCAGTGCTGTCAATGAGCCGTGTTGTGCGAGTAGAAATAACTCAGTGGGAAAATATAATCAATGGGCTCTCCGCTCCTTATCCACATTTGACTACATTCAAGTCAAGAAATACATGAGGTAGAAAAAGCCAATACGAGCTGAAGAAAAGCAGGGGGAACTTTACACAATGGTCACAATTATAATGAACACATTTAACTTCTCAAATCCTGCTATTTAACAGGACGAGAACAGCTAGATTGAAAAAAGAAATCATGCTTTTAGAAGCGTTATCAATTAATTAGCTAATGGTTATTGTCATTTCCATTTAATGGTCTTTTTTTTTTAAAGCTCATCACATTTGCACAGTTTGGTGGGAATGGAGAAAAAAGGGCAGACGTTTTTCATTGCACATTATTTTAAACCAAAACTTCAATAAAACATGAAGAAATGTTGTACAATTTAAAAATGAATGCAAGTAGTCCAACACTGAGGAAGCAGAGAGTACAGTAAGGGTGTTGTGTTGGATGGGAAGATGCATTGTGCTTTAATTCACGACTTTTACCCAGAACACACTGTGAGTCAAGTTTAAATGCATACCTAAAGGCTATGTTGTGTCACCATAACCAAAGCCATGGCCTAACCTTAGCCAAACTTGTTTTAGTCTCCTGAGCATAACCATAGCCGCGCCCCAACCATAAATATAGTTTTTAACTCGCCAAAACTTTAGCCAGCAACAGTTGTACTTAAAATGTCTCAACTGTAAAATGACTGTAAATCATCGGACATTTATAGAAAAAATCGCCAGCTTGAGTTTCAATATCAGAATACATGTATTTATTTATCCTTGCAAGAATGGAAGTAGTCATTCCTCTAACTCAAACTCCCTTTTCTGCTGCTGATCAATTCAGAAAAATCACAGGCTTCTGAAAAAAAAGTAGGAAACTGAATGAGAATATGACATTTCTTGCAGTCATTTGAGGAAGTTTTGATCTGCCACGCGGTCTCAGTGAAAGTCAACGTCACATTTATTTTCTAAACATGTTTCAATGTGTCCAAATTTGCCTTCTTGGGGACACCAAATCCTCACCTCAGCTAAGAGGTAAAAAAGTGATATTTTAAGACTTTTTTTAAACGCAAATTTGATATGCTGACAAAAAACGCCCACATTTACTAATTTGATTCAAAAGGAATTTAATCTAGAGCATAAAAAAAGGCTATTTTCTCCATTACACAACCCTGTAAAAGGACCCCATGTCACTTCTGGAGGACTTTACTCCAGATTTCCCATCATTTTTTCCATTCGCTCTCCACGCTACCAACACAGTGTGTAGCCGTGGTCCATATCATCTGCCTTCAAGGTTTGTGAGAGTGTACTAAATGTGAAGACCACCCCTGCTATGTCATTAAGTTACTTTCCATATGTAAAACTACACAAAGGGGTATTGTTGCAGCTATTGCCCAAGGTGAAGTTTAATCAAACCAATAATGCGTCTGCTCGTCTCCAGACTGTCTGATTGCACACATTTGTCACATCTACTGTATTTTCAGGGTTAATGCATTTTCCACGGTTGATTACATGCATAGATGACACATGTCTCACAGGCATACATGTGAGCACACGTGTGTTTAGCTGCAGCTTCTCCTAATTGAAGAACTGATTCAAAACAGGCCAAGTTAGCTGGACTGCTAGCTAGAAAAACGTTTTGCACAGACTTTATCTCGGTGTGGCGGAAGTGATTTCATCCGATAGCCTTTTAAAAATACCTGGATCATCACAGCAAGACTTCAAAGACCCTCACCTTGTCAATCTCGTGACGTATACGGCTCTCCGCGAACATCAAACGAATGGACATTTATGTGGTTGTAAAAGAGGGTTTTGGGCCGAGCGTAAACCGCCTCACATCTGCGCTTAATCTTCAGTGTGTAACGAGAATCACAAGGCCTTTGTTCTCCCCGCGAGGAGAGGGGGAGCTATGTAGGGGTAAGCCTCTGGATGTGCCTCACAGCTAATGGGAAACATTATTGGTGCTATGCTGCTGAACTGGGGGTCTTAAGGCCCCGTCACACCAAGCCAACATCAAACACAAGACTACTGTGTTCGCTTCTTCTTGGTTCTCAGTTAAACGCATCGCAAAGACTTCAACCTACTGCTGCTTACATCTGGAACATAGTGACATCATTATGTAACACTCGCTCTTCTAGTGGTTAGTGCTCCAACACATTGTATGTGATAGGCTAAGGGGCAGGACATCTCTAAGCAGATTGACAAATCACCACAGAGCCGACCAGCTAACCCAGGGGTGTCAAACTCAATTTCATCTCGGGCCACATTAGCATCATGGTTGCACTCAAAGGGCCAGTTTTATATATAAGACTATATAAAAATACATATATACATTTTTAATATATATAAAATAATGTATTATATTTAGGTTGTCAGTCGATTAAAATATTTAATCGCGATTAATCACAAATTAATCGCATTTTTTCTATCTGTTCTAAATGTACCTTAGAGGAATATCTTTCAAGTTTTTAATACTCTTGAGTGTGACAAATATGCTGAACATTACAAATATTCGCCTCAATTCAACCTCGAATCTCTCTCATTCAATAATACAATACAAAGTGTGTGTGTGTGTGTGTGTGTGTGTGTGTGTGTGTTAGGGATGCCAGCGATTATTCGAATATTCGTTACAGTCTCCATAATCGAAAATTATTTTTTAAATTCGATTTTATTTATATATTTTTTTATTATTATTTATAATAATTAATATAGACTCATGCTAATAATAGTAATAGTATTAATAATTGTAAATAGCCATTGGTCACACCACCAGTTTGTTTTACTGTACACTTGGAGGAAGCCAGCAGCGCAGGCTGCGCTGCTACACACCGACTCCCCCCCCCCCCCCCCCCCTCTCCGTCACACGTGTGATTGATTTATTGGAGTGAGAACACAACTAAAGATGAACAAAGGAAAGAAGAGTTCCTCTAGGAACTACTTCAAACTGACAAGTGCAAATGAAGTCAAATGCAAGTGGGGTACTTCGTTTTGGCACAGTTCCGTTATACAGACCGACGTTAACAGCAGCCCTTTTTTTTCTCTCCCTGCAGAGGTCGGATGGCACATGCAGGTAGAACAGCCAGGAGGGAGTTGCAGTAGTCTAGGCGTGAGGTGACATTAAAGCATGGAGACATGTCACAGTAGAGACACTGAATACAAATATGAACCTGAGAATGAGCAAAATATGTCCTCAAAAATGTCTTCAATGTTATGTTAAAGGCTTCTTGTTTCTTGGCTTTAATGTTGCAAATGGAACTGCTGTGACTCAAGAGCAATTTCTCGATTGATCTAACAGTAAAATGTTATCCTGTCCTATCGTAAATCCATACCCTGGTAATGAATACATCGCTGCACGTGCCGATATGAACAACGAAACCCCTGTGAATGGATTGTAATCTTATAGAAAGTCCCCAAAGGCCAGTAGCTGCAATAACCAAACACCACAGGAGGATCCAATGTCAAACCATAGGAGGTGTTTTTATGTTATATAGAGTATTAAAAAAGTCCTGACACAAGCCACATCTCGTCCCCTGGAGATGGACCAGCGGTGCTTCTACTTCTTCAAAGGATCAGATGTGCAGGGATCAGCCTCCAGGCGTTAGGTTTGGCGAAAGCTATTGGTTGTTTGATGGAAAGGTCTTAACCCCCAATGGAGCGTTCATTAGTTTTAACTGCCATTACACCTCATAAAGCACGGTTTGATCTCCACTGATCATGTGGAGTGAAGTGGGGGTTGGTACTTTTTTAATTAATTTGATTTCATACTTGTGCAATGCAATGCAATAATGTGATTTACTTGATACGTGCGTGATGAGATTCTCAGACGCCCCATACAGTTTGCTTTTGGTAGGTATATAATTTGATCTGGGTATAATAAAGTAGAAGAAATTACTTCAAAAGGTTCTTGCATGACTTAATCTATTCGGTGATGAGGATAAACACCACTCTTCTTCACTTTTAATTGAAGCTTAATTGCGTAATTGGAGAAAACCACCATGAAACATGCACTAACCTGGTTGCATTACAACACCAATGCAAAATATGTACCCAGCTTTTCTTTGACCTGTATCTTCTTTGCAGTAAAACCAAATAATAAAATCATAACTTTTAACACTTCAAGCTGAAAAGATACCATCTTCTGCCATCTTGAATTATTTCTAAACCCAATCGATATTACGTTGCTTGTGATTAACATCTACATTTAAGTCAAATTACTGAAAGATTTGAGGAGGTTTCTTGTGAAGCACTTAATGTTTCTTTTGTACTTGAATGTGCTTCCTAAATATCCAATATCACACATTTTTTGCTCTGTTTTTGGTCTCTACTATCTTACAAAAAAATAGTATTGCTCTTAAGCAGCTAAGTGTTCAAGTTTTTTGTATACGTCTGTCCAAAAATGACACATTTGGAGCGATGAAAGCGAACTAAAGCAGTCAAGTTGAAAGTCAGAACACCCCAATGAGCCAGGTTTCCATGGGAGGATAAAATATTAACCAAAACTAAAGAAAATTGTCATGAAGAAGTATGCTTCTTTCCACCTACATCCTTTATGGGATTATGGGTTTTTAAATTGAGATGAGCGGTATCTAGTAACTAAGGACTAACAGTGGATCTCATAAAAGTGAAGAACTGATGGTAAGTAGGACATTTTTGTTGGTTTAAAACTTGATGTAAGGAACAACTGAATGGAAACGTATCAACAGACTTTAAAAATACTATTTAGAAAAATAATTAGACATCTAGTTTGCATTGACGCTGCAAAGGCCACATTTTGAAACAGACAATGTTTTCTGGTATTATTTTCCATGTTGGAACACATTTATTTACATTCAAAGACATCATTGTTGAAGGTTTGCTTTCTGTAATGTATGCTTATTCTCTTAATTTAACTTGTTGCATAATGCATTTTGTCGTTTCTACAAGTATACTGTATTTTTGTAATATCTCTGTTTACTGTTACGTGCATATGCGTAAACGTTGACATGTTGACATGTTGACATGTTGACATTTTAAACTGATGTTCGTTTTTTTCATGTTCCCATCAGATAAACCAACAAAACCAAATCAACACAGAGCAATACGTTTCGGATATACACTGAACAAAAATATAAACGCAACACTTTTGTTTTTGCTCCCATTTTTCATGAGATGAACTCAAAGATCCAAAGAACCAACCTGTGATAGTGAGCACTTCTCCTTTGCCGAGATAATCCATCCCACCTCACAGGTGTGGCATATCAACATGCTGATTAGACAGCATGATTATTGCACAGGTGTGCCTTAGGCTGGCCACAATAAAAGGCCACTCTGAAACGTGCAGTGTTGCTTTATTGGGGGGGTCTGGGGGGGTCCGAAAACCAGTCAGTATCTGGTGTGAGGGGTAGGGTTAGGGTTAGGGTAATGTTGTGAATCGAGTGGCCTGTGTTCGTCGTCCATAACATACGCCTGCCCATACCATAACCCCACCACCACCATGGGCCACTCAACTTGTTCAGATTTGTGAACAATATTTGAGAGAAATGGTTATTTTGTGTAAATAGAAAATGTTTTAGATCTTTGAGTTCATCTCATGAAAAATGGGAGCAAAAACAAAAGTGTTGCGTTTATATTTTTGTTCAGTGTAACTTGAAGGGCACATTTTGTTCCTGTTTTAACTTGTTGTTAACACAACTCGTACACAGCAGTCACTATGACCGTCAAAACAATACCACAAATATGCAATCTGGGTGCAGTGAATGTGCCATTATGATTAAAAAGAAACTTAACAGTTCACAGCTGTTAAAACAACGTGTGATACAATAACAGGTGCATGCTTACAGATCTCTTTGTGACATTTTAACAATGGCAACAAAGGAAGTTAGAGTGTCACTCTTATGTAACTGCATATAGGGCCTTCTCTTTTATCACTTACACTGGATGTCTCCCTTGCAAAGAAAGAAGGTGTTAATGTCTCGAGAAAACACACACACACACACACACACACACACACACACACACACACACACACACACACACACACACACACACACACACACACACACACACACACACACACACACACACACACACACACACACACACACACACACGCACACTGTTGACAGGTTAAACTGACATTTCAAACCCGCCTTTTGTTAAATGTGATGCATCAGATCTACTTATCTTGTCAGGCTGATTCCAACTATTAGGACATTGACATTCAGTCTGATTTGCCACGTAACATTTATATTAGCGAGTTCATTTCCACTGCCCTGCCAAACAGGATTTCAGCACTATTGAGAAAATTACCATCATAAGGAGTCCATTACCAGAATAACTCAGAAGAATTTAACAGCTCCATCTCTTCTCTTCACACACACCAACATAACTGGTCTTAATGGTATAAGAGTTGAAAGCGAAGACTTTTCCTCACTTATCTGTTATTTACATTTACAACCCCTCTTACATTACAGTCTGTGTGCATGTCAGCATAGAAACTATAGGGCAGCCCCACTGATATGATCACATTGTAAATATTACATTAACTCTCGCTGCTGTTTCCTGGAAATGGCACCGTATGTGCGTTGGATTTGTGACGCGTTCCCTCCGTACCACACGACTCTAAATCAGCCTCATGTCATAACACTGAAGGAGGTGATTATGAGTCGTGCTACGAGCATGATGGGAAACATTACCGCCTGAAAACACATGGTTCTCATACTGGTTGTTTAAATAAAAAAGGCTGTCTGATATATGAGTCATTAACATGTTGCTTTGCAGGAGAAATACCAATGAGATAAGGCAAAGTACATAGAAAAAGGAAACAATCACAAATATTTGTTTAATGACAAGGCAACCAATCATGTTAAAGCTCGTCTCCTCACTCTGCAGAGCTTGTATGATAAAGAGAGCTGTAGACCTGTCACTACTTTCTTGCTACCCGCTGTTCTATTAACTTAGCTCCCTTTAGCTTCCAACAACTTCTCGTTTTAAACGTCACGAGAAATTGTTTAATGCCAAATGTTGAGGAAAATGATTGTATATTATCATATAATATGAGTATGAAACAGAACATGTGCATGATATGTCCCCTTTAAAGCAAGCTGACGTGAGCTGTTGCACCCCCCAAACTTTTTGATAGTTTAATTTGAGCTAGTTTGGAACAAAAACGGCTTGTTGTTTCATAATTAATACGCTTAATGAGTTACAAAATCCTATATTATATGAGCTCCGGAAACCCCTCGTTGCTTCCCTTGGTGCTTGCTTCATTATTTTATAAAACCAATGTGTTGACAATTACACATTTTAACAAGGGCGCACCATTTTTCATAAAGGGAGCTTCTTAATTTTGCTCTCAAGGTGCACCAGCTTGATGCATTTACCTTTCAAATGTACAACACTTTCTTCCGGTGGAGCGTGGCCCTGGACCCCCCAAGAGGGTCTGAGGTCCCCTCCCATAAAACCCTCATAAATTCCTGAGGGAAACACTGATATACAGCAGTGTGAAATAAATGAGCTTGCTAGTAAAAATGCCCCTCTCAGGTGTTATTAAATTAAAAATAGTCCAGCCATACATCCATAATTGCACCCTTTTAAAGTAATCTAATAAAGTTTTCAAGGAGTTCTGTTCTGGTTACACAAACACTAGTCTAAAATCTGAAATCTACACACATTAGGAATATGTCATGGCCTTATGTTGTGACATTTAGCAAGTGAAGGTCTGAGGCTTGTGGGAAACGGTGTGACCTAAAGGCCTTTAAATTCATATAAAATAAACAAGACACATGTGAACTACATGACATTATGTTATTATTTCCGGGTGTAATTTGTGTCATTTGCATTATTGCTAAATTCCTGTGTTATTTTTGAATCTCAAGAGGGTCTGGTTTCACTTGTTGCTTCATTAGTAAAAGTAAGGATAAAGTTTAGGTCAATATTTCGCTTTCACACAGTCTGCAACATACCATAATCATAAATAAAATTATTTAAAAGTTCCCTTCCTTCTCATATTAAAGAACAGTCCACATAATGAAACAGGTTTTGCCCTCAGACGCAGTGAAGCCTTTTTAATTACTGTAATAATTGTATAAAAGAACAACCTGGGTTAAACACAGCTATATTTAGATTGAGACATACTGACAAACCCTGATATTGTATGGACTTACTGTATATTGTGACACAGTAGGGAACATTTTGATTTGTTTTTTGCGCACCGTACGCCAGGAGCGAGTCACCGTCACACGACTTAAAATGCAAATGATGAACATATTTTTATGGTTTTGCAGTTTGTTATTCTGCACATGACTCCTTTCCTACAGTAAATAGGCTTCTCTCAATGACCTTTACAAAAGAAACACACTGTTCTTTTCTAAATTGAACAATGACGCACGGTGCAGTATAATATGATCAGCCTGACATATGAGGCAGTCTCATTCCCCCGCGGTCAGAAGATAATCCCGGATATCTTTAAAACAGGTATATCTCTGTAAAACACGACATCCAGGGATAAATGTCGCTCCATTTGGACCTTTTGTTTTAAGTTATCATTACATGATTTTTCTCTTTAAAAAACACTAATCAGGCCTTCGAAAGCTCCTTCCATTACTCCTCTGATTTTCTGTTCTGATTCAAAGCTTTAGTAGATGAAAGCGATTTAACCCCTTGTGGAAAAACACCTGTTTTTGAAATGCTATGAGGAACTTCTTATGATTTCCTGGATGGTTGGACGGAAAAATACAGTCCCTCAAAAGATCAATCACAAGCCTAAAAAGACTTTCCAAATCAGTGAGGTTTGACATATTGTAGAAACAGATGTCAGGGTAATTTTTTGGGGACATATTTGATCTGCTGACAGAAGAAATCGTGCTATTTATTGACCAATGTTGGTCCTTTGTTTGGTTGAATGAGTCTGCCATGACATTTCGTACAGATATCCATGCCGTTTATTCGTCTTTTTTGCACTGCAGGAATCAACTGACTGATTGAAAAGACCTGGAAGGAGCTAATCCATGATAAGAGTTGGTTTGAGTTCTCTTAATGATAAGCTAAGTTGCAAAAACCTAAAAGAACGGTCTTTCTAAAATTAAAACGACTTCCAGGTGGCATTTTTAACAACTATTCTGTAGCGTTTTGTAATCAATCCTTCGTCCAGGAGTCAAAAGTCCTTTTGCAACTCCAAGGCCTTTTGCTAAAATGCGTGGGAACAGTTAATGTACTCTTATCCAAACAACAGCTCAAACCAAACTTGTTTTTGTTCAGGAAGCAGTTAGAACCAAATTAGGAGATTTGCTTCCATGCTTCCTCCCTTATCTCCTTTAGCCTAGTGTACATTGTACCATCCCCTAAGGCCCAGACACGACAAACAGACATCAAACAAGTCATTTTGAGCAGAATATGTCAAAAATTACGTAAGTTCTGCTACTGCGTGATAGGAATATATTAAATAAATGTTATTTCACTTAAGTCGCTATACCGATTAATTTATTAATTTTATTTATGCCATATTTATTGGATTTTATTTCTCTTTAGTCTCTATTAAAATGTATTCATCTAATGTATTTAGTCGCTATGACTTCTTATTTGTAAATTAACCTTAGGCAATATTTTTATTTTACTTAAGTTGCTCCTGCAATTAATATAATAATTGAATTTATGCCATATTTAATGGATTTTATTTCACTTTAGTCGCTATTTTTTTCTCTCCTTTGTTTGTTTATTAAATGTGTTGAATAAATAATATAACAAATATATATTTTACATAAAAAAACTGAAATGAATTTATAATTTGTTTGATATACAGTAGGCTGAATGGACTACTTGTAGCCTACATACAAGTATTTTAAAGCAGATTTAACTTTCCTGCTGTGTTTACACAAACACACTTTAAATAGCTCTACTAGACTATGCAACCATCCTCAGTGCATAGTTAAGAGAACTGCACCCCTTAACTAGTAATTACCATATTTCCTAAACTCCTTGAACCTATCATCTGACGCATGGGAAGAATGTGTGTGTGCTCGAATGTGTGTGTGTGTAGGCTGACTTCTAGAAGCCTTCAATAAATCTATGAGCAGCCAATAGGAAGGCTCCTGTGGATCCGAGCTGGGTAAAAAGCCGGTGTGTGTTCACAGAGAGAGTCAGTGTAGAGGGTGCAGACACACACACAGACACACACTTGCAAACTCTACGGAACTCACTGGAAGTTTGGAGATGTCCGAGAATCCACAAAACTCTCACATCACTTTTGGAGATCTTTGAAAACACAAGAGGAGTTTTTATTTCCCAGCTTTACGCGCAGTTTATCCTCACATCACCGGATCATCAGTAGGGGGGATTGTCTTTTATTCTCGTTTATACACTCTGTGGAGCTCCCGTTATTCCTGTACCATGTCCTCCGGTGATTCCTCCGGTGATTCCTCCGGTGATGCCCCGGAGCTGAATCCGAGGGTCAGCGTGCTGTCCTGGGATCAGGTGCGGCGGTTGGATTCCATCCTGGGGGAGAGCATCCCGATCCACGGCCGCGGGAACTTCCCCACTCTGTCCGTGCAGCCCCGGCACATCGTCCAGGTGAGACCTCCAGCAAATACAAAATATGGTTGTCACTAGTGGCGGATTGGGGTATAACATGACTTTTTGCATAACCAATACGTTTAATATAACACATATAAAATAAAGTCTCAAGGTTGTCACTTTTGGTGGAGGGGAATACAACGTGTCTTTTTTTGCAAGAAGTAACCCTTTAAGTTAAATCAGCCCTAAAATGTATCATACACTTCTTGTACTATGCTACTCCCTGAATGGACTTGTAATATAATGCTGGATTCAGTATACAAAATATGTTATATTCAAACAGGTGTGATATAAGTTTATTTGAACATATGGTTGTCACTAGTGGTGGAGTAGTGGAATGAAAACTGGGAAGAACACGTTTTATTTTTGCAATAAATAATGCACTTTTCTTAGTTTTATGTAATTAATGTAGTGTTTTATTACCTTTAGCTGCCTCCATAACAAGTTTATAATCACAAATATAAAATATTTGTGGTCTAGTGGGGGAGTAGGGGAATAAAAACGTAGGGAAATGTGACTTTTTGGGCAAGAAATAACGCCAATTGTATTAGTTTTCTAAACTAACTGTAGTTGTTCTTATCATTTCCAGCTGCCTCATAATACGTTTATTATAACACATATCATAATTAGGTTGATTGGCAAGTAGGTTATCACATACGAGGAATTTGCCTTAGTTTACATCATATTAAGTTTAATATAACACATAAAATATAGATGTCACCAGTGGTGGAGTAAGGGAATAAAAACTTGGCATGAAATCAATTTTTTTGCAAGAAAAAATGCACATTTATTAAATCAGCCCTTCTCTACTATTCTCCTACTATGCCAACAGATATAAGATTGTAATATAATGCTCGATTTAGTAGACTATATTATATTTCTTTCTATTTTTCCTGGCATACCGAAGTTTAATTTTGAGTGTAAATGTGTGTTATGATATAAGATACTATACAAAATGTGATTTTGCTTGACTTCTAGAAAACAATTTTATTACATGTATACATGAAAAACTCCAGTAAATCCACTTGTTGCTCTATAATTAACGCCCTCTTGCGTCTCTCTTGTGTATTGACATATATATTTCCATTTTCTTTTTTACATTTGTGGATTAGTGGCAGAGTTTATTGAAATATATTTAATCCCTACATTTCATGCAGACATAACAGTGGGGATGATCTAACGCCATGACTGCTCTTTTCCACTAGCTCACTAACTAATGCTCCTGAAGTCATTTTTCTATTCACAGCTGGAGTGAAAATGAGCGAGAGATAATGACAGTATGAAACATTAAGGAACGTATTGGCTTTTACTGGACATTTATATGTATTTTCCTGGTTCACATTTCACCACAATGATTCATACTTTCTGTGGGGAGGACAGACCCTCACACAGGGACGTCTATAATTAAAGGGGCCCCCTATCATCGAGCTAATGTCTTTCCTTAAGCCCAAAAGACCCCAAAGATTTGTTACATTTCCTGTCATAAACCAGTTTCCAGTCCTGTTTAAGTGCTTACATTGCAGCATGTTGAATGAGGCTTTCATTTAAGTCCAAAGACACACATTAAGGTAATCCAACATTTGTTTTCTGCACAGCCTGGGGATTATAAACTTAAGAAAACATGTTTCTTGTTTGAAAGTTGATATAATTACGTGTGATATATTGATTTTAAAATGAACAAGAACCTAGTCAGTTTCAGCATGGTTGTAGCTGCCTTCATTATGATTCACCCTCCGTCTGAAACCAGAGCCCAGTCTGCTCTGATTGGTTTGCTGGCCCTCTCTGTTGTGATTGGCCAACCGCTTAGAGATGTCCCGCCCCTTACCCTATCACGTATAACATGTTGGAACGCTAGCCAATAGAAGCTCAAGTGTTACGTAGTGATGTCACAAACCTATATAACACACTACAAGAGAGGGAAATCCCAAAAAGCAGAATAGGGCCTCTTTAATACTTTAGATTTAGATTATGCAATCCTTATGAATGCACAATACAAATCTAAAATGTAATTAAATATGTATATAACAATAAGAAGTTAAAATATAGTACATTTGCTAATAAGAGAAGGCTGTAGGTAAACGAAAAATTGTAGCACAACAAAATGCGTAATCACAAGGCACCTGCAAATATAAAGTAATCTGAAAAGTCTGCAGTGCCTCATAATGCATAGATTTTTTTTTTTTGACAGACACAAACGCAGACGGCATGTTATCTGTCATGGAGTTTGTCAAGCTGCTTTCAAGCCTCTGCACGTTGATTTTCATACCATATGGGCCATGAGGGGAAACCGATGGCTGCCTGTGAGGAAGGAAAACACATTCACTGATCCTAACCACGATGATATGTTTTGGAAAATGGTTGACAGTAATGTGAGGCATTCTTGATTCACGCTTAAACATGCGAAACCACCAGTCTGCGCTTTTATAATGTCTTTTTATTTTCAGCCAACGCAGCAGACAGAGCGGTCTGTACCTGAGAGGCTCCTTTTGTCACAAACTGGGGGGAAGGTGACCGAGGGAACACACACCACACACACACACACACACACACACACACACACACACACACACACACACACACACACACACACACACACACACACACACACACACACACACACACACACACACACACACACACACACACACACACACACACACACACACACACACACACACACACACTAAATCGTGGGTTTGTCTGAGAGCCACATTTAAATAACATCTGTTTGTGGTCTGCATGTGAGTGAGCCACGGGAGCAGTGGAGGAGAATTGTACTGTTACTGACACCTCTGTACTTTCCATTTAATGTCCAAAAGTCACAGCAGCGATGGAGGAAGTACTAAGATTTACTCAAGTAGTAATATCATAGTGTAGAAATACTCAAATACTCATCAAACAAGTTACTTTACTCAAAGTCGTAAAGCCACGTTGTAGAAAAACATTTTGAAATGGATCTTGAGTACTTATCCATAAGCCCCCCCCCTCTCAATCAACTTCCTCCTGACTGCTTTTCTGTTTTGTTTTGTTTCTTTTTCATTTTATTTTGTTTGTCTACCCTCCCTCCCAAATGTAAAGCGTCTTTGGGTTCAAGAAAAGCGCTATAGAAATAAAATATATTATTATTACTTATATTCATAGTACTTCTTCCACCACATGATGACAAACGCAGATACCTGGTGTGTGTGTGTGTTACGTCACCTGTTCAGTGTGTGTGGGATGAGATATGGAGGCCACCAGGAGGGGTCGTCTCTAATTCCTCCTCTGCAGGCTATCATATTCAAACTAAATTGTTTTAGCTACTGGAAGAAAGTTCTCCACTTTCCCGGTGGACGGCGGAGATTTGAGTCAGAATGGTGGATTAGTGCCTGTAATAACACGGAGGGTCAGGTTGACGGACTATCACTGTGGAAAGTGAGGAGACTGTAAACCAACTCCTCACTGCGCTATTGTTGAGACTGAACATGAAGACACCACATGCTCCCAAAGCTCCCCCGAGGAGCCAATGCTCAGTTTAGACTGCTGGGTAGTAAAACAAAAATAGTTGGCAGTTTGATCGCAAGTTTTCACATTTTAATGCTTCTCATAAATTAAACAGTGTAGGTGGAACTGATGGAATCTCTTTGACTGGTTGGACCATTGATGAAGTTGCATCATTTTTAATGGCAAAATGGCTTATCGCCGCTCATACTTTAGAACATTTTCAAAATAGTAACAATTCAGGAAACCAAGTCAATTTTTCTCTGAGATGTTTGTGGATCAGCACTAGTGGTTTAGTTTAAGGTTGGATCATTGAACCGGTTCGAGGATCATTGAACCGGTTCGATTGGCCAATTGTTGTGTACATCCGTTTTGTTGGGTGATTTTGGGTGTATATACTGTACATCGCCAAATCCTAGTGAGTTTAGTTATGAAACCTTCAACCAATGGATCTTTATGATCTATGGTTAATATATGAAATGTATAAGACCAATACAACATTACATTTAAATGGTTCAGTATGGCCACTTGGAGAGCAAAAGCTACACCCTTACACCAAGTTTCATTAAAATTAGGCCAGTAGTTTTTTCCTGCTGACAAACAAACCAACCAAGCATCCAAGCAGAAAATAGACATAAGTTCCCTGGAGGAGGTAATTAGACGTCAGTAAGTAAATTAGAGGGAGTTGACCTTTAAACATTTTGGCTGTGTGCAAGTTGAATTTTGTAGGATAAAATCTACTGTTACAGACACAGATTTTTACTACACTGTACTTTCCAATGTTTGATATAGTTAAAGTTATTTTCATTTTGGCTGCATGGGCGTAAAGCAAGATAGTGAATAGCTTGTTTTTACTATTTAATCACAAGGCACTATCACAGTTACAGGAAATAAGGATGACTTTTCATACCATAGCTTTCACTCCCACAGGTTTTTATCTTACACGGCTGGCTCCAGGATCTAATACAACTAATTTAAAGACATTCAAATATCTGTGAACCCTTGAAGCAGATCCTTCGCTGAAAGCATCCATCACATGGAGGAGTAACAGCATCACGTTTCAGCCTCACTCTGGTCTGAGAAAAAAGGGGAAGTTACCTCCAAATTGTGAGACCTTTTGACATTCAATCAGTATGGCTGAATAGTAGTGATTGACACATTTTAATGATATTTTAAGATATCTGTAAAAACTATTTTGACATGTTACTAATCTATTTGAACCGTATCATATTACCATTGGAACTGCAACTAGTCAAACTTACAATATTGATGTGTCAGCTTTGAATTATAACAAGTCAAAGCTGAACTATAGATTTTTTGATCAAGTTTGGTAGTCATTTATTTACAGATATCTACGATGGACATGTACACTCTTGAGAAAGAAATAGTCCACATGACCTTATGGATGTGTGGACTTGGAATAATAATTGTATTATTTAGAGAAAATGTTGTTACCAAAATCCACTATGAAGATTACAACTCTAAAATAATCAATTGTTGATATAAATATGTAACATCTTGACTAATGAGAGATGAATTTTAGATATCTTTTACAAGAAGTGTGATGATAAATAATGCATATGCGGACTTTGAGTCATAACACATCAACATTGGTTCATATATAGTATAGTTATCTGTAATTCAGTTTGAATAGAAGTCAACGGTAACAGTTGAGAAATTCAAACTACATTGATCCACAATGATGAATATTTCCACCTGTAGAAATGGATTGTCGACATCTTTAATTATGACTGTGATAAGTCAAAATTAAAATGTGATTATGTTGGTTTGGACTTATAACTACTCAAAAAGCCCTTGATATCTACAATAGCTATTACCGCTACCAATTAAATGACTAGAACTTCCCATATAACCTATTGGAATTTAAGGAGGCTTTTTAAATCTCAGAAAAACCCACTGTCTGCCTGTAGAGCTCCTGTATGACTGGCTGGCTCTGGTTAGTTTAGTTATAAAAAGAAAGGTCAGGGACTCATAATTCCTTATTCTCCGTCTCTGTGTCCTTGGCGGAGGGATCTTCTGACTCACTGAGAGCTCTTATTGGTGTCCAATGAGTCTTTGGGCTGGTAAATGGCTGGGTCATTTCAAACTGCCATAATAAAAACACATCCAGGCCGCAGCTTAAATGAACTACTCAAGGAAACTATTGAGAATGGAGAAGGAAAGTGGAGAGACTGCTATGTGTCGCCAAGGCGTTGTCAACACCAGACAGTCTGGTGTGTTTGCGGCTCATTTTACAAGATTTCTTTGACTAAAACGTCAGCGGAAGTGTCTCCCCCTTCAGCCCAGCTCGCCAGGTGCGTGATGTGGGAAATGAACCGGCCTGTTTAATTAGTGCTGAAGGATAGGGGATGTGAGCTGGGTTTCCTCATACACCCCTTTAAGAGACCCCCAGATGGGCAGATTATGGCGTGCCTTAACTGTTTTAAGTATGAGGTCAGACCAAATACTGCTTTGAGTATATCCCTTGCTGCATAGGCAAAAACAATCCACCTTTCTGCACTTTTGTCCCGCTAAACTCACATTTTTTCATTGGATTTGGAGTTCATTTGCACTTAAGTCCTTTTCTTTTCTATCACAACTGTAGAATATTATTTGTATATTTTGGTAAATACACAAATTTGCTTGTGAGATGAGAAGATTGAAACTCAGTTAATGTTTTTGTGTTAAGTACAGGACAGGAATAGGGTGTTTTGGCCTAGCCTGTGTTAGCATACACATTGTAGGGTAAGCAGCTAGCATGGCTTAGTTTAAATGAGAACATATGCCTTCCAACACCTGTTAAGTTGTTTTTGAAAGAGAGTTGTGTGAATGTTTGTATTTTTGCAGCATTTCCAGCTAATGTGAGCTAGCGTTCAGTTAGCACAGTTTCTCTGCAGGCACTCGTTTTAGCACATTATTCTAAATCCACATTTATGCTTGTGTTTGGATTACATGAGATGGTGTTGAGGTGAGCTTTCCAGTAAGTGCAACAAGTGCACAGTTGAACTTCCTCTAACAGTGTAACCTCACCTTGGAGACACTTGGCTTCTACCCACCATTGTTTGTGAAAAAATGAGGAAATGTAAGAGATTACTAAAGTTTAGGTGAGGCGGAAAATATTTCAACCCAGTCTCACGGCATTTCGTGTTATAGTCACGATTTTTAATCTATTGATTCGAACGATTTTAAAAGCAATGTATTTCTATTGGTAGTATGTTTCGTGCCTGCAGCAGGTCTTTTTGTCCGTTCGGGTCTTGGAAGACCGGAACTGTGTGGTTCATAAAAACATCTTCTTACTCAATATCAAGCCACGATTATTGTTTTTATTTTAAATCGTATAATGTCTGACTTTTTTTGTCGTCTGTGAGGAAAATAAATGGCTCAGAGCCTCAGAATACTGAAATCTGTATTTTTCTTTCCTTCTAATTTGTTATTCTTTTCTAAATAACACACTGTTATTTACTTTACTTTGTCAGGCTTAATATTTATCTTTTGATACCCCCAAAGCTTTTTTCTTATTTAAAAGAAGACCTTAATCTAAAGTATTATTTAATGTTTAAATAAAGGTTAATTCATTTTTCTGTTTTGCACATCCTCCTATTAATATCTTTGTACATCCTGCACTAAACTGTTTTATTGTAGAGATCACTTACAGTGTCTTCTTGATATTTTATATTCTATATTTCTATCACAGACCTTCTACTTTCCCCCTATGAAAGTATGTACTCTTAATATTATTTTCATCAAATCTAACACATAAAAACAATAATTCAATAACGTGCTTTAACCACTAGGCGGTGCACACAGGGTACACACAGCCATAATAATTTTGTATTATTAGTGTAGGACACTTATGTATGTACAACATCTGAAGATGTGTAGTTTTATTCATGCTTTCACATAATTTTACAGCTTATTGCTATACTATTTCAGACTCAGTATTTACATTCTTACGTTCAAAGAAAATCAGTAATATCTTTAAAAACTACAAGTCCTTTTATATCAGCTGTGCACCGTTATGGTGTAAATATAAACTATCTATGAATTAGATCAAATGTAAAAGTCAGCCGAATTAGTGTTGATACTGCAAGGAGACGTATTGTGTGAAGAGAAATTGAAGATGTTGTTTAATTGTTGATATATTTATGATCCACGTCAAGTATTCAGTTTCGGCGGCATTTCTTCAGTTTTTCCAAAGGTCTTCTCATCAGGGCTCTATAAATAAAGAACTACGGCAGATCTGTAATATGTAATGCAGCCGAACCGTGTATTACAATGCCGTTATGTGATGACTTTCAAAGAGAAAAGCAAAAACACTCGGAATAAAGTATTATTTTCTTTAAAAAAAAAAGTTTTTCGGATTTGATATGGCACGAACACCATATCCCTACATGCATTGCGGCTAAAACATCCAATCAGCAAGCTTAAACCATAGCTGAGGATCTTGGGTAATCAGTTCAGTGGCTGTGTATCGCAATGATGCTACGTCTGTTTCCGGTTATTTTGAAATTCAGTTCCTGACGGACGCCAAAAAAGCCAGAGATTATGGAATTAAACAAATAAATAAAAACAAGGATAATTGTGTGTTATTGGTGAGTAAATAACAGGGTGTTATTTAGAAAAGAATAACAAATTAGAAGGAAAGAAAAATACAGATTTCAGTATTCTGAGGCTCTGATCCATTTATTTTCCTCACAGACGACAAAAAAAGTCCGACATTATACGATTTAAAATAAAAACAATAATCGTGGCTTGATATTGAGTAAGAAGATGTTTTTATGAACCACACAGCTTCCGGTCTTCCAAGACCCGAACGGACAAAAAGACGTGTTGCAGACATGAAACATACTACCAATAGAAATACATTGCTTTTAAAATCGTTCTGACACGGAAAAAAGGGGGAAATCGTGAAAACGAATCAATAGATTAAATGTCGTGACTATAACACGAAATGCCGTGAGACTGGGTTGAATATTTGTGACATAAAATAATAACTTCCTTGTCTTACTTCTTTTATTCTTCCTGCATTTTTTATGGCTTGCGTTTGTAAGTCAAGAGCTTAAAACAACACAATATACCAGACAATCCAGAGTGTTTTATGGAGACATGTTAGTGTTGCATTACAATTGGCACAAGGCTTTCCCTTTGTAGCAGCCAAGTATTGAAGCGTTATTAAAAAGGGATTTGTCGGATTAAGTTTACACCTTGCATTTTCAAATCTTAGGGTCTAAAATACATTCTAATAGGATTACCCTGCTGAGAGCATTGATAGCTGGTAGCACAATAACATATCCCTATGGCTAAGTAAGAGATTCATAGCCCACAGCTGTGCTTTGGATTTCTTCAGATTTGGCCTTACGATGTTTTTCTCTTCTTAGTGTCTTATGAATGATGCGACAGACAGGAAGCATAAACATTTCAGCTGTCTGTAGCTTAAACGTTTTCCCAAGCATTGAATCAGTGCATCGTAGAGTGTGTTCCAATAACGTGTTAAACCTTTGCCAAAGAGTGTTTATGTTACAGCAAATGCATCACCTTGTCTCAATTTTGTCATAGGGCACACGTTTAAAAGCTCACAGCTGAAATTGTATTTCTTTATGTTTAAAGTCTCCTGCAGCAGTCAAGCACTGACTTGCAATTTTCTACAGCTTATCTCTGCCGTGCTGATATTGCTTTTACCTCATATGCAGAGATAAGTGCGCTAAATCAGATATGCAACTCTTTTGTGGTGTACTGTGCAGTGTGTAGGGAATTGTCACTCAAGGATTAGCTATGGTTAATTACCTCATACTCATCCTGAGAGCCTTTAAGTAGATGCTTTGTTATCAAACTGTCTGAAAGCAAGATACTGAAAGCCTGCCGGGAATCATTCACTCGCTCCTCCTGACAGATACATGGTTTATCTTTCCTAAAGACGAGTGTAAATACTTCCTTATACATATTTATTGATAACACACTTTTGAAGTTGTAACTTCATTTCGTTTCTTAGATCTTTAATGTTCTCTTTCGTTTGTTCTACCAGCACATTTCAGGAATTACATTTCCACGAAAGTGTATTGACTTGAACTTTCGCAATAAAGTTAGCAGTGTGTTCATGACTCATAAGGGGGAGGCGTGTGGGTTAGTGCGTTGGTGTTGGGATCAGGGGACACAGGTTCAAACCCCACTGCAGTCAGCATGTCGTTGTCTCCCTGGGCAAGACACTTCACCCCAAATTGCTCCTGTGGGGAAGTAACATGTTATGTAATCATTCTGCTTTCATTCAATCGGATTGATCCCCCTCAGGGTTTCTTATGATACAACGACAGCACCTAGGATCTTTTTTATTTGGAGCAGCAAGGAGAAAGCGCCTCTCTTTTTGCATGTACATACTCGTATGTTCTGTCAGCTACTTGTGATTCTTGTCTTTTTATAGATATCCATCGCTGAGTTTTCCCTCTCTGTCTGTGTTTCAGGTGGTCAGGGCTCGATTGGAGGAGCGAGGCGTTGGGGTTCGTGACGTTAAGCTGAACGGCTCAGCAGCCAGCCACGTGCTGCACGAGGACAACGGCCTCGGCTACAAAGACCTGGACCTGATCTTTGGCCTGAAGCTGACTGATGACAAAACCTTCCGGGTGGTGAAGGATGTGGTGCTTGACTGCCTGGTGGATTTCTTGCCAGAAGGCGTGTGCAGGGAGCGAATCACAGCCCTCGCCCTGAAGGAAGCTTACGTGCAGAAACTGGTGAAAGTTTGCAACGACACGGACCGCTGGAGCCTCATCTCGCTGTCCAACAACTCCGGCAAGAACGTGGAGCTGAAGTTCGTGGACTCCCTGAGAAGGCAGTTTGAATTCAGCGTCGACTCCTTCCAGATCACGTTGGACTCGCTGCTGCTCTTTGACCGCTGCTCGGAGACGGCCATGTCCGAGACCTTCCACCCGACGGTGCAGGGCGAGAGCATGTACGGAGACTTTAATGAGGCTCTGGGTCACCTTTACTCCAGGACTATTGCCACCCGCAGCCCAGAAGAGATCCGAGGCGGCGGGCTGCTGAAGTACTGCCACCTGCTGACGCGTGGCTTCAGACCGGACTCCGAGACTCAGATGAAACAGATGCAGCGCTACATGTGCTCACGCTTCTTCATCGACTTCCCAGACATATGCGTGCAGCAGCGGAAACTGGAGGGCTATCTGCAGAACCACTTCGTTGGCATGGAGCACAAGCGTTACGAGTGCCTGGTGACGCTGCGGCGCGTGGTGGACGAGAGCACCGTGTGTCTGATGGGCCACGAGCGCCGACAGACGCTGGCACTCATTTCCGCGCTGGCTTTGCGTGTAATGGCCGAACAGATAGCAATCCCCGCTCTGTCCAACATCACCTGCTACTACCAGCCTGCCCCCTATGTCAGAGACGTCAACTTCAGCAATTATTACGTGGCACAGGTCCAGTCACCCATGCTTACGTGCAACTCTTATCGAACATGGCTTCCTTGCAGTTGAGCAATGACTTTTAGGGTGTGATTTAAGCAAGCTTCCCATTTTAACTTTACGTTGATGTACGCTGAGCATTCACACGAGAGCTCTGTGCCTCATTAGCAATGTGGCTATTTTTGGTTTGCGGGCCCATCATGGACAAAAAGGAATTCATTTACTTTTTGTTTGCCAAATATTATATCAAAACATTCCACTAAGTTATGTTGATTCACAATGCTGTTAAACATTTGGAATCCAATTCGAGCCATTACCATTTTTATTCTGTTATCTTTTTATAACCAAGGTGGAAAAAAAGATGAAGGGCTGTTCCAGTTCTGTTTGTTGTCTGATAGAGACTTGCATTGGGTCTTTTAATGAAATGTATATAATTTGTACGAAACCAGAAAGCTGTTTTTGTTCTGTCTGTGGTTTCAGCTGACCTGATTGAAAGGGAAATGACCAAAGAAATACTTTTCTTGTGTAGCATGACAAACGTGGATCCAAGTGCCTGAAACTGACCAACTGTCTTTATTGTATTTGCTCTGTAAGAACTGTTTTTGAAACTTTTTTCATGCAGGTTATTTTACATTTCTATATCCAGGGTCAGGGTATTTGTTTTTAAATCATTAAAAAAAATCTAAAATGGAAAAATGTGGTTCATTTGTCTTTCTTTGAGCCTTTCTAAGAACTTCACAGAGGGAAGATAAGGACAAACTGTCTAACTATGCACCAGTTGACTCAAACTAGATGTGCCTCATGAAAGCACTTTCTATCTCTATTCTCGGCGTCTTGGTTTCTGTTTCTAAAGATCTCCCTTCGTCTATCTTTCACTATCTGTCTTGATCGCACACAACTCCTCAGTGTGTTGTCTGTTCTCTATCAGCCAGACGCTCACGGCCTTGACACAAACACTCACTTGTTCAAGCTCTGTATTGCCCCCCCATTTCCCAGAAATGGAATCCCCTGAGCCCCCAGCCTATACATTAGCCATTTCCTTCCACTTGTGCATCCGACAAGGGGTTTCCTTGGCTTCGAGAAAGGGGAGCTCGCTGTTGCTTGTCTTGGATGAGTTGAGCTCAGGGGGGCAGCTGAGCAAATGCAATGGTGCATTCCAGCACTTCACTTCCTGGATGACTAAAGCTTAGTATTTCACCCTCACGTTAAGACATTTTGTCTTAATTACTTTTGCATGAGGGACTACTTCTTGAAATGTAGTAGAGCATGAAATGGCACACCTGCTCACTTTAGTTTTCAGTGGAGTATTCCCAACGCTGGAACACATTAGCTAAGCTCTCGCTGATTTCTTTATAAAAGTTCATTTGGAAGGAAAGCATCCGTCAAAGTAATTAAAGGCGAGAAATACATGTGGAAATGTTCCTCCCTGGATTAGCTGTCAGACTTTTCTCCAGGCTGCTACAGAAACACTGAGGGATAAATAGGACGGCCCGGGGGGGAAACACAAATTAAAGTCACGACTGAGACAGAACTTGTCTTTAACAACTCAGTGATTTCTGCGCCTGGTGGCCAGACCTCAAGAATCAACCAGAGAGCTATGATATCAATTATACAGGAAGTTGGTAATGTTTTGAAGGTTAGAAGATTATCTCCATGAAACTTTTCTTAAAGTCTTTAGCCATGCTAGCATTCTTTATTCTAGTTCTGGGATTAAAGGAAGGACTTTTGTACGGACATTCATGGTCCCCATAAGATGAACCTGAATAGTTAAGATGTTTACTTAACCATTTACATATTATTATACATCTTCTCCATGATGTATGTGCTCACAATCTGGCACGAATATTCATAATACATCCTAAATAATCATAATGAATGTGGTGATGATATGAGGTTGATATTTGTAATTCTGAGTGAAATTTCTCAATAACTATTCGACCGCTTGGCATTACATTTGGCACAGATATTAATACCCCATAGGAACACATTTATAAAAATCAAATGAGCGCCATTATGGTGTCAAAAGGGTGTTTAAGGACAATAAACCTGCACTTTGTGTTAGCAGGGTAGCATTGCAAACTAAGACCATTACATATTAAGCAATTGAGGTTGGGAGCATGCTAGCAAGCTTACATTAGCATTCAGCTCTTTTGCTTCTGTACGGCCACACAGAACAGTTAGCTTTTACTATGAAAAGTTATCACAGAAAAATTCTGTTTAGGGTTGTAAAGCAAAATACCTTGATGGAGGCTTCACGACACAAAGGGTAATTTGTTTTTACACCAAGACAGTTCCTTCAAGAGGTGTTTTCTAAATCATGCAACTTAGATTTAAGGCATGGTTGCAGGGTTTTTCCAGGACAAATACCACAGATAAATCTGCCTCTGTGGTTCAAACTGTTCCACCGTGTGCACCGGCTCTCAGCAGCTTGAGCTCCTCACCCCCGTCCTCCCTCCTGTGTGGGTGGGCCACACTGAGGTTCAACATCCATCACAGACGCTTTGGAGCTCAAAAGGTCCCCGGTATAACTTTTTCCCTTCAAGTAATCTCTGTCTGGCGATCGCAGTGTGAATGTTGTTTAGGGGTATGTTAGCTTTGCACGCCGGATGATTAGATTATAGGAATGTCTTCTTCAGTTGTGACAGATCCCACCTGGGGGATAAAGGGATGACCTTAGAGCCAAAAGCGGTCTCCAGTGTAACAAGCGTTTCATTTCTGTCAGCTCTCAGCTCACTATCTGGGTATATTGGCTGCCTTGGGAGATTGTTATAGAAAAACCCCACAGATGTGATGCTATGGAGTCCTTTCAATCTAAAATGTACGCAGTCGGCTTTAACCTGTTAAGCCCCAAGGTCCCCGCCGGCGGGGACCCCGTTTTTTTTTTCACGACACTGTGTCTCAGGGCATTTTAATATTTAAAATCCTATTAATGTGTTATACCAGATTAACGAGAAGAATCTCAGCTAACTGACGATACGAACCATTTTTACTGAAACAAAACACAAGTCTCACAAGAAGCGTTAGCATTAGCCCTTAGCTAAAACGGGCAGATGCTACTTCCAGTGCTAACTAGCAAAAACGATCTTTAAAACTTAATATTTTCTGCACAAACTACATATCATCTGGAAAGCTGATACTCCACAGATTATTTTGTTATAAGTATCATCCCTGTAGGACACAAACTCACTGAGCTAGCAGCCAGAACAGAGAAGAAAAAAAACAACAATTTTTAAAAACATAACAATAATTATGTCTTACCGTTGCTGTTTTGTGATCAAAGCTCGTGTTCAAGGGAATAAAACGCTCCTCAAGGTTAATCCAATGTCTCTTAGTCACTTTAGAATTGTTCCTGATAATCTATCATTACATTCATGGCAGCAGAGTAGGTATAAAGTTTCGCAGTCCCAAGCTAATGCTGTCTCACATGCTGTTTACGCAAACCTCTCTCTACTTGACGTAAGTGTTTAGCGGGACTTACTAACTGTCACTCGATTCTATTGGCTCTAACGGTTCAGAAAAGGTGTCAATCACCCAAATCGACCAATGGGTTCCAAAGATATGATCCTGCGTAGTATAAACTACGCCTGCTCCGCCTCCATTACGCATTACGCAGCAGGCTCCACAGAGCACTGCACCGCAGCAGGAGCCACAACAGAGCACACGCAGCAGGACAGCACCACAGCACCACAGCACGCAGCGACGATAGCAGGTAACAGGTAACAGAGCACATTTCAAGGACGTTGATTTCTTTGCTTTTAGATATTTTTCTTGTGTATCCTCTTTCCATTTTAGCAAATAATGGCAGCCAGAAGGGAGAGCTTCACCACCGAGCTGGTGCTAGAGATGCTAGCTGACGATAGTGGAGCTATGATCATACCAGATGACTCTTCTTCGGATGATGAAGATCTCCTCCAGCCAGACCTGGATCCAGACAGTAGTGACTCGGATGTTGAACTTCCACCACGGGAAAGGTATGTAATCTCTCCGTTTTTATATATTACTTATGTGTTTGGTGGAACTGCGTCACAGTGCTAGCTTAGCCAAGAAGCTACAGGAATGATGCTAAATGCTAAATGATGCTAAATGCTAAATAGTGTTACTTGTCTTTTTGGAGTTACATTTTCTAAATGAATGGCCAGTGAATGAATATACATGGGTTTACTTATTTATTTGGTGTAATATTATTCATTTATAGTCCAATATTATCCTTTTTATATATTACTTTTGTGTTTGGTAAAACTGCATCACAGTGTTAGCTTAGCCAAGAAGCTACAAAAAATGATTAGGCAAAATGCTAAATAGTGTTACTTGTCTTTTTGGAGTTACATTTTCTAAATGAATGGCCAGTGAATGAATATACATGTGTTTACTTATTTATTTGGTGTAATATTATTCATTATAGTCCAATATTATCCTATAAGTTTAAGCCAGTGAATTAATCTAATCTCTTTGTTTTCCACATGTGTTAGATGAGGAGTGACCCCAGCAGGACAAAGACACACACCCAGAAGACTTTCAGGGAGCAGCTTGCTGCAGAATTGTTGGAGTTTGCTGAAGGGCCTGCACCACCACCCCCTCCTCCACCACCCCCTCCTCCACCACCACTCACATGCATGCCCAAGTATTATGGGGAAGATGCCACCAAGGTCAGGAAGAACTGCAGGAGGTGCCTAGATGCTGGACTCAAAAGGGTGAAGACACCCGTGTACTGCAGGAAGTGCCAGGTCCCTCTGTGCTTCACTACCAAAAAGAACTGTTTCAGGGAGTGGCACGACCTAAATACTGGAACATTCAGGTAGGTATAAAGTTCAGGTAGGTATAACGTTTGCGAGTGTTTATTTAAAAAATGTTATATACCTAGTGTGATTTTATTGTATAGTACGTTGGTAAAATGTTTGTTTTTACATGCCTATAGTGTTGGTAAAATGTTTGAAATAAATCTGCCCCAGTTGGAGTCAAATGTTACCTATGTTTCCGTTTTTTTTTATTGTGCAAGTACACCTACACACACTGACCTACAGTGTAGTTTTATTGTATAGTGTGTTGGTACAGTTACATACACACACACACAGCTACACTTACACATACCCACACAGCTACACTTGCACACCTACACACACCCACACACCTACACTTACACATACATACCCACACACACACCTACACTTACACACACATCTACACACACTCCCACACAAACAAATATTTAAAAAAATATATATTTAAAAAAAATATGTATTTATTTTTTAAATATTTTTTTGTTTTGTTTTGGGTGGAATGAATACCTATAGTGATGATTGAATGTAATACAATGATTTTTATAGTCTGGTACCTGAAAAAGGTCAAATGGCACTGATGGAACCAAATGTGCCCAAATGTGCCCAAAGCTTATTCCGCCTGGACTTTATTTTCATAAACCTCTCTAAAAAGGTCAAATGTCACTTGTTTTGCCTCAATCTTGATACAGGGTACTTATTATATGTTATACTTTGGATTCCTAAAGCTTTTAGGCTACTAACCCATCATTCAAGGGTGGTCTTCACTATATGTAATGGGTTTTCTTTAGGCGGAGACAGGAATTTACATTTTTTTGCTATGTTCCATCTGAATTTACTCTGACACAGAAAAATCTATATTGATTCTGACACTTCTATATCCAACTCACAGATGTAACCTTGCTTTGATATCAAATATTATTCATATAAACCTTTTAGAAGTGAAGTTATAGTCATTTATTCTGGGAATGTCATTTTCGAGCCTGAAACCTGAAAAACAGGCTCGGGGTTTAACAGGTTAAAGGTCCCCTATTATACTGTTTTTCATCAATATATTATAGGTCTCAGATATATACAAAACGTGTCTCTGAAGTGTTTAGCTCCAAACACCAAACAGATCATTGCATCATCCCATAATCCCCTCTGTTTCAGCCCTGTTTCCAAAGTGCTGATTCTCTGTCTGTTACTTTAGATGAAAATAAGGAGCCCCTCCCCACGCCCCTCTGAGAGAGATTTGGTTAGAAAGAACACAATGGTGCTCTAGGAGGAGATTCAGGTGATAAGGTGGGGGGGGGGGGGGGGGGGGTTACCTTGGTTGGTGATTGGCTAATGGTTACACAAGCCAAAAAATCGTTATGACATCATAAAGTGGCCAACATCTGATCAGCTCATTTTCAGACAGGTTTTTATAGAAATGGATCAGGACAAAAAGAGAGAGCATCTTTGTTCCTGAAACGTTCAGCATGTCTTTACACAGAGGGGACACATGTTGATGCAGAAGAGACATGAAGAAGAAGGGACACATCTTGATGCAGAAGAGACATGAAGAAGAAGGGACACATGTTGATGCAGAAGAGACATGAAGAAGAAGGGACACATCTTGATGTAGAAGAGACATGAAAAAGTGGATTTTGTATAATATGTGGTCTTTAATGTGCATCCTTAAAGAAGGAAGTTAAAGAGAAATATTTAACATTGGAGTTGAAGTCTTGGGGAGATTAGAGGGGAATTGAAACAATTAAAAGACATATTGAATCAAAGAAAGTGGCGAGAACGATGTGTTCCCATTTACAGCTGCAGCCATTTAAATTAAGTGACTTAAAAAGTACCACATGTACAAAAATCCGCGATTGAGAAATAATAAAAACAAATGAAATGATTTCATTCGACGCCGATTGAATATAGTTGATACTTATTTCAGTCCTCGCGGCTGAAGAATGAAGGAAGTGGTGCTAAAGTTTTCTCATAAAGCTGTTTTATTGGACTGGGTGGCATTTCTCCATCCATCATCATGTCGTTAGCAAGCGATTCCCAGGAACTCACAGAGTTTCTATTTGTAGGATCTGAGGATATTCAGAGCGGCTTCACCATGGTGATGTTTATTTGTGTGCCCGAAATGCAAAGGGACTGCCTGTGCCATACAGTGGGCAATAAAAACATCCACCTTGGACTTTTCTGTGCCACCAAATGAGTTAAAAACACATTTACTGGGGGACTTTTTGTACAAAAGAGTAAAAATGCATGACTTTTATGTGAAAGTGTCAAAATCCAATACCTACAGCAATCTGTTTTTCACGTGTGGTCATTCCTTTTTTGCTCGTTTTGGGCTAGATGCTCCCATTTAAGTCGTCACATTATGAGGTTGACAGTTTATTCTGGACCTTGGAAACAGCAGCTGAAATCTACACAGGGGCCATTAATAATCTACAATAGAGCTCAATCAATCAATCAATCAATCAATCAATCAATCACAGAAGCTTAATCAGAAAATGTCTTCTCACTATAATGTTGCCAAGGTGAAACTTAGACTCAGTTTTATCCTATGGACAAGATGTAAAAAGATAAAAAAGGTCCATGTACCCGTTTTGAGTTAAAGTTAAAAAGCTAGAGAAGGGAATGGACGCGATTTAATTAAAATCATCATAAGCCGCTTTCACACCAAGTACTTTGCCGTACTTAGTTCCCAGCACTTAGTACCCCCATGGAACTAAGGGTAGATCACGTTCACACCGGAATAAGTTCCCTGGGGGAGGATTAGGCAAATGAAACCGCTGACGTCACTTCTTCTTCTCACTTCTTCCCCAAATGTCTTTCTTTTTGGTGTCTATATACACTGGGATCCGGAGTCATGGATAATCCTGCGGTCCTGTGTCCTGCATCGCGAGCCCTGGATCTTGAGTCGTGGCTGTGGTCCTGGATCATAGGTCCTGGATGGATATCCTCGTGGATTCATCTTCCTATTATACACACATGCATTTCCAAACATTTGGACTACCTATGTTGCAAATGTATTATCTTTTCAATTTACACACGGCATCTATTGCACGTCTGTCCGTCCTGGGAGAGGGATCCCTCCTCTGTTGCTCTCTCTGAGGTTTCTCCCATTTTTCCCTTTAAACTGTGGGTTTTCTCCGGGAGTGTTTCCTTGTACGATGTGAGGGTCTAGGGACAGAGGGTGTCGTATTGTTATACTGATATTCTGTACAAACTGTGAAGTCCACTGAGACAAATGTAACATTTGTGATATTGGGCTATATAAATAAACATTGATTGATTCTGCTTTGTGTTTACTGGCAGGCCGCAAACAACTTCTCTCTCAGAGGGGCGTGGGGAGGGGCTCCTTATTTTCCATCTAAAGTAACAGACAGAGAATCAGCACTTTGGAAACAGGGCTGAAACAGAGGGGATTATGGGTAATGCTGCAATGATCTGTCTGGTGTTTGGAGCCAAACACTTCAGAGACATGTTCTGTATATATCTGAGACCTTTAATATATGGATGAAAAACAGTATAATAGCGGACCTTTAATTAATGTAATAGCTATATATAGCACAATAATTGCTAGAAGATAGAGACTTTTGAAAGATCCAAGTTCTTGTAGCTTCATAGGGAAACACAATGTTGTTCTTCTAACTATAAAACTACAGAGAAACCAGCATGAGCCGTCTCTAATTTCAATTTTGACAAGTTATAGCAGAAATAAAACCTCACCAAACTCCACATTAAGGCCAACCCAGCGGTGAATCAATCAACAATGTCAAGCAACTCATAATTTTCCTGGCCTGACACAGCCTTCAGTAGCTGAATTTATTTTTCCAAAACTAGCAGAACAGAAACGTTTTCTCATAAGCATCCACTGCTCTCACTGCTTTATTTGAACAAATTAGGGAGAAACCTATAATTTGCAGACAACATCAGAGACACTGAACAGAGGCCTCGGTCTGTGTTTTCAGGACAAATAAGGACTGGAACACCGCTGAGTCACTCCCACACTGAAAATAATGAACTGTATTTTTAAGAGAGAGTCCCAGACCATTGAGGGTGTAGGCCATAAACACAAGGAGCCACCGTGTGAGCGCACGACACACTTTCGGGAAGGTTCTGGTGAATGGAAATGTCGCTGTCACAAACGAGCTGAGGACCAAAATGCAGAACACGGGAAACCAGAGATAGTCGGTAACCAGCTTTATTGGAGGCAATAGGCTGGTAGAAGACAACACGGCAGATAGTAGGCAAAGGGCTGGTCGGGGACAGGCGAGGGTTCCAGGAGACAGCAGGACGGGAGTCGCAGGTACAGAACGGGTCAGGGAGCAGGCGAGGCAGGCTGGTCAGGAACAGGCAGGGTCGAAACCGGGAGAGCAATCTGAAGGGTAATGCGGGAAAGACTGGCATGCTGCAAAGTACGATCTGGCACTGAGGTGAAAGTGAAGTGGGCCTAAATACTAATGGAGCTGATGGGTGTAACAGAGTGAGAGAGAGACAGGGTGTGACTACCAGGTGACTAAGGAATGTTAATGCAGAAAATAGGTGAGTGAGAAAGCAGATTGTGACAGAACCCCCCCCTTAATGGACGGCTCCAGACGTCTAAGAAATCTCTATCAAGAAGAAAAGAGAGAGAAAAAAAAAAGAAGAGAAGAATCAAGAAAAAACCCTACAGACACCGGGTGGAAGGTGGAGGTATGGGAAAGGTCAGTACTCATCTGAGAATGCTCTCTCGGCCTCTCCCTCCTGGAAATCCTCGTCCTCCTCGCCTGATGATGCTTCCCCCTCCTCCTCGATGAAGCCTCTGATCCGTCGCGGACGAGTACCCCCCTGCTTAACGCCTGGTTGAGCGTGGGTCCTGGAAGGCTGCTCCGGGTAACGCAGGTGGAAGTCTCGGATGAGTTGAGGGTTGAGGATATGCCGAGCAGGAATCCACTGCCTTTCCTCAGGACCATAGCCCTCCCAGTCCACCAAATATTGAACCCCTCTTCCTCTGCGACGGGAACGGAGTAGACGACGAAGGGTGTAGGTAGGGCCCCCATCGATCATCCTAGGGGGTGGTGGTGGAGGGGCGGCGGAAATCATAGTACTCTCCCGGACAGGTTTAATCCTAGAAACGTGGAAGGTGGGATGGATCTTCATGTTCCGGGGCAAACTCAGTCGAACTGCTGCAGGATTAATGACCTTGACAATCTTGAAGGGTCCAATAAACCTGGGCGCTAACTTCTTAGACTCCATCCGAAGGGGAATGTTCTGAGTGGAAAGCCACACCCTCTGGCCTACCTGGTACACAGGTGCCTTGGTTCATCGGCGGTTCGCTGATGTGGCGTACCGGTTAGCAGACTGAAGCAGAGTTGTTCGAGCCTGCCTCCAAGTCCTCCGACAACGTCGGATGAAAGCCTGGACAGACGGACAGGTAACCTCCTTCTCCAATGCAGAGAACAATGGGGGTTGAAAACCGTATGCACACTGAAAAGGGGAAAGACCAGTAGCGGAACTGATGAGGGTGTTGTGGGCATACTCCACCCACAGGAGTTGTTTTGACCAGGTCGTGGGATGATCGGAAGCCATGCAGCGGAGAGTGGTCTCCATCTCCTGATTCTTCCGTTCGGTCTGGCCATTGGCCTGTGGGTGGAAACCGGAGGTGAGACTAACCGTCGCCCCGATCAGTTCACAAAACTCCCTCCAAAACACAGAGGTGAATTGGGGCCCCCGGTCGGAAACCACATCAGTCGCCAGTCCGTGAATGCGAAACACGTGGAGAAGAATCAGTTCTGCCGTCTCCTTAGCTGACGGGATCTTAGGCAGGGGTACGAAATGAGCCATCTTACTAAACCGATCTACCACCGTCAAGATGGCAGTATGTCCGTGGGACGGTGGTAGACCAGTCACAAAGTCCAATGAAATATGTGACCAAGGGCGACGTGGGACCGGTAATGGATGAAGGAGGCCAGCTGGCGCTTGGTGAGATGGTTTGTGCCGATTGCACACAGGACAGGCGTTCACAAACTCCCGGGTGTCAGCCTCCAGCGTGGCCCACCAGAACCGTTGTAGGACCATCCCCTTGGTACGTTGAATTCCAGGGTGGCAGGAAAGTCTGGAGCTATGAGCCCACTGAAGCACCTCAGCCCTCAAAACCTGAGGCACAAACAAGCGGTTAAGAGGACAAGAACTAGGACCGGGTTGGTCCACCAAGGCGGTCTTAACCCTTTCCTCAATCTCCCAAGCGAGGACGCCGATCACTCGAGGAGCAGGAAGAATGGTGTCCGGAATACCCCAGGTGTCTCCCTCCCTCCCGAACTGCCGGGACAAAGCGTCGGCCTTCACGTTGCGGGAGCCCGGGCGGTAGGAGAGAAAAAAATTAAACCGGGTGAAAAATAACGACCACCTGGCTTGCCGAGAATTCAGTCTCTGTGCCGACCTGATGTATTCCAGGTTCTTATGGTCGGTCCATACCTGAAATGGTTGTTCTGTCCCCTCAAGCCAGTGTTGCCACTCCTCCAACGCCAACTTGACTGCTAGAAGCTCTCGATTCCCCACGTCATAGTTTCTCTCCGCCGGACTCAATCTCCTCGAAAAGAAAGCACAGGGGTGGAGCTTCTGGTTCTCACCAGAACGTTGCGACAGGATGGCCCCCACCCCTACGTCAGAAGCATCCACCTCCACCACCAACTGACCAGCGGGGTCTGGTACTTGCAGGATAGGAGCTGACGTAAACCGGCCCTTGAGGTCCTGAAAAGCCTCCTCGGCTGCAGGGGACCATCGGAACGTCACTTTGGATGAGGTCAGGGCGGTGAGCGGGGCGGCCACGGTGCTGTAGCCACGGATGAACCGTCTGTAAAAGTTGGCGAATCCCAGGAAACGCTGCAGCTCCTTCCGGGAATCAGGGACCCGCCACGAGGTAACTGCTGAAACCTTAGAAGGATCCATCTCCACACTTCCTTGACCCACGATGTAGCCAAGAAAGGCGACCGAAGAAGTGTGAAACTCGCACTTCTCCGTCTTGACGAACAGCGAGTTCTCCAGAAGTCTCTGGAGGACTGTCTGGACATGATGGATGTGTTCCTTGAGGTTCTTAGAAAAAATCTAAATGTCGTCCAGATAAACAAAAACATAACGATCCAACATGTCCCGGAGTACGTCGTTCACCAACGCTTGGAAAACTGCAGGGGCGTTGGTAAGTCCAAATGGCATCACCAGGTACTCGTAATGTCCCGAAGAGGTGTTGAAGGCGGTCTTCCATTCGTCCCCCTCCCGGATTCGTACCAGGTGATAAGCGTTTCTTAGATCCAGCTTAGTGAAGATTGTAGCCCCCTGTAATAACTCGAATGCTGACGAGATGAGTGGCAAGGGGTAACGATTCTTCACCGTGACGTCGTTCAGACCTCGATAGTCAATGCAGGGTCTCAGGGTCTTGTCCTTCTTCGCCACAAAAAAAAACCCTGCTCCTGCGGGTGATGTGGAAGGACGAATAATTCCCGCAGCCAGAGAGTCATTGACGTAAGTCTCCATGGACTTCCTCTCCCGTGCCGAAAGCGAGTACAACCGGGCTTTGGGTGGGACTGCGCCTGGATGTAGCTCAATGGCGCAGTCATAGGGCCGATGAGGTGGGAGAGATGTCGCCTTAGCCTTGCTAAAAACCTCCTTAAAGTCCAAATATTCAGCCGGAACCCCTGTGACATCCGGAACCAGGTTCATATCCACAGATAGTTGAGGTGCGGCGGCCTGCTTGAGGCAAACCTGATGACAGGAGGAACTCCAACCTAGGATGGACCCAGTTGCCCAGTCAATGTTCGGGTTGTGGCGGCGGAGCCACGGATAACCCAAAATCAGAGGGATTTGGGGGGACCGTAGCACATGAAACTGGATTGTCTCATGGTGGTTCCCCGACATGAGCATATGGACCGGTGTCGTCTGGTGTGTCACTGTTGCCAGCAGGTGACCATCCAAAGCATTAGCCGGTACCGGCTGGAGCAGCCGAACCAGTTGGATGCCCAGCTGTAGTGCGAGCTCCTCGTCAATGATGCTAACATCTGATCCGGAGTCGATAAAAACAGCCAGAGCCTGAGATTTGCCTGTCAGGAGGAGTCGAGCATGGCACAAGGGTCTTAGATTGGGAATCAGCTCAGAGGTTTGGCCCACCAGTATACTCCCCATTACTGATGAGCTCTGTCCTTTTACCGGACAACGGGAAACCATATGTCCAGCCTGACCACAGTAAAGGCAAAGATTACCTCTCCGACGTAATTCCCTCTCCTCAGAGGTAAGACTGGTACGACCCACTTGCATGGGCTCGACCTCGTACCGTGAGTCAGAGTAGGAATGGGAATTCTCCGCCGAAACCGGAAGTCGAAATCTCCCGGAAACCGGAAGTTGTTGTCGCGAGCGGCGGGCCGCTGCTCGCGTCTGTTGCTCTCCTCTCCGGGTCTGGATTCGTCTGTCAATCCGAGAGGTGAGCTCTATCAACCCATCCAAGGAAGCAGGGAGATCATAGGAAACCAGCTCATCTCTCATATAATCCGCTAATCCTCTCAGATATGCGTCACACTGCGCCGGCTCATTCCAGCTACTGCGGCGGCTGCTGGTGCGGAAGTCAATAGCGTAATCCACCACCGTGCCGGAACCCTGGCTCAAACTTAGCAGGCCTCCAGCAGCGTCGGGACCCAGACGAACGGAACCGAACACCTTCCGCATCTCCGCGGAAAATGCAGCAAAAGAGGCGCAGGCTGAAGTCTGCTGCTCCCACTCTGCAGTTCCCCATAAACGGGCTCTCCCCGTCAGATGATTAACGGTGAAAGCTACACGAGCCGCCTCGGAGGAGAAGGTGTGTGGCTGCAGTGAAAACAATATGGAACAGTTTGTGAGAAAAGGCCTGCATCCCTCCGGCTCACCAGCGTAGCGTTCCGGCGTTCCCACACGAGGCTCCGGAGCGTATCCCGTCGACCCAGGGGCTGGAGCGAGCATCGGAACTGTGGGCGGAGGGACGGTAGCAGCCATGGTAGCGGCTAGCTGTTGTACGGTGGCGGCCATCTGTTGCATCTGGGAGGTAAGGTAAGCCAGCGTTTGTCCCTGGGTTGAGGTTGCCTGGTGGGTCTCGGTAGCTAAGGTAGCTATCGTGACCTCCTGTCTTTGGATGGCATCCTTAACCCTCTCAAAGCGGTCTCTAGGAGACCCGGTGTTTGCTTGGTCCATTTCTGGCCAGATCGTTCTGTCACAAACGAGCTGAGGACCAAAATGCAGAACACGGGAAACCAGAGATAGTCGGTAACCAGCTTTATTGGAGGCAATAGGCTGGTAGAAGACAACACGGCAGATAGTAGGCAAAGGGCTGGTCGGGGACAGGCGAGGGTTCCAGGAGACAGCAGGACGGGAGTCGCAGGTACAGAACGGGTCAGGGAGCAGGCGAGGCAGGCTGGTCAGGAACAGGCAGGGTCGAAACCGGGAGAGCAATCTGAAGGGTAATGCGGGAAAGACTGGCATGCTGCAAAGTACGATCTGGCACTGAGGTGAAAGTGAAGTGGGCCTAAATACTAATGGAGCTGATGGGTGTAACAGAGTGAGAGAGAGACAGGGTGTGACTACCAGGTGACTAAGGAATGTTAATGCAGAAAATAGGTGAGTGAGAAAGCAGATTGTGAGAGTCGCGTTGTCACACTCCCAGGTAATGTTTATTTTATTAGCTTTTCTTTTTAATGACTGATTTTAAATTCCATTTTCTTAATATCTTTCATTTGTTGTAAAGCACTTTGAATTGCCTTGTGTTGAAAAGTGCTCTATAAATAAACTTGCCTTGCCTTGCCTTGCCTTGCCTTGCCTTGCCTTGCATTGCCTTGCCTTGCCTTGCCTATGTCACGGTTTTAGTGTTGTCTGTCTGGTTATGGGTTTTGTAAGTCTGTTCATTCGGTGTTTTGTCTTCCTCCTTGTGTTTTGTCTGGTCCTCCTCCCTGTCGTTAGTTTTCCTGGTGTGTCTGATTGTCTCATTGTGTTCACCTGTTGCCCTTGTGTTTCTCCCTCCCCTGCCCAGCTGTGTCTTGTCCTGTGATTACCCTTCTGTGTATTTAGTCTAGTCTTCCCCTGTGTTCCATGTCGGTTCATTGTTTGTCTCTCCTGTCTCCCTCCATGTTGGTCACGGTCAGTTTTGTGTATTCTTGCTACCTTGTACTATCAATGTTTTTGATTCATGCCATTCTTTTTTGTTTTTCAGCTTTTAAATAAAGCTTGATTTGTTTATAACCTTTACCTATTTTTAGTCTGCATTTGGGTCCTACCTTTTCCCGCGAATCATTGACAGTGATTCTAACAGAATGAACCGACCAACAATGGACCCAGCTGATTTTTATTTTGATTTGGACTTGTTCTCCCTAGAGTACACTCTTCAGTGTCATTATGCTGAATGGAGTAGAACCTCGGCTAAAAGGGACAAAGAGGCTGTCCTCAAAAAGGCACAAATGGAGGTGGACAACATGCCATGGTTGAGAAGCTCATTGCTTGAGTTTCTCAGAGTTTTCTCACGCAGCCCTGAGTGCCAGTCTCCATTCTCTGACCCTTTCTTGGGATCCCGCCTGGCGTTTGGAGGCCCACGGAGCCTCCAAAAGACCTCTAAAAGACGCAAGGTCAGGAAGCCAGCTCGTACTCAGGTACCGGTCCTAGCAGCCATGGTTCCGGCTCCAGTGCCAGCCCCAGCAGCCATGGTCCCTGCTCCAGAACCCGACCTTACAGCCATGTTTCCGTGCTCCAGTGCCGGCCCACACAGTCATGGTACCGTGCTCCAGTACCATCCCACACAGCCATGGTTCCGTGTTCCGGTTCCTTGCCCATCAGCCATGGTTCCGGCTCCAGGGCCGGCCCCAGCAGCCATGGTCCCTGCTCCAGAACCGGAACTTACCGCCAGGTGCCGACTCCAGCACCTCGTCTCCTGTTGGCTCTCCAGCCGACGCCAGCTCCCCGAGTCCTGTCGGCGTACCGGCCGACTCCAGCACCCCGTGTCCTGGCGGCGCACCGACCGTCTCAAGTCACCTCTCCAGTTCCCTCTCCAGTTCCCTCTCGAGTTCCCTCTCGAGTTCCCTCTCGAGTTCCCTCTCGAGTCTCCTCTCAAGTTCCTTCTCCACTCACCTCTCGAGTCTCCGCTCATGTTCCCTCTCAAGTCACCTCTCGAGTCTCCTCTCGAGTCCCCTCTCGAGTCCCCTCTCGAGTTCCCTCTCTTGTCTCCTTGTCTCCTCTCGAGTTCCCTCAAATCTCCTTACAACTCACCTCTCGAGTCTCCGCTCATGTTCCCTCTCAAGGCACCTCTCGAGTCCCCTCTCAATTCTCCTCTCGAGTTCCCTCTCGAGTTCCCTCTCTTGTCTCCTCTCGAGTCCCCTCTCGAGTTCCCTCAAGTCTCCTTACAAGTCACCTCTCGAGTCCCCTCTCGAGTCCCCTCTCGAGTCTCCTCTCGGGTTCCCTCTCGGGTCCCCTCTCGAGTCTCTTCTCGAGTCCCCTCTCAAGTCCCTACCCAATGTTCTGGTCCGTTGGAGGTTCCACTGGGGGTCCTGCCAACTCCATGTCCTGTCCCGTTGGGGGTCCCACCGACTACTCTTCTGCCAAGGGTCCTGCCAACCCTATGTCCTGTGCCGTTGGAGGCCCCGCCGATTACTCCTGTGCCGTTGGAGGCCCCGCCGACTACTCTTCTGCCGGGGGTCCTGCCAACCCTATGTCCTGTGCCGTTGGAGGCCCCGCCGACTACTCTTCTGCCGGGGGTCCTGCCAACCCTATGTCCTGTGCCGTTGAAGGCCCCGCCGACTACTCTTCTGCCGGGGGTCCTGCCAACCCTATGTCCTGTGCCGTTGGAGGTCCCGCCGACTACTCTTCTGCCGGGGGTCCTGCCGGCCCCATGTCCTGTCCTGTTGGGGGTCCCGCCGACTACTCTTCTACCGGGGGCCCTGCCAACCCCATGTCCTGTTTCGTTGGAGGCCTCAACATCACCTGTCTCACCGGGGGTCCGGCCAACTCTTTGTCCTATTCCGTGGGGGATCTTGCCGACACCTGTCCCACTGGCTCCGGTTCCTGTCCGGTCAACACCGGCTCCTGCCCGGCCACCGGGGCTGTCTGGTCTTCGCACTCGAGGCAGGCCCCCTGAGAGCCGCGGTCTTCGCCCTCGAGGCCGGCCCCCTAACTTTCCCGGCCGCGGTCCTGTCTGGTTATGGGTTTTGTAAGTCTGTTCATTCGGTGTTTTGTCTTCCTCCTTGTGTTTTGTCTGGTCCTCCTCCCTGTCGTTAGTTTTCCTGGTGTGTCTGATTGTCTCATTGTGTTCACCTGTTGCCCTTGTGTTTCTCCCTCCCCTGCCCAGCTGTGTCTTGTCCTGTGATTACCCTTCTGTGTATTTAGTCTAGTCTTCCCCTGTGTTCCATGTCGGTTCATTGTTTGTCTCTCCTGTCTCCCTCCATGTTGGTCACGGTCAGTTTTGTGTATTCTTGCTACCTTGTACTATCAATGTTTTTGATTCATGCCATGTTTTTCAGCTTTTAAATAAAGCTCGCTTTTGTTTATAACCTTTACCTTTTTGTAGTCTGCATTTGGGTTCTACCTTTTCCCGCGAATCCTTGACAATGATTCTAACACGCGTCTTGAAGTGGCATAGTAGAGTAGGATTTCAACTGAGTAGAATAGCGGAAATGACAGATTATTATTACATGATACTTGTTAGATGCTTTTATCCAAAGCGATTTACATACTCAATACTGTGGACAATCCCCACAGGAGCAATTTGGGGTGAAGTGTCTCAGGGACACAACGACATGCTGACTGCAGTGGGACTCGAACTTGCTATCCCCTGATTCAAAGTTCAGCACACTATCCACTGAGCCTCCCCAGATATCATAGTCCAAGATCAATGCTCCCATTTACCCGCTTTTCAAAGCTTTAAGAGCTCACTGAACATTACATCTTTCAATAGCCTGTTTAATATAAAGTTTGACCTCATAACAAGTTTTGTTACCCGTGCATACAGAAAAGACTGGGAAATAGTATCTTATGATGGGTCAAAAAAAGGTCTCTCTTTAAAAGAGCTTAAGGCAGCAGTTGTTAAACAACTATCTAAGTAGTGGACTAAACTAAATGGCTGAGGACTTCTACATATGATGACTTTTAATCTCTTTTGACTGGTTTTATATATATATATATATATATATATATATACAAATTAGACATATCGGTAAAGTTTGTGGATTTGGGATATTTTTTGCCTAAAGTGACTGGAGTTTGATCGTCAGGCATTCCCTATGGCTCTGAAGGTAAAACGAGCAATAGGGTTGGGGTTAGGAATGGACAGTTTTACCACTAAAATAGACTTCAAATTTGGTTGGACATAATGAAAATGATGGGGAATATAAATCCAAAATGCTCAGAATATAAAAGTAACATCACAGATTCCATGCCAAAATCATGATATAATCAAAGTTATAAATGGATCTCTCGGTTTCCTCTCAATCGCAAAAGAAGAACTTTGACGTCCGATTTTGAGTAGATTTACTGTCCCTTTAATGAATATTAAGATACATTTTAAGTATAGAGGTCCTGGTATATGATTATTTCTAGATGTTAACTGATGTTTGAGAGTCTGACGCTAACTTTGGCTCTGAAAGTGAGATCAGCAATAAGAGCCAGTTTCACCGCCAAACACATCAGCTCTCCACTTGAATCAACGGCTGTAAATTCTTCAAAATGATTGATTACCCTCCAGGCCCTCGAGCACCCAGCTGGCCTAGCACTGTAAACTGGGCCTTGTTTATCAGTGAGACTCAGACAGCTTATATAACTGTCTTATTCAATTCAAAACCTTTATTTATCCAGGTAAAATCCCATTGAGATCAATGATCTCTTTTTCAAGGGAGACCTGCAGCAGTAGGTTCCACAAGAAGACATAAAAACATAAACAACAGAACAACAAAAGGACATCATACAGCAAAATGTACAGGGATTACAATTTACATATCTAACTTATATAAGAACCTGATGTCTATGTATACCATTCTTCCCTAAGTGGTCTACTCCATATTACTCATAAACCCCCACAAATAAAATGTTCAAACTAAAAAGCTTTAGCACATCTGGTTGTCCGCTGCTTCCAGATGAAATGCAGACGGCAGCCAGGATGGGCGAGACGAAGATTTGTTTTGGCGGACTTGGAATCAAAATGGGAAAACATTTGAGGGATGTTTGCTTAATTTGGAACAGCGCGGAAGGAAATATTAAGATGTTTTATAAACTAAAAAGTCTAGAAGTTTGGTAAAAGTCATGTTTAACAAAAGTATGCACATTTGCTCAAATAAGAATACTTATGTTATTGGAGTTCTTTATTTATACATTTATGTGTTCATGACTTGAATGCTGCAGCTGGTAAAGGAAGAGGTTGCTTTTTTAAACTATATTGCAAGGTTGCTTTTTTTCAACAAGGGATCATAAAGGTTGATCCTTTGTACAAACAATAATGGAACGTTTTATTTGTGGATTATATTTTGTATGAATAATCTTCATCTTCAAAGGATCTTTATTGTCTGTTATGGTTGCTGTTTCTGTCTGGTCATTAATCTGCCTGTGAGTGTTTTCAGATGTGCGTGTAATATGTAAATAAGCTGGGCAGTAGCCCTGACGTCATTGGCTGCCCATCTTCTGGTCCGCCTCTGAAGATGGTGATTGGATTGACGTCATCCAATCGCAGCGCACAGCCGGCGCACAGCCGGCGCACACCTGCTGGGGAGGAGTACAAAGGCCACGGACCATCACCACTCTGGAGGCTCTGTTGAGTGAACAGACGCCTCTCGCTATTTGCTCTTGGTTCTGTGGTTAACTTGTCTGATGTGTGATTAGTTAGTGGTTAGAGTAGTTTTGGATTCTGCGATTGTTGCCAGTGTTTTTGTATAGACTCTTTGTATTAGCTGTACCACTTTTATAGTGAGGGTTTTTAGTTTCTATTTAGTTCCGTTATTCTCTATTTCTTTGTATGTAAACAGGCTCCCTTTTTTAGAGTCCTCCCTTTGTTTGGTGCCTGCCATTTTGTTTCACCCTGTTACAATAAAACCACTTATAATTATTACCAAATTCCATTCTGGTCTGTGTTGCTTCCCTTTGATTCCCCTAATAGTAATACTGTCAGACAAAATAAGGTGCAGTAAACCATATTGTCCTCTGAATTGTGAAATAAAAGTACCTCAATATTTTACAAAAGTAATTAAGTAAATTACTTTTGGACAAGTCAAATCAAGCAATCTGATTGGTTCTTAGCCGTGATATAATGAGCATATCACGGGTAGAATTGTAGTTACTTTTCACAACAAGTCAGTATCCCTCCATGTCTGAGAAAAGCTACAACCGTTACATTAGGCCTACGTCTGTTACGAAACTAACTAACAAAGCTTAAGATGGAAACATGTAAGAGATAATGTGCAGCAAGGACTTATTGACCGTTGTTAAGGACGTTCACATCTGCAAAAAGAAGTCCGGTCGATTTAACTGTATGCAGTTAGGCTGGAAACTGGGACAAGAAAACAGCGGAGAAGTAACGGGGCAGAAACCCTCCTTTTTACGCAACGGTCCAGACATAGACATCAAACGGCAAAACATATTCAGTGTGCAGTTCCTTTGGCATCAGGGCAGGGATATCTCGATACTTTCCAAGGTTTGACATAATGAATTGTGCTACTTTTAAAGCAAGCAACGATGTTTTCAAATCTGTAATCAAAAAGGTCCGCAAAAACTCTATCGAAGCAGTTCCTGCCGTTGCTACGTAGTTCAAACAGTAACAACGCATGTTTTGTGCAGAAGGCAACGGAGGGACTATTTTATTTTGAACATCATTAACTACTAATAAAAACTATTTAAATTAGAGTGTGTATTTTTCTTTCATATTGCCACCCTTGGTAACCGTTTTATAAAAGCAATAGCTCACTTCAGGCCGTGATATATGGTCCTTATATCACAGTTAAGGGCCACGCCCCTTAACTGTGATATAATGACCATATACCACGGCCTGTCGTGAGCTATTGCTTAATTGTACTGTACTCCGGAATTACTTTATACTGCTATATAACTTAATCTTTTATGAAACATCATAATTTATAAGTTGATTTTTTTTCCTAATATACATTTTAACCTACGAAAGTTAGTAAAGTTATCAAATAAATTAAGCAAATTAAAAAGTGCAATACTTCCTATAAAATGAAGTGGAGTGTTACACAGCAGCATAACATGGAAACACTAGTAAAGTACAAGAAGATTAAAATGCTTTAGTAAATGTACTTGGTAGCATTCCACCACTGTTTTGTATAAAGAAATACTGAGCATGACATATTTTCTCTGAAGCCCACAAAGAAAGGCATGCCGGTTGCGTGTACAGTATGTGTAAAATCCACGTATTGCTTCAAAGGATTATCATAATGGAATCTGAAAGTTATAAGATGTGTTAGTCCACACTCGTAAAACACCAGCGTGTTATATAAGCCTGCTGTCTGCTAGTTTCGGGGATCATTTTTCTTTAAATTGGATTTCCCAAAGTCACACACTGTAAATCAATACTCGTAAAGAGAGGCAACATTTCACTGGCCGTGTTGATGTTTCCTCCTCCTGAAATGCGGCTCAACAGGGCATCGCGATTGAGGTGGAGGTGGGGGAGCTGATGGATGAGGAGGTTTCAGTTTTAGTTGCTGTGAGCAAAGGGGGACTGACATGTGATCTGCCCAGGTGGAGAAGGACAGGACGGCGTCTGTTTTCCATCCAAAACTCTGCGGGTACTGGATCTGCCTAGGGGGGAGGGAAGGTAAATCAAATCTCTAACTTCAGATTGGTTGAGGGGCTGATTGTAAGCTTCCTGTGTGTAGAGGAAGTGAGGGGTAAGATGCACTAAAGGTGAAGATTGGGCCTTGACACACCAAGCCCATTATGGGAAGCTGATGAAGTCTGTCGGCCATGTTTTTGCAGAGTTTCGGCAATAGTGATATCACTGTTTAGCTTAATGAAATTCAAATAGAGCGGTGCAGGAATAAGTCCTAAAACCTGGAAATTAGTTAGCATTTTACATCTTCAGTTATCCTCGTCTTGAAATCAACTTTGGAAATACCCCACTGTTGCATGTCCAATGCTTCTTTGTGTCAAAAAAAATTGCGGTTGCTAACAAGTGTCTACATGAGACTAAATGAGCCGTCTAAACGCTGAACATTAGCTACAGTTAGCTTAGCAGTGGTGACGTGAGGTCATGTGACCGTGATGTATTTCCTTGATAGCCTTGTGAACGGTGCCAACTTTGCCCAACAAAAGTAGGTCATCACTGAAGAACTCTTTTATAGACAGGTCCAACTAAATCCAGGACCACATTGGACTGAGGTTGTACTAATATACGTCGTACAGTGTATCATCAACAACATTTGCTAATGGAACATAAAGACATCACTATGGAACACTTGCGATTCTATTGGCTAGCGCTCCAACACATTGTTCATGATAGGCTAAGAGGCGGGACATCTCTAAGCGGTTGACCAATCACAACAGAGCCGGCCAGCTAACCAATCAGAGCAGACTGGACTCTGGTTTCAGACAGAGGGTGAAAAGAGGTGCTGCAGCACAGGCAGTATGAGAACAATAAAGAGCTTATTGAACATTAAAGCATGGAGACATGTCCCAGTAGAGACAATAAATACTGATATACACCTGAACATCAGCAGGAGAGGACTCTTTAAAGTAGAGACACTACATACTGATATACACCTGAACATCAGCAGGAGAGGACTCTTTAAAGTAGAGACACTACATACTGATATACAGCTGAACATCAGCAGGAGAGGAATCTTTAAAGTAGAGACACTACATACTGATATACACCTGAACATCAGCAGGAGAGGACTCTTTAAAGTGGAGACACTACATACTGATATACACCTGAACATCAGCAGGAGAGGACTCTTTAAAGTAGAGACACTACATACTGATATACACCTGAACATCAGCAGGAGAGGACTCTTTAAAGTAGAGACACTACATACTGATATACAGCTGAACATCAGCAGGAGAGGACTCTTTAAAGTAGAGACACTACATACTGATACACACCTGAACATCAGCAGGAGAGGACTCTTTAAAGTAGAGACACTACATACTGATATACACCTGAACATCAGCAGGAGAGGACTCTTTAAAGTAGAGACACTACACACTGATATACACCTGAACATCAGCTGAGAGGACTCTTTAAAGTAGAGACACTACATACTGATATACACCTGAACATCAGCAGGAGAGGACTCTTTAAAGTTGAGACACTACATACTGATACACCTGACCTGAATATGAGCATATGTCTGCTTTAACTCACATATATCTTCTATGTGTCTTTTTTTATTGTGTTGATATATGTCCAATGTCTTATCTTGACACTAACTATATTTCTTGCGGTTGCAAACTTGTTGTGCCGTAACTTGTTGTTCTCATTTCAAGGCTGGATACTTTTCCTAATTTCTTATGCACAAAGAATGGTTTTCCCTCTTTTATATATATTGTGCTCATTTTACACACTTAACAGCCCAGGTAGATCGTAAAAAGAGAAATGTTTTCACATTACCTGGCTAGCAGATGGGTCTGTTTAGCTAACAGAAGAAGCATGTTGGAGGATATGAGAAGGTGTATCATATCACCTTGCATCAGCTGTAATACAATGGCTCATTCAGATTAGCTGCGTTATAATCCCTCTGTCCAACATGATTGACCTATTTACAGCTTGACACGCGAGAAAATAAATCCTTGCCTTTGTGTTGTACCGGTTACTCGGTTATAAGGTGACATAATAGCCAGTGGCGAACCGTCAGGGCCTTCAAGGTATTCAGAGAATACCCTGGAACACTCAGATAAAACAATCGATTTAATTATATAAATAAAATGTAATCAAATGTATATAAAATGAATAAATGAGAATCGTATCTATGTTGTTGATCTGTAATATTACAGTGTTACGTTGATTTGTTTGTCCTTCTCGGACCATGCACTACGCATTTCAGTGGTTTTGTGTTAGAAAAGAAAGCAACCAATCAGATCTTGTCCTTCAACAAGGTATTCTACATCCTTGATAGAATGCCCTGGCCGTTGCACTGAATGAGAGCGTACGTTTGGACTGACAGTTTGATCAACCAATCATATATTGATTTGTAGCCAATGGGCGTGTTCTTTCAGAGTTCCAGGTGCTCTAGAAGGCCCGCTAGTTAACTGGCTCGAGACAGAGGATCTAGATGAATGCGACGAAGCAATTCATGCCGTTTTATTGTTTTAAACGTTGAAATGACAAGTGCAACAGGTGAAGATGAGGTTGTTGCGGAATTGTTGTGAGTACCCTTTTCAAGACGACAATTCAGTGAAAAGATGGACATTATAATGCCGCGGAGGGGGGGGGGGGGGGGGGGGTCTGCCATGGTGTCTACAGAAGGTCCAGTTGTGATCGACACGGTTCGCCACTGATAATAGCATAGTATCCCCTCTCAAACCCACCTATACTCCTTTAGAGGGACTTGGGTTTCAGACTCCTGATTCAGTGAACTAGCCAACGTTGGAAGTAATGCATATAATGATATTGTATCAATAATTACAACAAATTGTCTGTGAAACTCAAGGAACACTAGCTTTTTTGTTCGCTTTCAATCACATCTCACGGCCTTCGTAAATGAACCACACTGGTTAAAATTTTAAAAAGTAGTTGGACAAAAAAACCTAATCTTAACTAAAGACTACTTTCTATTTCTGGAACATTCGACCACATTTCATGACGTGTTATCACATGACCTAAGTATGAAATGACAACAACAAGGTAATGACAGCTACGTTGGTAATAGATCATTGGTTTATGAAGGCCTATAGATGCTGTTCAAAGTTTACTTTTAAATAGGAAGTGAACCTTGAGCAGTGCTTTTTTTGTGAGGCTGCTATCTCAAAATGCAAGAATGAACTTCCATGATTTTCGTATTACATTACATAGCATTTAGCGGACGCATTTAGCCGACGCTTTTATCCGAAGCGACTTACAATAAGTAGAATAAACCATAACGATTCAAACTAAAGACATCAAGAACACTGCTGACATACTTGCTTCAAACAAGCAATATCATTGTAAGTGCTGCTGCATGATGTCACATTAGTGCAACCCTTGGTTCCAAGTTGTGTGTCGGCTGCATTCCCAGCTGCATACAGCTCACTCTTGCTTTAATCTGTTTTTCAATCCAACTTCATTCATGATTTCATCTATTTTTACTTGCTGCACTAATGACTCAGTCAGTTAAGAAGCATTTTAAAAAGGCTATTTATGCTACGATGCCCTCCTTTAATCTCCAGCCATCCCTGCCTCCTTCCTCTCCCTCCTTCACCCCCCCTCTCTGCACATTCATCCTCTTCTCCGGCCCGTCTCAGATTGATCAAATATTTGCTCTTCTTGGGCCCCGAGCTGTTTATTTTCTGGAGTGCGTTTTCAGCAGCGGTCGGTTCTATGCGGTGGCTTAACAGTGCAGTCTCAGACTCGCCAGTGTTTGGCTTAGCGGCTGGGGACCGAGTCTGGGACGGGCCCCGGGGCTCTCGGTGAGCTTGCAAAAAGGTTGGCCGCTATCCCTTCGCATGGACGAACTGGTTCCCGAGCGCCTCACACACTGCAGCCATTCACTCCCCAAAGCACACACAGGATAGAGTACGGATTGTTTGGAGGCCGGTGGCAATGCCAGGAATGCTGAGCCCTAGTTCCTCTCTGGGAAAGAAAAAAATGCTATTTGGTTCTCTGTCTCTTTTTTCTGCCTTTGAAAGGCTGCAGCCGTCTGATGAGAGGGACCACAAGGTGCGTTAGCAGACCTGTTTCTTCTTGCCTGCAGATTCCAGCCGGGCCATGCAGTCACACAGGGCCTCCCAGCCAGAGGAATCCTGAGGAGGGACGCTGCCTTCCACATCGGTATTTCCTGACCCAGTCCCACATCCCCATTGGCTCATTCACAGTTATAGCAGCGAAAAGCAGAAAGCTATAAGGGGATGCATGCAATAAAATATCCATCTTGAACTCCGCACGTACATTTAGTTGAGTTAAAACCATACAAAGAACTACCATACATACTACATGTATATATAGTTATACATAGTTGTATAGAGTTAACTTCTCTTAATTAGTCTTGCAACATTCTAATGCACAATTTTATTTCTACTCTGTTTCTTCTTGCACTAGTTTTATTTACTTGTTTTATTGTTTTATGTCTATTTATGTTGCATTGTTGGAGGAGCCATGGACTTTTATTGCCATAACTACACTGTAGCTGTGCTTATGTGACAATAAAGCCTTTGAACTTTGAACCATGAGCAAATGGAGGCCAATCATTTCTATTTTCTATTAGAGGACTAAAGTGACTGCTTATTAGCTCTGAGCTCTCCCATGCACCTAATCAAGTGTGATGAAGCTGCATTAATGCCTTTTATCATTTTCATTTGCTCCAATGAACGGAAAGGGGATAATCTTTCACGACTTTAACCGTTTTTCCATATGCAAAAGCATGATCGCTGATGCGTGTGGACCCCGCTGTGCCTGCAGATCTGATTCATGCAGCCTCGTCCGGAGTTGTGTGTCTGTGTGTCCTCTAAACAACTTAGCCAACGCAAACTGCAAATGTAATAAAAGCTGAGGGGTCATGGAGGATATGAAAGACACTCCAGAAATCACCTAAGGGGGTGTTGTAAATCAGTGGGATGCTGAAATCCAAAATAGGTGAGTAGTTATTTATTAAACACCACAGAGACATTCTGAGGTGCAAGTGATATCAGGTGAAAAATATATGTTCTCGAGTCAGTCCTTTCTATCCCAGAAGATTAAGCATTAATTTCCCTTTCCAACTTGGTAAACAACTAAAAAGACTCAAATGTCAGAATTGTTGAGGTCTACTAGAATAGATTTATATTGTGCAATTTTCCAAACTCACATTGGTTTCTCATACAGCATCTCTGTATAGTATGTGTATTCACTCTCTATCCTAAACAGCTTGTTGGAGCTCCTGCCCCCCCCCCCCTCCCTATGAGCCCACTGTGCTCTGATTGGTCAGCTCGCCCACTGAGGAGATCATCACCGTTACAGCGGAACATCAGTGATTAAGTGTTACAGTGGCGTTACTGTAGCAACCAGAAAATGACACCAGTAATGACAAACAGATGCGAATGCGTGGGGTCTGGGTGCCCTACCTAACCCTAACCCTGGGTTCATTTCCTGCTTGCTGCGTGGGGTCTGCGAGACAGCGAGACATCGCGAATGGACGCGGGAAGGGGGGGGGGGTGGATGCTGAGTGGGCTGCAGCACCCCCATCTGCGAGGCTCCACTAGCACCCGCACCCCCAAACGCGGTGCACCTACAGTGTAAGCGCGCCACAGTTTCGCCGCTGCGAGTCTCCACTAGCACCCCCCCCACCAGCGCATCACAGTTTCGCCGCAGAGAGAGTGTGTGTGTGTGAGGAGCTCCACGGTTTGACTAATGGGTCCATTTGGGTATGGGCAGGTCACTTTACCCAGGAAGAAAAAGAGAAATCTCCAACGAGGCGTTTTGGGGCAGCACAGACAGGTCTTTTCTGTGTTAGAGCTTTACTCGCTACAGGGTGTACTTTGAGGGTTTGTGACTCTGCAGACCGTTTACATGCAGGAAAAGCTACATAACACAAGGGGACGGGTAATAACCGGAAAAGCATGACATGGGACCTTTAAAGAACATTTCGTCAAACTGCAATGCAGGCATCAAGGGGCCAAGTGAAGAAGGAAAGCGCTAGTATCCAAAACCTATAGTCTTTTAGATTAATTAGTGCTCTAGAAATATGATAATTTCCTGGAAAACGTCTCATGGAAACAAGCATAACAGGCGAACACTTCACGATTCCTCCCGGGCTTTTTCGTCAACCTCTTGTGAAATTCTGCTTTCTGTGTGTCTTCACATGCCAGAGGAGATCCTCGGGGTGAAATCCCATCCTTTCCTCCTACTCTGACCCTGAGAAAGTTCATAATAACATGAATTTAACTTACGGTATATATCTGAGTTGACCACGAGTTGCCGTGAGCGTTTTAGCTGAACCCAATCGCTGCAGAAAGATTGTTATGTCTTGTTTTTTCAGTTCTGAGATTGTTTTTCAGGTCAAGCCTGAGGGGGGAAAGGATTCAACAACAAGGAAACAAGATAGACATTTTAATCCGTTGAAGATCGCTCTACTTTGGCCAGTTGCAAAAAGTTTTACCTCTCAGATTTGTCAGATAAAAAAACAAACTCATTGGTCGAAAGGATCATTTGTAATTGGTGTCTAATAGAAGTCAAAGAGCATTCTAAACACTAAGGAAATAACACATTGAAACGTCTTGGGAGGTCAGAAAGCAACCTGGCTTGATTTCCTGCATACCTTTAGACGTGGTGTATCAGTTTCTGGGTCATTCCAGAATTGGAGGACAATTTAGACACCAACATTTTGAAAAATGAACCTATATTATATATATACATTTTTTTTTTTTTATGTATTTAGGAAAAACAGATAATAAACCATCAAAAAAAGTGATTTGCCCAGCTAGGCATCAAATTAATATTTTCCAATGAAGAATTACCCCTGTTACTCTAATTATAGTAACAGGGTTGAAAATCAATGCTAATTTGAGCTTTAACCTCAGGATGCTAGATGTACCATGTCATGCTACTTTCAGGGTAAGGACACACTTGGATATCTAATGCAAGAAAGATAACTTTGAAATGAATATGCTTTATTCTGTTAATATCAGTAACAGGGTTGAGTGGGTCAGAGTGCCACACACTTTTAAGGCTGAAAAGATTGTAAACATATGAAAAATAAAAGAGGACATAGTTTTGGTCTACCCATGGCACTAGCACATGGCTTGCTGATGTCACTTCCACTGTGTCATCTGACTTACAGTTTGTTCACTTCCTGTGCCAATCTAAAAAAGTTTGGGTAACAGGGTTGAACGCATGTTGAGGGACACACCTTCTGTGCACAATTACTGTTATCTAAAATATGTTTATGATTTAACAAATTGATTTTACCATTACAAGAGACATCAATAGAGTAATACCAACAAAAGTAAATAAAATCCCTATTTTAAATGTTATATTTAACATGCAAGTTGGTCACCAAGAAGCGGGGACAAGAGAAAAATGCCATCTTAGGGGTTGTTCGAGAGCTATTTGATCATTTAAATAATATTTTGAAACCACTTTTTCTACAACTTTATATACATTTTGTCTCAAAACAAGTATGTTTAACACAACAAGTGCATGTTTTAGCATTTTGGGCATGGATTATTAGATTTTTTATATGGGGGACATGAAATGTCCCCCAATTCTGGAATGACCCTTCTACCTTTCAGCATCAACACAGACTGGGTTCACGTAGCCAAGGGAATGCAGAAGATAAATTCCAGCTAGTTGTTTTGGTGTCACGGCACACAACTTCCCAGTCTCATCGCTCTTATCTTTCAGCTATTTGAAGCGATAAGAAGCTCCACTGTACACTAGCTTTCCACCAATCACGCCTTCATTTCAGGTCTGTTTCATTTATTGTTTTTAGAATAACCACGTAGCTCGATATCAGAAGGTTTTATATTGAAATTGTAGACTTTTTGTTTTTATGTTGCAGCAACATGTGGTCTGCAAATGTATACTGTATGTTTGAACTTTGCTTTGAGGGAACCAGAGCGGTTTCCAGGATTTGAAGGAACACAAGGAGAGAGGGAAAAGAGAGACCTTTCTGTTAAAGTGTTCTTTGAGGGAACTTAGGTCTAAGGCAACATAGGCTTAAGATTTTCTGAGGGAACATAGAGATATGGGAACATAACGCCGTCGAGGGAAAATAGATCTGAGGGATAATATTCTGAAATGTTAAAATTTCTCTGATATGGGGACATATAGCCTTTATCCAAATTTGAACATTACTTTGAGGGAACATTCAGCTGAGGGAACCTACGGCCTTTCCAAATTTGAAGGTTTCTTTAGGGAACATAAACATAAAAACATTCTTTACTTTTTTTTCAATGCCATGCGATCTACCCACACTCAACCGGTCGATCACGATCGACGTATTGGGCACCCCTGAGGGACCATACTGAATTACATTTTTTTGAGGGAAACTAAGTCAAAGGGAACATAAATGGACCCTGTAGTCCAGTGGTCGCCAACCAGTCGATCGCGATCGACGTGGTGCGGGTAGATCGCGGACCGTTAAAAAAAAAGTAACAAAAGAAAGAAAAATAAATAAAAATAATAATGTTTGAAAAATACATTTTTAGATGTAAACCTATCATCCACCAGCCCGTTAGCAGGTGCCAATTGATGACGGATATTTGAGACACCTCAATAATATAATACATTAACCGTGCTTTACGTGAACCTCATCATGACACAAGAGAGGACGGCAGGACTGCAATTTCCCGTGTTCAGTGAATGCAACAGAGGCAAGTCACCAGACCAATCAGAGAGTTGCATGGAAATACACGTGTGCTTGTGTCATCAAGATATGCGTCACCACAAAACAGCCTGACTGTAAAAATATTCAACATAAAGATGTATAAACAAAAAATGTTAGATTTGATAGTGTTTAAGTTATTTTTGAACAAAGTTAAATCCAGTATTTCCGGCTAACAATGCAGGTTGCCAGATTTCACTGTTACGAGACTTCGGGATGTTTCAAACAGTCACTACAGCAGCTGTTGTTTGCTATACAATTCATTTGCAAATCATCAAATTATCTTTCGTCAAATCCAAAAAAGTATTTCTCCCCTCGATATCTTAAGCTTTTTTCTGAGGCCTGCATTTATGTGCCCAGTTAAAACCTTAAAAAACAAGACCCATCTCTAAAGAAAACATCTGTATTTTTGATACACTGTATGTCAAAGAAAATCTTTCTGACAGTTAACTAGAGTAAATGTACTGCTTTCTGAATAAACCTGTCTACACACTAACCAAGAAAGTAAGTAAATGCAGGAAGCGTGACAACACTTTTTCAGACAGAGTTCTTGGTAAATACTTAATCTCCCATGTGCAGTCTTTCCACTAAGATATAAAATGCACACAGTTTGCTCAGAAACACTGTCATTACACTCAAAAGTGATACTTAGAAAAGTTGGATGAGACGTTCACGTGCCAGCAGAGGAAAGAGGAGAACATTCCTCCATATGTTTGGCTTGAAGAAAGAACAGACTGTCTCATCAGCTGAAGAAGGATCCACTTTTAACTCTGAATAAAGCATGCATTGATGGAAGCACAGTTTCCAGTACAGTTACTGTACATGATAAACACATAGAGAGTCCTGTCAGCAATAGTGGAGGAAATATTGGGATTATTTACCAAAGTAAAAGTATCAATACCAGACTGTAAAAAGTACTCAAGTAAAAGTCAATGAAAGTAGGTATCATCTGCAAAATGTACTTAAGTAAAGTGAAATTAAATATGAAAGAACACAATGCTAAACTAAAACTCGAAACTAAACCTTTTATATATTTTTATGAATTTTCTAATCATCTAATTTTTCCGCTGTTGCTGTATAAACTTTAGGCAGAGCACATCTAAAATAATAACTTGGCTGGTTGAATTTAATACAACAAATCATATTTCATAAACTCTTGTGTTATTTATGCAAGAAAACTAGTAACTTGGTCAGGGCCGCCGGTTGCGAACAGGCAAGGCAGGCAACTGCTTGGGGCCCCGGACCAGAGGGGGGCCCCCAAAGAAGGTAGATTAAGAAGGTTCACAGCAACCACAACTTAAAACACCCTGTAATTTACTGTAACGCCAGGGGGCTGTCGGCTTTGCGTGGTGATGAAAAGCTGGTTCGAGGGGCCCCCAGTGAATGTTTGCCTAGGGCCCCCGCACACTCTAGAATCGCCACTGCTTATGGTAGAAAATGATTGCATTGAAGTCAAAAAGTACAATATTTTCCTTTGGGTTGAAGTGGAGTAGTACTTTAAATGTGAGCACAATGCTTTAGTTAGTTACAATTCACCACTCAGTCAGAGATAAGAGTCTTTTTCCAGAGACATGAAAGAAGATATTTTAGGATTTAGAGTGATTTTGGGCCAAGTGTGTATTATTCTATATGAATTAGCGTATACCTATGCTTTAGTTATGGCCAACCAATGTCCCAAATGACAGAAAAGGGAGGATAAACACTCTTGAGTCGGGCCTTTGGTTCACCGCTCCATTTCACGACCTCCACGCCCTCTGCTCCACCACGACATCCATCTTCCCTCCTGTTCAAAGCTTGACCGTCTTCACATGCCCACATCAGAGCCGAACTCCTTTTCCCCCCACAGAGCAATATTTATTTTCTCAGAGAAAACTTTAATTTTTCTGCTGTGTTGACCCCTCAGTCAGCGCCTGCCTACTTGTGACATATCCTTGTATTTTTCCATGCCTGCAGGTGATTGGTTGATATGCAAAGACCCCGTCCATCTAGAAGAACCTGAATAAAGAAGAATCAAGTCCAGTTCTCAATCAAGAGTTCAATTTTCTTTTGCATTTTGGATGATAGTAAAATAAATCTTGTGGCAAACAAACATTCATGATACTTTCAAGCAGGTTTGAGGTAACAAGTTAACATTAGGCTAAAAAGGAACTATATCACTTCACGCAGCTAAAGTTGATCGTGATGGCGTTTAGTCGTCCCATGTAGACACATTAGCAACCGCCATTTTTTTATTCACCACTAGGGTATTTACTGACGTATTTTATGAAGTAGACCAAAGTCTTTTCAACTTGTGCGAACCATAGACCTTATTTCAGTCATCTAAACAAAAAGATCTTCTGCTAACTTCTAACTCTTTTCCCGGTTTAGGACTCATTCCTGCACCACTTTACATATTCAGTCAGTCTGTCTCTATACCTTTCTATATTTTACAAGGTTTTGGAGAGGTAAGAGTAGGGCAGCTTAGGAAGTTGAGGTTGTGTAAACTCAGAGTTAGGAGTCCACTTTAGGTTGTATTTATTTTATATAAACAGCTACTTGCAAGCCTTATTCGATGCAGACTGCCAAAATGCCAGAGAATAAGTGTTATCTGTGGGGGAAACTTCTGTAGCAATTGGAGTCAGGACTCATGCCCCTTTCACACCAAGGCTTTTCCCGTTCTAGCTCCGTGCTAGAGCTTTTCTGGCTCGGAACCGGTTCTTCGGTTCAGCTCCCGCTCTGTTCACACCGCTCAGAGCCCGACTGGTGCTGCGTCATTGCGTCATCGTTTGCGTCATGACGTAACCATTTGCGTGCCTGCTTCATAAAGCCAAACCGCGCGGAACCCCCTCACATCGACAACAACAACAATGGCCGATTGTATTGAAGCGCTACTCGTTTTGGTTTTGCTCTGTCGAAATGAAATAGAAGAAATGGGACGACTTTACTACCAACTTTACAGTCGTTACATTCTACATTCAAAAGTTCTTTACAATCATCATCAACTTCAACGACGATTCCGTAGGAGAAAGAAGGTAAATATATGTCCCATTCGATGGCGTTAGAGCTAGCTGTTGTTAGCCTCGGCATGCGCCCAGCTCCAAATACCCAGCTTTGCAGCATTAATTACTATGGTATAACATTAAAACTGATTCTCAATGTTATTTCCACAGATCATGTTGCAGCTGGCGGAAAGGCGGATGTCGCGTGTTATTTGGACAGAGCCCAGATCTTCCAACATAAGCGTGACGTATGCGGTGCTTGCTTTCTAGACCGAAAAATTTTTGGTGCTGGATACGAACCGGATTCCGGAGCTAAGAGGCTGCTCTGCTGCGGTGTGAACAGGAAAAAACGGTGCTTTTCAAGCTCCAGCTCCGAACCGGCCCTGGAACCACGTTGGTGTGAAGGGGCTTCAGAGAGACATGAGGAGAGCTGGAGCTTTGATGGCAAACACTGATGGTTTATTACGAGCTTCGGCCGGAGAATTCACAAGACATGTCATTACATGTAATAAGCAATATTCTTCAATAGATAGACTAAACAGCTGAGGACACTGAAACACAGTTGTTGTCGCTTATGGCTCGGGGCAGGGGCGGACTGGCCATCGGGACGAATCCCGACGGGCCGGTACTGAAGTAGACGATGTGGGCCGGTCGGATAAGTCACATCCGTCCCTACAGATGTTTATTACACATTCAAACATCTGGATTGAGATGAAGGATTGTATTTTTACCTCGTGGTATTTCAGCTTTAAGACAAATATGAGAACTTCTTCTACTAATGGAAACACAACAACATTTGCCTTTGTGTCTTTGTCCACAAGCCAAACAACAAACCAAAGTATTGAAGAAACACAACTTGAACCTTTGTTCCAGATGTGTTCCTTCAAATAAGGAACAAGTTACTCAATAAAGGCTGCTGCCAGCACACAGAAAAAATACTGTTTGTGCAGCTATGTAGAGTTCAACCCTGTCTAAAAACATCACTGTATTTATTATGATTGTATGCAAAGTTTCACAACACTTGGTTCTCTGCAGAGACACTCTTCTCTCTCTTGGGCACAAATGGCAGGTCCCTTGGCAGGAAGTGGAGAGCAGGGTGGCAGCTGGCTGCTGATTTCCATGGGTTTGGATGACAACTGAATAACTTTTTATAGCTCAGCGGCCGGGCGAGGTCACAGGGTGTGTGTGGCTCACAGCGTTTACTGTGTGGGAGTGTGGCATGAGTTCAGATGGAGCTGAGGGAGACAGTGGGAGAAAGAAATAAAGACAGAGGTGGTGATGGGAACAAAAGAAAGCTAAAGCCAGAGCGTTTTACAAAATGCAGTATATTATTCCACTACTCTTTGTTTCTGTTCTATCTTGCTCTTTTCAAAAATGTATATAGTCTTATTTCTGCATTTTACTTGCACCATTGTGTCCCTTTCACCCTTTCTTGCACTATTTCTTCTTGCACTATTGTCTTAAGTAAAGGAGGTGCCTGGGACTTTTCATTGCCAAATCTTCGCTGTAGCTATTGTGAATAAGCCAAAAAAGCCTTTGGATCTTTGAATGCCTTGCAAAGACTGGGATTGAGAATCAACAAAGAAACCCCCAGAGATCTCATTTTGGATAGGTGTCATGAGAAAAGAGAAGGACTGATGGGAGTTTATCTGCCAGGCCCCTCCTCCATCACTGCCTCAGGAAATACCACAGCATCAGCCCCAGATCCTCCACCAGCTCCAGCTCCACTTTGTGTTTATCGTGTGTGCTGCATGTTTGTTATCTTCATACATGTCAAACACGGAGATTTACACCGGAGGAGAGTCTGGTTTGCAGCACAGCCGATGTTTTTTTTCATGCTAATATCAACAATATGACAGATGACAGAGAGCTGCAGAGCGTAGCTGAGTCAGGGGGATTCTTCTCTGCAGGACGAGGACCTGAGCACCATGCAGGCCCTGTCATCCAGGCATTGAAACAGGACATATTCTGCTGATTTTCAGCTGTATATCAGTCTGTAGTGTCTCTACTTTAAAGAGTCCTCTCCTGCTGATATTCAGCTGTATATCAGTATGGAGTGTCTCTACTTTAAAGAGTCCTCTCCTGCTGATGTGCAGGTGTATATCAGTATGTAGTGTCTCTACTTTAAAGAGTCCTCTCCTGCTGATGTTCAGCAGTATATCAGTATGTAGTGCCTCTACTTTAAAGAGTCCTCTCCTGCTGATGCTCAGGTGTATATCAGTATGTAGTGTCTCTACTTTAAAGAGTCCTCTCCTGCTGATGTCCAGGTGTATATCAGTATGTAGTGTCTCTACTTTAAAGAGTCCTCTCCTGTTGATGTTCAGCAGTATATCAGTAGTTAGTGTCTCTACTTTAAAGAGTCCTCTCCTGCTGATGTTCAGCTGTATATCAGTATGGAGTGTCTCTACTTTAAAGAGTCCTCTCCTGCTGATGTTCAGGTGTATATCAGTATGTAGTGCCTCTACTTTAAAGAGTCCTCTCCTGCTGATGCTCAGGTGTATATCAGTATGTAGTGTCTCTACTTTAAAGAGTCCTCTCCTGCTGTTGTCCAGGTGTATATCAGTATGTAGTGTCTCTACTTTAAAGAGTCCTCTCCTGCTGATGTTCAGCAGTATATCAGTATGTAGTGTCTCTACTTTAAAGAGTCCTCTCCTGTTGATGTTCAGCAGTATATCAGTATGTAGTGCCTCTACTTTAAAGAGTCCTCTCCTGCTGATGTCCAGGTGTATATCAGTATGTAGTGTCTCTACTTTAAAGAGTCCTCTCCTGCTGATGTTCAGCTGTATATCAGTATGGAGTGTCTCTACTTTAAAGAGTCCTCTCCTGCTGATGTTCAGGTGTATATCAGTATGTAGTGCCTCTACTTTAAAGAGTCCTCTCCTGCTGATGCTCAGGTGTATATCAGTATGTACTGTCTCTACTTTAAAGAGTCCTCTCCTGCTGTTGTCCAGGTGTATATCAGTATGTAGTGTCTCTACTTTAAAGAGTCCTCTCCTGCTGATGTTCAGCAGTATATCAGTATGTAGTGCCTCTACTTTAAAGAGTCCTCTCCTGCTGATGTCCAGGTGTATATGAGTATGTAGTGTCTCTACTTTAAAGAGTCCTCTCCTGCTGATGTTCAGGTGTATATCAGTATGTAGTGTCTCTACTTTAAAGAGTCCTCTCCTGCTGATGTTCAGGAGTATATCAGTATGTAGTGCCTCTACTTTAAAGAGTCCTCTCCTGCTGATGTCCAGGTGTATATCAGTATGTAGTGTCTCTACTTTAAAGAGTCCTCTCCTGCTGATGTTCAGGTGTATATCAGTAGTGTCTCTACTTTAAAGAGTCCTCTCCTGCTCATATTCAGGTGTATATCAGTATGTAGTGTCTCTACTTTAAAGAGTCCTCTCCTGCTGATGTTCAGGTGTAAATCAGTATGTAGTGTCTCTACTTTAAAGAGTCCTCTCCTGCTGATGTTCAGCAGTATATCAGTATGTAGTGCCTCTACTTTAAAGAGTCCTCTCCTGCTGATGTCCAGGTGTATATCAGTATGTAGTGTCTCTACTTTAAAGAGTCCTCTCCTGCTGATGTTCAGCTGTATATCAGTATGGAGTGTCTCTACTTTAAAGAGTCCTCTCCTGCTGATGTTCAGGTGTATATCAGTATGTAGTGTCTCTACTTTAAAGAGTCCTCTCCTGCTGATGTGCAGGTGTATATCAGTATGTAGTGTCTCTACTTTAAAGAGTCCTCTCCTGCTGATGTTCAGCAGTATATCAGTATGTAGTGCCTCTACTTTAAAGAGTCCTCTCCTGCTGATGCTCAGGTGTATATCAGTATGTAGTGTCTCTACTTTAAAGAGTCCTCTCCTGCTGATGTCCAGGTGTATATCAGTATGTAGTGTCTCTACTTTAAAGAGTCCTCTCCTGCTGATGTTCAGCTGTATATCAGTATGGAGTGTCTCTACTTTAAAGAGTCCTCTCCTGCTGATGTTCAGGTGTATATCAGTATGTAGTGTCTCTACTTTAAAGAGTCCTCTCCTGCTGATGTGCAGGTGTATATCAGTATGTAGTGTCTCTACTTTAAAGAGTCCTCTCCTGCTGATGTTCAGGTGTATATCAGTATGTAGTGTCTCTACTTTAAAGAGTCCTCTCCTGCTGATGTTCAGGTGTATATCAGTATGTAGTGTCTCTACTTTAAAGAGTCCTCTCCTGCTGATGTTCAGGTGTATATCAGTAGTGTCTCTACTTTAAAGAGTCCTCTCCTGCTCATATTCAGGTGTATATCAGTATGTAGTGTCTCTACTTTAAAGAGTCATCTCCTGCTGATGTTCAGGAGTATATCAGTATTTAGTGTCTCTACTGGAACATGTCTCCATGCTTTAATGTTCAAAAAGCTCTTTTCACCCTCTGTCAGAATCCAGAGCCCAGTCTGCTCTGATTGGTTAGCTGGCCGTCTCCATTGTGATTGGTCAACCACTTAGAGATGTCCCGCCCCTTAGCCTATCACGTACAATGTGTTGGAGCGCTAGCCAATAGGAGCGCGAGTGTTAGAGATGTCACTATGTTCCGGAAGTAAACAAAGGAGTCTAATGGAAGCGATTCAGGCAGGGTGGGGGGAGTGTATGGGAGACAAACTCGGGCTATTCTGGGATTTTAGCCTTTGCAGACCATTTACGTGCATACAAATCTTTAGAACACACTACAGGAAAGGGAGAACGCCTAAAAGCAGTATAGGGCCTCTTTAAAAAAACGGAAAGCTGCTCTGCAAAGTTGAACAAAAAAGACTGGGTTGGACCAACAATACTCATCTTTTTCATAACGGAAGATCAGAGGATTTTTGGATAATATAAAGCTAAAAATAAAAGTAATTGTACACATTCAAATGTCTCAAAGTGTGATTCATTTGGTCTCACATTATGGCGTCTTATTCTCTTTGAGTATGAGTCAGTGTTGTGGTTGTCTGCCAAAGCGTTCTATAAATTGACTTTTTATATGGCAAAAGCCACATTTTTAAGTTAATATTCTCAGGTCTTGCTAAGTTTCCCCTCATTTAACTCACTTATATTTGACCAGGATCAAGGAGTTGAGCTATCAGCTGTCTGGATCTTTAGTTATCAGAATAAACAGCTGAGCAAACTTTAGCGGCAGCAAAAAGCCATCTGACAGACTTTGCATCTTAAACTTCCTTTTTCAGAGTTTGTGTTGTCTGTTTGTTTTGGAGAAAGGGGTTCCTCTGTGATTTCTGCTCCTTGTGAAAACGTCCAAATGTCTGGATCTTCGGTTATCAAAGAAACAAGCAGAGGAAAACATTAGATCCAACTCGGACCTCTGTTGTCCGTGGAGAAGCATTGAAACTTTTACTACTTAATACAATTCCTGTATTTATCGGTTTTAAAAAGCGGTTTTGTTTGTTTTGGAGAAGCCGATAACTCTGCTCTCCCCTGAACGACAAAACGACAAAAAAAGTCTGACCTTTGTTATTATTCTTTTGAGGAATTTGCAGTATATAACAGTGCGTATATATGGGTTAAAATCATATTTCTGGTAGTAAAATATGTGATATACTGTATGTATTGTTATATTCTTTAATAATTGTTCTAGTAAAAGTGCCCTATTCATTGAAAATCACACATTTTGTGTTCAATCAAAATAGTTTGTGATCTGTTTCCGTAGAAAAAACAATCGATAAACGGTTTAATTATTTCAGTGCTTAGAAAATATTGAACTTTAGTCCAGCTTTTTTCCACCCAATTGAGTTTGCAGGCCAGATAATGTTACGTAACTAAGACCAAAGGACCAGTGAAGCAGAGTAACCCTTTAAAATGACAAATCTCATGTTCTGGTTCGGACTAATTGTTACACGATGAGCTCGGACGATCGTTGGGTTGATTCCCTCGACTTGATGTCTTCAAAGAGAACTTGTGTGAGTGAACACACATGCTCGAGTTGAACCTCCTTTGAAGTGACAACAGAAAATATACCCACTGTAAACTTCTCTGAAAATAAAAGTATGTTTCATTCTCATTCTGGCAAAGGAATAAACACTTTTCATACCTAAACTCTGGCTAGCACCTCCATGAAGCTGCCTATACTATCAGTCAGTTTGTCAGTCATGTCGAGGCAAACCATGGAAAGAAAAAAAACACTGTGTCCTCCTTTTACCCTCCAGAGAAACAAATATATCAGGGGTGTCAAACTCACCATATCTTATTCTGAAATGGACCAAACTGCACAATGACTGCTTTTACTTTGACTACATCCAGTATATTTCTGATCCTTATATACAGTACGAGTCAAAAGTTTGGACACACCTTCTCATTCAATGGTTTTTGTTTATTTTAATTTGGTTCTACTTTTTAGATTAATACTGAAGACATCAAAACTATGAAAGAACACATTTGGAATTATCTAGTTAACAAAAAAGTGTCCAAACTTTTGACTGGTAAGTTTCTGGTATTTGTAAGTTTACTTAAATAACAGTTTGATTGCAGGACTTTAACTTGTAACAGAGTATTCCTACACGGTATGCCTTTACTTAAGTACAAGATCTGAGTACTTCTCCCACCTCTTCCCCTGATCTAGATCATATAGTAATCTTATGGCGCTTTTCCACTGCAGGACCTAGCACGGCTTCTTTCTTTTCTTTCTTTCTTTCAGTCTTTATTTCGAACAGATTAAAAAATAACAAATAACAAATGTGAAAAACAGAATACCGTATTGTTATAATACAGGATTTATCCACATTCATGGTAATATTTGTATATTCAACAAAAAAAAACAAAAAAAGTCTTCATATTAATATTAATAATAAATCACATGTGTCCGAAAGGGAGCAGGAGGAAGCAAATGCTTATTAATTCCCAACCATTACTTGATCAATGATTGTCCTTTAAATCATTATGCAAGTTATTCCTACATACATTTACATTTAAACATACATATACAATCATTTCTCATCTTCAATCACCTTTCTTCATTCTCATATTTTAACAAAAAAGTGTTTCTGTACATCCTTTTAAACTGAATTATGTTTGTGCTTTGTTTTGACTCCTGCTCCAAACCATTCCATAATATCACCCCACAGATTGTTAAACTCATACTTCTCAGAGTTGTTCTGACCTTGAGTTGTTTAAAATGTAGATTTCCTCTCAAATTATACCCACCCTCTCTGTCTACGAACAATGTTTTTAATTTCCTAGGAAGTAGATTACGTCTGGCTCTGTACATGATTTGTGCCGATTTAAATGTAACCAGATCAATGAACTTCAATATGTGTGACTTCAAAAATAATACATTAGTGTGTTCAAGATATCCAACATTATGAATGGCTTAGTACGGTATGGTTAGGCCTTGGTAGGCCAGGCTCACTTTATGCTGCGTTTCCATTACAGTTTAGTTACTGGGGTAGTAACTATAGTAACGCAGTGTAGGCGGGGCGATCGGCTGTTTGGCGGGCAGAGCGACGCTGCATAAAACTGCCATCAAATCAAATCAAATCAAATTTTATTTATAGAGCACATTTAAAAACGATGTTTGGTCGAGCCAAAGTGCTGTACATGTAATAAAAACATTTTACTGCAGTGCAATTGTAAAAAAGACAGTCATTTAGCAACAGCAAATATAAAAAACAATACACAGGGAAATGTCAGTAGTCGTGCTCCGCTCTAGCTAGAAAGCCTGAGAGAAGAAGTGAGTTTTTAGATATGATTTAACGTCATCTAACGCCATGACGTCATCTTCAATGCGAACCACAAAACCAAAACATCAGCCGTTAGCTGTTAGCACTCTGAGCTCACAGCTCTTCATATCTGTTCAGAAACTAGACAAAAGTTAAACAAGTACAAACCACAGACTGTCTGTGTCATGGCGAATACAGTCGCTGGTTTATTTATGTCTGCAGGCCGTTGATGTGAGTGTGGACAGAGCATATACAACTTAGCTTAGCCTGATCGATCCGATCTCCATTCAGAAAAACACGCATTTTAAAAGGTTTTTCGCCTGCCGTCTGTCTGCAGACCGGTATCAGTATGTTGTTACTTCGGCATAATTTCAATTACAATTAAATCACGGTAAAATATGTTCATTTTGTTGTAGTTGTAGCCCCCTTGCCAGCGATTCTCTCAGAACAATCAGCAGTCGGGAGTGTTTACCTCACTAGTTTAGCATATTCAGTCCGGTTGTTGGCCCGGTAAGAACCTCGATTTTGGGGGGCCAGAAAAAACGGGAAAAAGTAGTCCTGAGTCGGAACTACCCCTAGTGGAAAAAAAAAAAAAAAAGCTTGAACCGTGCTACGTGCTGCAGTAGAAAAGCGCCATTAGTGGACCATGTACATTAGAGGGTACTATAACGGTAAAAACAAGACTTGGGAGCAGATCACAGCTCTTGGGTTTCCACCAGAGAGGTTTCGTCCTGAGTTTCAGTTCCCAGGCTTCTCCTTTGTTCGAGCAGTGAGAGTGCCACCGGGAAACAAGCTCCTTTATGGCCCTATGGTGCACTGGACACCAAGAAAACGCAACCCCCAGGTACAGTTACAAAACAAGGTGTACAAGGTGTAGCAGCACACCTGAGTCCGAAACTGAGTCTCAGGGAGGAGGCTCTCTTCAGGCCGGGACAGGCTGGATTTGTTTGTGAATGGGCCATTTAGCTGGAATGTCAACGTGTTGATACTGGCGCATTCCTCGGCAGTCTGCAGAGTACCGGTTAAAAATATAGACAGCAGTTAGAGTGCTTCTAGTGTTAAAGCTATAAATCTAAGAGCTCATATTTAAAAAGGTTTTTCTTTTGAGGAAGAAACATGAAATGCAGCAAAACTTCCCAAGCAATTTGAAGTTCACTGTTTAACTTTTAAATCCAAAGCCTGTGCACGTTTTGGTTGTTGTTTAATTGCAATGGAATACATCAGGAAAGACCCTAAGGAGGTTTTACACCTGTAGTATTGCAGGTGCACCTCAGACATCAAACACTGCAGAGCTCTGCTAAATAATGTGCCTCCAAGTGCATTACTGGACAATTAGGACATTATAAAGTTTGTTTTGCTAAAAAAATCTAACGTGAAGACCAGCAGTTTTCACCAAACTTAAGGTCCCAAGTCCATTGGTTCTTACCCTATAATACTTAAATATTCAAGGTAAAGCTGAAGTTTGTTATTGCAAAAGTTTAACGATACCAGGGTTTGGATAGAAGTTCAGATTCCTTTCAGTATACTAATGCATAGCAAGTTTAGCAAAAGCAAAGCAGCCCTCTGTACAGACTTGTTCTGATTAGGCAGTGATTTCCCACCTGTTCAGACGTTTCTTTTGGATTTGGATTTCTCTAACTTTCTGTGAACTTTGGGTGTTGTTTTAAGAAGATGGATGTTTTCAGAATGTGAAGCTGTCTTTTCAAAGAGCCAGAGGACCACCAATGGTTGGTTTGGACCAAAATCTTGTTTCCATATAATTCAAACATAGCTTCACATCTTTTTGGTTTTGGCATTCACGACAATGGATAAATGTTTCCTTTAACCATTTTTCTTCCAATGGTCTGAAGCCTCTTCGATGTTACGGAGAAAGTTATACACCTGTCTAGAATCCGCGTTGAATAACTAAAGAATGCATCATTTGGATTTAATCTAAAGACGGCATCAAAGGGTTCCAAAAACAGCAGTGTGGAAGGTTTTAAAGGTCCCCTATTATACTGTTTTTCATCAATATATTATATTACAAACATCTGTTTCAGCCCTGTTTCAAAAGTGCTCTTTCTCTGTCTGTTACTTTAGATGAAAATAAGGAGCCACTCCCCTCTGAGAGATATTTGGTTAAAAAGAACACAATAGGCGCTTTCAGACCGGAGTACTTTTACCCGTACTCTTCCCGTTTGGAATTTTGCATTCACACTGAAAAGAGAACTTAGTTCAGAGAACTTTTACCCCCATTTGTAGTGCCTGCTAGAGAGGTGGGACTATCCTGGGGAGAAAAAATGACCAATTTCTGATTGGCTGGGCGAATTGCAAACCACGCCCCGTAAAACTCTGAAAAGTGTTTTGAAGCCGCCATTGTATTTGCTGGCATTAGCATTATTAGCATTAGCATTAGCCCAGCGCACCAACGGAGAGAGAATAACTTATGGCAACACAAAATAAAACATGGGAGCGGTGGAGATGAGGAGGTGTCGGCGTTCTGGCGATTTACTCGGAAGGCTTCAGTAGAAGCTGCTGGGAGTCCCAGCAGGTTACCTTGGTTGGTGATTGGCTAATGGTTACACAAGCCAAAAAATCGTTATGACATCATAAAGTTGCCAAAATCTGATCAGCTCATTTTCAGACAGGTTTTTATATAAATGGATCAGGACAAAAAGAGAGGGGCTCTTTGTTCCTGAAACTTTCAGAATCTCTTTCCACAGAGGGGACACATGTTGATGTAGAAGAGACATGAAGAAGAGGGGACACATGTTGATGTAGAAGAGACATGAAGAAGAGGGGACACATGTTGATGTAGAAGAGACATGAAGAAGAGGGGACACATGTTGATGTAGAAGAGACATGAAGAAGAGGGGACACATGTTGATGTAGAAAATACACGAAAAAGTGGATTTTGCACAATAGGTGACCTTTGTGGATTTTCTGTTTCCATCCCACCCAACAGACCTTGGACTCATGGAGAGATCCAAGGAGAAAGTTTGAATGGAAAGAACAGGTGAGCCATCCGTCTCAAAGATCCACCGTGGCAAAACTTGAAGAGACAATTACACTTCTCTTACAATGAGGCCTTTATAGCGCTGCCTCCGTTTCTTCCCAGCCTTTTTTTTTTTCCGAAGACATTTTCAGGTCCATGCGAAATAACAGTGGACGTCAGAGGGAAGGAGGTGTTTCCCTGTGGCATCACGGCAGGCAGCATTTGGTGAAAAAGAAGCTCAGACAGGTGCGGATTGGTTGTGTGAAAGCATTGAGAGAATTATGTCAGAGGGGGAGAATTCATCAACGTTAAGTGACTGGACAAACTCCTCTTTGGCCGGTGTGAATGGAGATGGAGCTTCCTGAAAGAAAGACTTTTTCACACATTCAAGGATTTAGGATGATGAAAATAGTTCAAACTATAAATCAGTCCTACCATTTTTCAGCTTTATCGTTGAGAAAAAAGTTATTTGATCTGTAAAATTCCTAGAGGAGGATATACTTGTATTGATCCAACTTAGTGGGCAAATCCAGGATAGCCAATTGGGGCCATTGCAGGTTGATTAAATACATTAAGGAACTTAGAGGGTGTAATATCTCAAGAAAAACATCAAAATGTGCAAGATTGAATATTCTCTAAAGTGAAACATTAACAAGAAAAACTTCTAAAAGAGGTTTCGTTGGCAAAATAACACATGGTTTCACATTATATCCTTCATTTCTCCTTTGCCTTCTAATTCCTGATGCACGGAAGTTCTTGAATTAATCCAAATCTGTTAGTTGTTTCTTTCTGAATGGACTCTAATATTGGCAATGTCTCTTCAAAATCTGGACTTTTATGATAATGTGGTGATTCTGGGCCAAATCAAAAAGTATTTCCTTATTCTTAAACCCACAACAATCAATCAATCAATGTTTATTTATATAGCCCAATATCACAAATGTTACATTTGTCTCAATGGACTTCACAGTTTGTACAGAATATCAGTATGACAATACGACACCCTCTGTCCTTAGACCCTCTGTCCTTAGACCCTCACATCGTACAAGGAAACACTTCCGGAGAAAACCCACAGTTTAAAGGGAACATGGGAGAAACCTCAAGGAGAGCAACAGAGGAGGGATCCCTCTCCCAGGACGGACAGACGTGCAATAGATGCCGTGTGTAAATTGAAAAGATAATACATTTGCAACATAGGTAGACCAAATATTTGGAAATGCATGCGTGTATACTAGGAAGATGAATCCACGAGGATATCCATCCAGGACCTATGATCCAGGACCACAGCCACGACTAGAACAATAAATTGATTAGGTCATCCACCGCAGGAATAATACACGTCAATAAATGTGGTGTCAAGATGTTTAGGTTCTTCTTGTTTATTAACTGTAAAATGCCCAATTTCATCTTAGAGAGTATCCAAGTTCTTCTAATTGTATGACTTTAATGTTCTATTTGTTTTTCTCGTAATACATTGCTTTCCTAGCGGCTGGTTCCACAGTTTTTGTTTTGTTTTGTTTATTACATACAATAGTTTTACTATGCCGTTATACAATTGGTTTCTGTGTAAAGCAAAACGAGATGCCGAGGAGCTGAGAAGGAGAGAATATCCTGCTGACATGAGTATGTTTGGGACAATGTTTACTGCAATCAAGAACAGAGCTTTGGACAGTAATGTGATTACATTACAGAGACTTAGGGGGCTTTGATCGTGGAAAATGTAGATAGATCAGCACCGGGCTCTCATGTGCTCATGTTGTACCGCACGGGCCCGGATCTAGAAACGAAAAACTACTGCTTCTATGATTTAGCTTGCAGTCATTCACGCCTCTTTTTGATGGTATAATGGACCAACGTTGGAGTAAAAGAAGGTGGGAATTCCAATTTTCTATGATTTCCTATGCTTTTAAGAAAGGAAAACTGGTCAGATTGTTTGTTGGGTTGTTTGTCTTTGTCAGCAGGATTGCAGGGGGCTTTAACTGTGGTAAATGTCAATAGATCTTGAAGGGAAGCACTGCTAAACACAAGGGTTCTGTAATGCAGTACATATTGATCCATTGCTGGAAAATTCGGGTGAAAATGTAATTGTTCCTGTTTTTATTTTGCTCTGTGTTTGAAGCTTTTTCATGGAGTAAGTGCACTCATGTTTTACAGCACTGCATTGAGCTCGGTCCACTAAATAAAGTACAGTTTTTTTGCCCAGTTCTAGAGAAAAATGACTATTGTTATGGTTTTATTTGCAGATAATCACATCAAGCAATATTTGATGCAATGCATTATTGAGCTATGTAAAATGATTGGGAATGACATGTTTTTGGGGGGTTTGTAGGCTTTAAAGAAGGACAATCATTCAGTTATGTCTGTTGGTTTGTTTTTCTGTTTGTCAGCAGGATTACAGGGAGCTTTAATCATAAGAAATGTCAATACATTTCCATACAATAAGCACGCAGCATGGACTTCAATGTTTGATGAAACCACTCTAGCGCCCCCTGGCTTTGGGCATGGTAAGCCGACGCACGGTTATGCCTGACCCCCAGCTGCTGAAGGCATACTTGCCAACCCTCCCGATTTTCGCGGGAGACTCCCGATTTCATTGCCCTCTCCCGGTTTCCTCCCGGGGTCATATTTCTCCCGCATTTCTCCCGATTTCTGACAAAATCAGATTTACTCACGACTGTTTCCACTCCGACTTTAATACAGCTACACCATTGTTTGGTTTCCATGGTAGCGCGTCTCTTTAGCAGCGCGCGCAACTGAAAGTCTAAAGAGGGTGAGGCAGATAGTCACAGAAAACAGAACAAGAATCGACAACTCGACCCTCTGCTCACTCCTTTCCTGAAAAATACAGGTCCAGCCCACACATCAAGGATGGTGTGACAGGCTGCAAGACAGACAGTGCACTTACAACTACAATAAGCATGCATGTTAAAGTTAATCTAACAGCTCCGGCGATCCACTGGGAACTTGCAACATCGCGCTTTAACCGAGGCCAGAAGAAATAGCGTAGGACACGGTCATAGGTTTTTTTTATCCCCAAATGTCCACCACTATCATGCGCAGTTTGCAATATCACATCACGAAAGCTACTCGGCACCACCACCTGAAAAATTGCCTCCCCCACAGCATCACCAACACAGGGCACCCACTTACGCACCAGCAAGTCCCCCTGAACAAAGTAACCCTGGGCTATGTCTCTGACCTTCTCTGCCGGCAACAACTCAGTCCACAGAGCAGAAAGAGATGAATCGTCCTTCTGACTCCTGACCCAGTCCTCCTTTGACACCGACGAAGGGAGATCAGGCAGTGAGAGCACATGTACCACATTACTTTTGCTACACTCCGAAACATGTGGGTCAGCAGATATTTTACGGCTCTGTGCACGTGTCACAGCACACACTGGAAACACACTTGGAAACTGCTAACCACGCTCATCTGGCTCCCCAGATGCCACCGGCCTGGAAACCACCACAGGCGGTGGCACACCAGCCCATACAGCACTACCAGCGAGATCGTTGCCCAAAATCATATGTATCCCATCAACGCGGGACGCACGCCGATAGACACAACTCCCCGCACCAGCTCGCAATCCAGCACTATTGTATGCCGTGGCACAAGGATCAAGCCCTTCTCCATGCCCCTCATCACCACCAAATCCCCCGTTTCTGTCTCTGACGAAAAAGGCAACACCGTTTCAACAATGAATGAGTATCTAGCTGCTGTATCACGCAACGCTTTAATCGGCACATATTTGTCACTACCGACTACTGATACAACAGCTTCAGTGATAAACGGCTCAAAACCAGAACCCGCATCTGGGTCGGCACAAACCGGCTTCTTATCAGGCACCATGCCCGATCCTACACCCAACGGTTTTTTATCCAACACGGCAGAACAACACATGGCTGGAGCATGTGGTGAAGAACGAGGCTTCCCCTCAGGTTCCAGCAACGGACACTGCTCCTTCCAATGACCCCCTCCTCTGTAATAATGACATAGGTCCACTTTGGCCCCCTCGGGTCGCCCTGTACCTACAAATCTACGGGAGGAGCCTTGTGAAAACTCTGCACCACCGCGGGCATAGCCATTGTCTTCTCCACGTTTCCAATCACCCCTAGAATACTTCTCAGTAAAACTGCCCTTATGTGTCAACACAAAATCGTCCGCTAATTCAGCAGCTCTAAACGCGGTGGAAGGTTTCTGTTCATTCACATAAGTGGCCACACGCTGAGGGAGAATGTCTTTAAATTGTTCCAAGACAATGAGCTCTCAAAGACCGTCAAAACTTGCAACCTTTGCTGCCGCGCACCACCGCTGAAAATGAGAAGTTAAATCACGGATAAACTCCACATGTGTCTGCTTATCTCCCTTGACCCAACTTCTGAACCTTTGACGATACGCTTCAGGAACCAGTTCGTAAGACTTCAACACCGCTGATTTTACTCTATCATAATAATAATAATAATAATAATAATGGATTCAATTTATAAAGCACTTAATATCTGATCTCAGATCCCAAAGTGCTAAAATAGTCCAAAGCATTTTCGCCACAAACAGCTGAATAGGCTGAATAGTCCAAAGCATTTTCGCCACAAACAGCTGAATAGGCTTCCTGTGCTCGCCCAGTGAGTACACACTGAAGTAACAGCACTCTGTCCGAATCTGACCAGTTTCTTGCCTCTGCTATGCGTTCAAATAGAGTGAAAATTTTTTCCGGGTCACGCTCATTGAACTTTGGCACTAATCGCAAGTAAGAAATGATATCGCCACTGCCTGATGCCGACCTATCACCACCATCCTCCCCTGGAGAAAACTTGCCCTCTCCCATCAGCCGTAATCTAGCATGTTCCACCTCACATTTCATCTTTTCCACCTCCAGCACCTTCTCCACCTCTAAACGCTTCTCTACCTCCCGCTGCTGACCCCTCATCTCCAACTGCAACTTCTCCTGATCAAACTGCATGGCCAAAAGCTCCTTTTGCTCCTCGAACGTCAAACCAGCTGTCTGAACCACTACCGGCAAGAACCCTGCCGCACCAGACTCACTCTTCTGCAACACCCCCTGCTCAAACAAAGATGACACAATGACAGTTTTAATGACATGTTTCCGCTTGCTTCCCACAACAGCAATGTCATAGTGCTCTGCTATTTCGACCAACTGCGCCTTCTGGCAATCATCTAAGAAAGACACTGAGGGCGCATCCACAAACGCTGACAAAGAAGTCATAATAGCCAATCAGAAAGCAAAGTACTAAACTGCCAACACGCATGGGCATAAGATTAACCCAACAGAGAATTTCCCCCTAACTGCCTAAACAAAATCTTCCTAATCTCACCTAGTCTTCATGTGGCTTGCGGTGGGTAATTACGCACTGGAACCCGGCGGAGTTATGGAGCGACCTGCACGCAGGTAACACCAAGAACTCACGCGGACGTGCCCCCGAGACAGCTGTCCGAAAACAGCTGACACTAACCACGTCGCCACAACACTATGAAAACAAAAAAAAACAGACGCAACCCAAGGGGAAACGCCACTTAAGCCTAGCGGGGAAAACTCTTTACAAAAGCGTAACAAACAGCAACATCTTACCTTCTGATTGGCACACAAAACCTGACGACATGTCAAACACTACAGCCTCCTAAAACCCAAAAGACATGATGTGTCCCCCAAATAGCAGCGACAAGCCAGCACACAGCTGGACCACAACAATGAATCAGCTGCTCAATGACACCATGTGCTCTGAGCACTACACAAACTTTTTAAACAAATAACCCGTCGGACGAGCCCCCATTTGTTGCGACCTGGCTCAAAAGGCCACAACAAAAAGGAGACACAACATGTCAACGGGTAGGTAAAGGTGTTTATTTGCACAACACTGTTCAAGTCAACTCATTGTTTATACTCATCAGAGCCGGGTGCCTGCAGGAAAAAGCAGAGCGAGACCAGACAGGAGCAGAGAGGCTTTAAAATAGCTGCAGAGCACCAGACCCAGGTGCCCTGAGTTACTGCAATCAGTGCGATCAATGCAGCTAAGACAGGACAGCCACACCCTCTCCACTGATGAACCCACAGGGGCATCACAATGTTTAAGGTAAGCACCGCCGAACGCAAGCACTCTTTGTTGCACCATATGATTGTGACTGCTGGAAAAAGCTGGTGGAAAGTCCTTTTTTGTCTTGGTTTTGTAGGCTTTTAAAAAGTAAAATATTTGAGTTGGTTTGTTTGTCTGTTTGTCAGCAGGATTAAAGGGGGCTTTAATTGTGGAAGATGTCAATAGATCTTGGGCGAAAGCACCAGGCTGCCTTTTCGTGGAGGAAATGCGCTCGTGATTATTTTTAGGACCGGAGAGATTTGAGTTTGCCAGATTTCTACAGATTTTTCCAATCAAAGACCGTTAAATACGTTTAACAAAACACTGCTTTTAAAAAGGAAAATGGTTCAGTTAGTTTATTTGTATGTCATCAGTAATTTGGGGGCTTGTAGATAATCTCCCTGATCTTGAAGGAAAACACCAAACTCTCATTTTAGTTATTGAAGCGTTGGCGTTCATCTCGTCCTGCACGTGTCGGAGCTGCATGGCACTACATAAAATACAGTAGGCCTCTTTGTAAATTATCCATCACCCCCCCTGGTCGTATAAGCCATCTTTTACAGTATAGCCTCCAGTGTGAGCAAACATCGGGGGCTATTGTGCAGAGGAGAATTTTGTCAACATGCACTTTAAGAGCCTCCCTGCCAGGCTCCCCTGAGTTCCCAGCACTCACCGGGGGGGCGACGTTATAATGGCCATGTGGGACAACTTTATATGAAACAGCTCTTTGCCTTGAGGCTCGTGGCTGTTAAATCTCCCTTCATGCCCAATACCTGCAGCGTTGAAGCTCCCCACTGGGGTCAGGGACGCAGGTTCGGAGGATGGGGGAAGCTATGGAAAACCAGAGGGGGACACACAGCTGTGGATCCAGCTGTACATCATCTCTTGTTTCCCCTTCAAAGTGTTTACAGAGCGAGGGGCCACGAGCGGGACAAGTTGTGGGAGGCGTGAGGGGGGAAGTGAAAGCGGTAATTACCCAGCACCCTTTAGGTAATGGTGCTTAATGGTCGCTTTATCTAAGCTTTAATTAAAAAAGTGTTGAGTGAGCGTGTCCTGCATGCGGCGACCTGCTTTTGAAGTGTATATTAGAAACATTTCCCCTCCTTATTTAGCACTTAAAATCTGCGATTATGTTTGAAACAATAACCAGTTTGTTCCAGCTTTCATTAACGCCATAAGGTGATTTTTGTTGGAGCTTACTTATCTTGAGAGTGCTAATGGCCGATTAACACCCTAATCTATGTTTCATGACAAAGGATTTAGCACAGTCTTTTCTTCTCATTAAGCACAAGCCTTCTGTAAATCTCATGCTGTGACCGCTTGTGTTCCTGGAAACACTAAAAGCTTGAGGACATTTTATCACCACTGCTCCTTATCTTCTTGCCTTGCAGCCTGACCTTTTCTGCGAGGTATTGTTTACACTGGAAAATAGTTTCTGCTTTGAGCGCTTAGCCTAACAAGAGGGTTAACACTCCCAGCACACAAATCATAAATAGAGCGTAGCGTGGTTAGAGGGTATTTCGAGGAAAATGAGTGTGTTACTGAAGAAATACTGAAATAAATACTGAAGAAATATTTACTGTGAATGTATGCAAAGATGTATGGCATATAGCTGTCTAACAGAAGTTAAATCCATTTCTCACTTATTCTGACAATTTACTTAACCCCAAATAAAAGAACCCAATGAAAAGAGTTGTTGAATAATAGTGAAGTCACGTTGTAATAACAATAACTCATCTCTCTCGAGTTTTCTTTTTGAGCTTTCCCAAAAGCCACTTTGTCCTTCTTGGGTTGCCGTACGGAGTTGTCCAATATGGCGGACCATCTCGCACATGCGCACTGCAGATCGGACAGAGCTGCAGATCGGGTAGTGACAGTGACAATGGTACCCCGAGCAGATATGGTACCTACACCGTCTCTGCGAGTTACTGTGAAGACGGGAGAGCTTGTTGGTCCCTCTCTACATTCACAGAGGGCCAGCTATAGTAACTCAACAAGAGAGTAGTGATGGGTCGTTCGCGAACGATTCGTTCTTTTTGAACGAATCTTTGAAGTGAACGAGATGAACTGATTCCTCCCACAAAACGATTTGTTTGTTTGAGTCGCCGCCTTCCGCCAAAAGCTAAAGAGAAGCTGTTCGGACTCGACTCGGACACTCCTTAGGTGACTCGGACTCGGACACTCCTTGGGTGACTCGGACTCCACTACGACTCTCCCTTGGTGACTCGGACTTGGACTCGAAGAGTGGTGACTCGAGAGTGACTTGACTACAACACTGGCAGGAGAGGACTCTTTAAAGTAGAGACACTATATACTGATATACACCTGAACATCAGCAGGAGAGGACTCTTTAAAGTAGAGACACTACATACTGATATACACCTGAACATCAGCAGGAGAGGACTCTTTAAAGTAGAGACACTACATACTGATATACACCTGAACATCAGCAGGAGAGGACTCTTTAAAGTAGAGACACTACATACTGATATACACCTGAACATCAGCAGGAGAGGACTCTTTAAAGTAGAGACACTACATACTGATATACACCTGAACATCAGCAGGAGAGGACTCTTTAAAGTAGAGACACTACATACTGATATACACCTGAACATCAGCAGGAGAGGACTCTTTAAAGTAGAGACACTACATACTGATATAGACCTGAACATCAGCAGGAGAGGACTCTTTAAAGTAGAGACTCTACATACTGATATACACCTGAACATCAGCAGGAGAGGACTCTTTAAAGTAGAGACACTACATACTGATATACACCTGAACATCAGCAGGAGAGGACTCTTTAAAGTAGACACACTACATACTGATATCAACCTGAATATGAACAGAAGGTGTCCTTATAATAAAAAATGTTTCTGTCAGGGTGTTTTCACGCCAAGAAAATGTATTTTCTGTTTTTACAAAGAAGTAGAGTAGCCTTCCAACCTGGAGACGCCTTGCAATCTTAATATCTTAAACCCAGGTGACTATTTATTCCTCAATGACAGCACAAAAAAACTCACAATTATTTCCTCATGGAGCAGTAATGCAACACCAAACGTTTCTTATTATAGGGTCTCAAAGTCATATTCTTTAGACATTAACTGAACAGTTTCTATTCCTCCTTACCCTGTTCTCCACCTTATGATTGACATCCGATCATGAAAAAACTGTGTGGATGATTTGCAACAGAATCAGGTGTTTGCTTTAAGTGTTTGCTGCAAATATTCCTTTGATTGCAGTTAACAGGAGGCACTGAAGCATTGATCCAGTCCTTAGGGGAAAATCCTCCTCCTCCCTTCATGTCTTTTGGAGGATTTTTAAGCGATGTGTGCGGCCCCACCGCTACAGTCGATACGCCGTTGGTTTGACACTTTTCCCGTTATGAAAACTTGAGTCTAATAACTCCCACGTGTCTGTCAGTCAGTTCAGTAAAGAGTGATGAGGTCCTGATGATTTCTGTTTTCCTTCTCTGTTTCTTTGTTTTTATTCCTCCAGATTGTTTTATCCCTTTGGCAGTCTTATTGTCCTTTTTCCAAAATGATACGACTCCAAAAACAATATTAAGGATCATATATCACATGAAAAGTATCTGGTTTGAACCATAACTTTTCTTAGTAGTATTTGGCGATCATCATGTCTGAGAATAAATAATTTCACAGTGCGAAGCTCGGTCATCAACCCAATAACCCAATATCAAGTAGTATCGAAAGTTCTCCAGTCAAATGGTAACTGCATTCAATGCTTTTTGTGCCCAGATTTAGATGCAATTATATTTATATAAGTATAAAATAAGTATATTTTCTAAACTATGAATGCATGTTACATACAGTTTCTACTTTGACTGACTTTATTTGGCATAGTTTGGCAAAAAATTATTATTATTATTATTCTGATAATAATTTTCAGGTGTATATCAGTATGTAGTGTCTCTACTGGGACATGTCTCGTGCTTTAATGTTCAAAAATCTCTTTATTTTTCTCACACTGCCTGTGCTGCAGCACCTCTTTTCACCCTCTGTCTCAAACCAGAGCCCAGTCTGCTCTGATTGGTTAGCTGGCAGGCTCTGTTGTGATTGGTCAACCGCTTAGAGATGTTCTTATCCTTAGCATATCACTTACAATGTGTTGGAGTGCTAGCCAATAGGAGCGCATGTGTTAGTGATGTCACTTTGTCATCACGAACATAGTGATTTGGTTCAGTTCCAACATTTAGTGGGTTCCTTCTTTGATCATGTGACACCTTTCCTCCAAGTTTCATAGAAATGGGGCCAGTAGTTTTTTGTAATCTTTCCGACAAACAAACCAACTGACATCATGTTGGTCAAAACTACTAAATTAATCCCAGAGTTTCAATAAACCAGAACAATCCTTTAATACCTCTATTTAACAGTGCCTATAAAACTAGCTCTATTTATGAATATGAAACTGTTTTGATGGGAGATTCATCTGAGCTGACACACTAAAGCTCCACTTTACTGTAAATCTTATTGAAACTTGAAATATTCACTGCCAGAAAACTGCTGTCACACAGCCTCATTCTACTGGGTGCTAACAATATAACGTGTTATATTTTGGAATAACTATCAGGAGAATTAACTTGTACTTGCTCTTCAAGTGAACGGTAACATTTAGCAGGTTGAAAACAACCCCGTTAATCACACAGCCAGATACTACGGCAGAGTGAAGAAGCCGCAGGTGTTTTTCACTTTCTGCAGACTTTGATTGATGCTTTCTGCAGAGTCCATGTGAGTGCCTTTGCCCTGTCAAACCCGGAACATTCATCAAAACCTCGGCTTTGACCCCTGCAACCACAACACACATCTGTCACGTAAAAAAAAAGAAGTGATTTGTGACTTCAGCCTCGGAAACTGATCTCAGACAAATAAGGAAGCAGGCTTATCAACTTTAAGCAGAAAAGGCAAGGCAAATGTTCTCTTATTTTTCTCCTAGAAGACGGAACATCACCACGGTGTTAAATTCCTTCAGCAGCAGAAGTGATCTATTGGGGAGATTTTGGAGAGAACAACATCCCTCTTGTTCAATAGCATCCCCACTGTTTATCTTTCTGATCCATTAATCACACAGGGGCTGCAGCAGTTTAACACCTGACACAAAGCTCACCTCTCCACACATGTAGACACACATCCACATCCATGGTGCAGTAGTGAGGAAAGCTGGTTTCCATGGGAAAAACAACTACACATCTGTATAAATGTAACCCTAGTTTACATAGACATTTTCAATTTGGATAATGGGAGAACTGTAATGGTATGATTGTACGTACATGGTCATAGATCACAATGGTGTCGATATGCGATAAGGGTCTTCCTACTCAATGAGTTTTATGCTGAAATTGTATATAGTAATAGTGTATCTAAGAAAGGATATTATGGCCACTCTATGTTAAACATTGTGAAAAAAACAAGAGCTTGAGGACTGGGGTAATATTTCAAGGAATAATTCAGAATTTCCGAGAATTCGAGAAATGTCTTACGTACATGTTTGCTTTAAGAAGAGAAAATCTGAAGGACTAAATTATATACAGAACTTATATGATACTACATACGGTGTAGGAAAAAGGTGTCATACTGGAAAGAGGAATAACAAAAGCATTGACTGCAATTGATAAACACCTGTCATTGATTGTCATTGATTGTCATAGTTGTGTGTTCAGACCAAATGGCCTTGTTTATGTATTTCAAAATAAAGGAGCTTAACTTATTGTAATAAAAAGGTGGCTCTACACATCACTTCATCCCTGAATACTGTCCGTGGAGTTGAAGAGGTAATGTGTTTTGCTTCTTATCATTGACTGTGTGACCCTCAGGACACTTCATCACCTCCACAGAGACGTTTTTCTTCCGCTCTCGGCTAAATCCTGATTTCTACTGAAGATCTTAGGGCTTCAGTTTCCCGGCAACAACTTGTTTCTGCATCGTGACCGGCGGCTGTAATCAAGCCTGCAGCTCTGAGAGGACACCGGTGCCGACTAATGAGAGTCGACGCATGGACGAGCATCACCTGGGGCCAGCCAAGTTAATCATTTCCATTCAGGGGAGAAGCGTCTTTGTACAGAGGCGACGGCTAATAACATTTCTGTTTGAGGCTTTTTCACTTTATCAATGACTTTAGTGGCCAAAATCAACTGAGAAGGAGTCTTTGTTGGTACTTTGCACACAGTATTATATGTCTTTGACCTTTTGGAGACGACAAAGAGGTCCAAAAAGATGATTGTCTGGCACTGTCCTATCTGAGGTCATCTTCTGAATCCCCTTTATTAAACTGGCTCCCTGTCCAGGGCCCCTTGAGAAAACAAGACACCCACCAGTCAGGTTTGTTCAGCCATGACACGGATCAACGACTCGCGAGAAAATGTCCTTTTTTTCTGACTCTCCTCATGCGGTGCAACCGTACTCTTCTGGATGTAGACGGTAGAAGTTTCCTTAAGACTTTTCCCAATTGCACCCCTAATTAGGAAGGAACTTTCCAAGCTCATAAACGCCAATGCGGCCATCAAACGCAGGAATGCTCGGAAACAGAGACGAAACGCTCCAGGAATCACAATCTCCAGGCAGACGGAAGCCTCCCGGATTACTATTTACAGTGTCCCGAGAAAAGCAGGGAGGAGTGGAAAAATGAAATGAGTTTGGGGAGATGGAATACTTTGAAAGAATGTCTGGCCAGACCATTTGCTGCATGGTGACATATAACAGCTAAACTTAAGCATGGCACATTACAGAAACCATGCATTTTAAAACAGGGGCTTTTTAGACAGAGAAGCCAGACAGACCGTTTCTGAAGTTACGCCTAGAAGCGAGTTGTAGATGGATTACAGAACATAAGGGAATCCAAAAGTGTTAACCTGCAGATTTAGCATGTGGGCAATGCTTCAATTTGCATGCTAAGGGTAATAGGAATGTCATTTGTTGCAACAGCTTCCAGCTATTTGAGGCTTATTAAGGACCAACTTCCAATGGAAAAAAGGACCAAAGCATCTATAGACAGATTCATTGTGACAATAGTAAACCACCTAATACTGAGTCTTTGCTGTTGAATAAACCTACAGTTTGTTTCAGTGTGGGCTTTTGTCAAATACAGCACACTTCCATGTAATGGTAAAAAAGTACACCATAACATCCTTCATAAAGTACTCTAGCAGCACTCATATATGTTGTGTCACCATACTGAAATGTCCTTCTTCTCTGGTTGGACATACTACAACAAAAGCTGAAAAATATGCACATATTTAAAAAAAACCTGGACCGAAAAACGTTTTCTGGTTCTGTTATTTTTCTTTTGTGGTGGTGGCAATAATGGATTTCAAATGGGAAGATTTAACTTCAAATCCAAACATATAAATTAGATGTTTATTTAGGATCCCCATTAGCTTTTGACAAAAGCTACTCTTCCTGGGGTCCGACACTTAAAACAAAACAACAATAATACAACAATAATACAACAACTTTCAAGACATAAGTCCTGACATCATGAACACCATTAACAACATCACCAATATCATCAACAATCTCCAACATCATCAACAATGTTATCCACTTTCAATATCAATCTCAGCCAAGGATGAGTGCACAAGACACCCACCAGTACAAAGCATGAGATCAAATTAAATGAGGGTTCACAGCTCCCAAGGGTACATGGTCATTAGTAGATGTGTAAACTATTTGATCATAAACATACAGTGTGTTTTTGCTAAATTGGACATTTTTTAATGATGATTATAGAAAAGCAGATTTATTTTGATTGCCGATCTTTATGATGCGTTTGTGCCCACTAGTGCCAACTAACCCGAACCCTTAGTCATGAGATGAGTAAAAGCGGTTTGTTTGAGGCAATTTGAGCTTGGTGTTTTCATGTTTTTATCTAAGGAGGTCAGGTTAGAAGCTTGTCTTTTGTTTGGTTTTGTTTCTTTGCCAAGATAAGTGTATGGTTCTTTGTGTTTCGAAGTTTTGTTATGTTGGCATTGCTCACGTCCAAAGTCAATTTAAAACTTGCAGATTTGATTTTATCTGTGTCACTGACCTTTCTTGGGTGTGGGAAGAGTCTAATTCATGTTATGTCTCGGATTATGAAATTGCTTGACATGGTAAGAGTGCTAATCATGGCTCCTCAGCGTCATTATACTACTGAGAAATACAAACAGTTATTGAGGGGGTGACATTAATAACAATGCAGAGAGGCATAATATAATCATGACACCGTTGAGCCTTTTGGATTAAATTAAAAACTGTGTCATGTTACCTCTAACTGACTTGATATGATGGATGCAGTGTTTGCACTTTTTCTAATTAAGATATATCTGTGTGATCCTGGGCTATGGCACTAGGACATTGGATAATACATCATCCTTGGATCCATAAACCCAGAGATTTTGTTCAACCAATTTTCCATTAACATACTATGCGTTTTCCTTTTGTCCGTATAGCCTCTCATGAGAACACTCTAGTGTTGGTGTTACGACCCCCTCCACTCTGCTAGGGGTCTTTTTCTTTCTGGGCAGTTTGGATAAAAAAACAACACCATCCTACGTGTGAGCCTGACTCTTCCTTCAGATACAGCTGCTCTTCGTTGCACAATTTCACACACCCATTCATGCATGCACGACTGGTTTATACATGTTTAGTGGTATATAAACATGCTTTTTATGACATTTAAACTCGTCCTGTCGTCTGTCTTTGTTGCCGCCTCTAAGTCAGGCTGTAACAATCGAGGGCTTGTCCAGAATCTGAACCAGGGACCTCCAACAGTTCATCTGCTAAAAGACTGTCCATCAATCTACGTGCGCCAGTCTCTTGTTTTCCAGGGAACGTCATTAGCTGTGCAGGTATTCGATGGAAAACTGAAGGATTGAACAGAAAAGCCTGGGGATCAACTTAGTGTTTCATCCGGAAGGTGAATGTCTGTGCTAAAAATTGACAGCAGTCCAAAGAATATTTGTCGAGACATTTGACTGGAAACCACAAATGTGAACCTTATGGTGCAGCTGCTGGTGGTGTGAGAGGAAAGAAGTGAGGGGATCATCAAAGTCTTTAGGATTTATCATATAGGAATCATGCATGTCTGCACAAAATACAATGCAAATCCATCCTGTAGATCAGCGGTTCCCAACCTTTTTCAACTCAGGGCCCACTTAAGAATTAAATGTTTTGCGGCCCACATTCGACCATAAACAATACGGAGGCTAAATTAAGTTGTGATTGGTCAATTCAGAACATGTGACAAGTTGTAAATCCAGTAGTACAGACTGCTGTCAAGGACTGTAATGACCGTTGCTAAGGAGGATCGAGAAAGAGAAAGGAAAAGAGGTTAATAATGAATCGCAATAATAAAAATGTTTCCACACAAATTATAAAGTTTTGCAAATTATTTGGCGGCAAATATTGAATTTACATTTACACCCTTTAATATTTTATTTGGGCTTTTAGATGAAGACCGCACACAGTTCATAAATAGAACTATTCTTCTTGCTAGAATACATATTTTTAAAAGTCAAACAAGGAGTCATCTTAATTTAAGGTGTTAGAAGAGTAGCTTAAAAATACAATACATTTTGGAAAATGAACACGCCATGAAATGGGAAATAATTAGCTGGGATTAAAGGAACAATGAATATGCTTGCCATGTTGTGTTTTTAGTGGCATTTGATTGTCATCCTATTTTTGTTTGTGAAATGTTGAAGCGATCCTACTGACTGTATCTTTATTTCTTCTGTTTTTCGTTGTTGTTTGAGATGGGAATGTCATCTCCTATATGTTATTGTTATGTCCATGTTTGTGTCTTTAGCCTGTACAAAAAAATAAAAATAAAAAAATTATTAAAATGATTTGGCGGCCCACTTGCAGTGCCTTCGCGGACCATTAGGGGGCCGCGGCCCTCAGGTTGGGAACCGCTGCAGTAGATGTTGAGATTTTACAATCCGAGCCAAAGTGGAGGACTGGACAACAACGATAAAGACTAGCTTGTTTGTTGGTAAAACATTCATCTTTTGATGCAAGCAATTTATATAACTAGGTACTTATATAGTCTTTTGTAAGTTAACTTGCATTTGAGAGGCTTCTTTAAAAGGTGTAACATTTACATAAACATGCCTAAAAGCCGCTTCTTTTGGAAACCCTGAGTCCTTTTCACCATCCACACCTACAAAGCCGGGCTCGGAATTCGACCCAAAGCTTATTCAAATATTGATTCCTATTACTCATATTCGTGCAGAGCAAGGCAGAGCTTTCGTGCTGTGAAAATAACCATTCTGGTGCTAAACGCACTGTAAGGGAGCAATTGCTCTGGCCTTGAAAAACTATGATAAATATCCTTTTGGAAAATGAGAAACACAGAATCCTTTGTGAGGGGAATAGAAACGGTTCTTAGAGCCAGGTTAGGAGGAAACAAATGTGGTGCTGGAGTTAAATAAAGTAATTCTTCCAGGGAAAAACTAAAGCAGCAAAATGAATGTAAAAAATGCAAGTACACATAGGCAGAAATACCTTTGGGCTTAGGGTGAAGCTGTTTCTGAGAAAAAGGTGTGTATAATCCGTTTCGTTCAAATACGTGAAAAAACATGTCAACGTTTTCTGAGGTTTTGGAGTTTTAGTTTTAGTAGAAGCACAAAATACAAATATGAACCTGAAATAAGCATCATACTGTATGTACTCTTTAAGACTCGTAGTTTTGTTTTCTACATAAAAACTGGTTGGGGGATGACCTGAGGATGCACGGACCAATACTACACATGCAAGACAGCCGTTACATCAAATATAAAAGGTTGAAGAAAATAATAATTGCTGAAATGCACTGAGCTTATGTAACAGGTTAGAGCCTGCACTGCAGTTTAAGGCTGTTTGAAGGTGAGAGAATATCTCCATCTGTTTATATTATTTTCAACGCTGCTGTCAATCACAGGTCAATGAAAGGTGTACGAGATCATGCTGGAGTAAAAAGAAAAAAGATCATGGCACAGGGTTTGTGTGTGACCTCTCAAAAATGCACTTGACCTGACATTAACGTCTCTCAGTTTCCGTCACTTTTCGTATTTCCCCCATTCGCCTACACTAGGCAGGCCTTTCATTAACATTCCTCAGATTTTTTTGACGTGAGCCAAAGTTGGTAACGTCCAATCCATCCGAGGAGGAAAAACACTCATATGGTGCTCCACTTCTGTCCACTTAGCGCTGTAATATTTCCATTTATGTGTCCTCTTGTGCCTGTGTTATTACCAATTAAGGGTTGAAGGTACATCAGGTGCTTCACAGATGTTCGGGGACATTGTGTCTTGGAAACAGTGGCCGATTGTCACTGTCCATGAAGAGAAAAATCTGCAGATACTCTTAAACGTGTCTCCCTCACTCCCAGCTGTAGAGATGATTTGATGACAGGATGTATATCTCTCTCTGGCAAGAAGATGACTGCGCTAGTCACGTTGCACAAATATGCACCGTGCGTTATCGTTTATTGCTCCCAGCTTCCAGTCTGCTAACTATTGCAAGACAGACTTTAAAGGGGCAGTGCATCTAAATCACTACACCACATATTCTCCACTCCTAACTCCTACTGTAATGATATATACAGTAGATTGCGTTGCCAGGTTTTAAGCCACTGGTATTTCTGGCATCTCCCCAGAATACTATACACATAATGGAATTTTAAAGTTTCGGAAACATTTGGGAAACGTCGTCGGACAATCCGCAGACCTCGCTTTCAACACGTTCGGCGAGGCGATATTTTACTGTCAAAAGAAAATAGGCAGTTATATGATTTGTAAAGTGCCCACAATCCCAAAATTGCCTCAAATTGATTTACAATCTGTACAAAAATATTTTTAATAAATAAAAGGAAATCCAAAATGGATCCGTCAGGGGTCTTTTTTAGATTATGTTTGGAAACCAAGGAAGTTCCTAAAGAACAACTGCTGTTGAGTTTTCCCACATAACATTCCATATGATTATCCCATTCACTTCCAATCTTCCAAAAGCTTGTAATTTAAGTAAACTAAACTTTAAATATCAAAGGCATTATTTCGGTCGTGATCATAGGTAAGACTAGGAACGAAACACCACCAAACTATCTTTTCTAATTTAAGCACAGCAGAACATCTCTAGCCAATAATAACAAACTAAAATAAAATATAAATATTATGCATGGATAACATTACTTATTTGAGAGGGTTAAATACATGAGATGACTCTCCAAAAGTTAAATACCATATCACTTTCTATTAATCACAGAAGTTGTATCACTCTGTCATTCATTTGCTGCCACATTAACTGAGACGTTTAATGTGGTTTAATTGGATACTTTGCTTATTTTCCATGACTCTGACCCGGAGAACTCATTGACACTTTCTGTTCCAGTGTTTTTAGAGAAATCATAACTTTTACTCATGTTTCTCCGTACCGTGAGGATAAGCCTGGCGGATGTTTTTCCTCACACTTCTCTTAAGGAGCGTTGGCTGAGAGGCTTTTCGTGAACTTCCCTTGATTAGACACGGCTGGCTGCGAACGAGCCAACACTGGATAAAGGATTTTTTAAGCAGAGGACTCTGAAGCAGGGGTGCAGAAACATGGATGATAAAACTATAGCAATGTTACTCTGAGCTTCATGTTACACACATGAAATCACACAGCTGACATATGCCAGTTCTTGAATACCCACAAAACACACGTTTGCAGTCTTGAGTCATTATATTTACAGCTTTGGCACCGCACGACAGGGACATGGGTTATATTATGGCGGACAGTTTCTGGTCCTGGTTTCCTGGATTAATAGGAGCCAAGTATAAAGTGTCAGCTTCGATTTGGGTATTTTCACGAAAATGAAAAGGGGAATTCAGTCCATGTTGAATCAGGGTACAAAGACAGCACGATACGCTCATGAAATGGGTTGCTGCTTTCAGTGTCTGTCCCCATGTCGCGCCCGCCAACGCAAGGCTATGATTAGGATAGTTTGTGTGGTAATCGCCAATATATTTAAATATGATTGATATTACATAACAGCAATTCAACCTATGGCCACTACATGGAATTGCTGCCGTAAGCATTAAGTATTTTCTACTTTAAGAAGCATGCTGTGTAATACGTTTCTGGTTTCTTAAGGACAACCTAGTACTGCTCTTTGTAATAAATCAGGGGTGTTCAAAACTACGGCCCGGGGGCCAAATGCGGCCCACGGCTCACTTTGAAACGGCCCTCAGCTAATTAAAAAAGTATAATGAAATATGGCCCATAAATAAAACTTGAGCTTGTCTTATATTGTACTTCTGAAACATATATGTGAAGAAAAAGCCCAATAACTTAATTACATAACAAGCTTAAAATAGAGCCTATTTCCCCTTTTTGTAAGCAATCTGAGGCTTTTGTTTTAAGGAATGAGCTGCCAACAGAATAAATGAAACCCTCTGGAGAGTTGTGTTGTAGGCTGTTGTTTTTCTTTAAGCATTTTCAAGTATCAAGAATGATTTAAAGTTATACATTTTGCTAATTTATAACACATGCAGCCCAGCCCTTCTATGTTTTTCTGTATGTGGCCCTCAGTGAAAACAGTTTGGAAACCCCTGTAATAAATGATCAGTTCAAACTGTCAGGTCTTTCTTTGGGGAAAATGCTTCATGCTGTTGACATGAACAGTTTAAAAAAAACGTTTTATGGCATGGATTTGTGACACAATTGTATAAGTAGTACTGCATTGACAACCCCTAAAACTGTGGTAACCTTTTTTTGCAGCGAAAACATGATGCAAACACTTCACTATTAAACAGTATAATTACCAATAAAGTTTTGATCAATCAAGGAGAAATGGGGCAACAATTACTTAGATACGTGTTTGTGTGCGTGAAATATCTTAATCTTTGAAATACTCCACTATATTCTGCAAAGCATCTAATAGGCAGAGCTATGTTGCATTTAATTCAAACACAATAATCAAACTAACTCAGTTAAGCCCGCGTCACACTCTCCCGAAATTGACACCAGATGGACACACGAATATGGAATTGTGAATTTGGCACTAAGATGGCCCCGAACTTGGTCAACAGCCGAAGCAAGTACGATGGCTACAGAAGGCCACACGATGGCACCCGAACCACACATAAAAAATATGGTCGTAGACTTTACTGATGATTTAGAATGTATCCAGACTCAACAGAAGAGCTTGTGCCTCTTCGGGGGGTGCTAACATTTAAACATACACTTTATTCTTTACTTTCTCCATCTTTACATGTAGATTATAATATATTACTTATCTCCGTCATGTTGTTTCCAGAACAACAACAACTTTCTGTCAACCGCGTAAACTAGTCTTCAAAATGAAAGCATCTAAATAAAACAGGAAGTTAAACTAAATTACATTTAAGACATAACTGCAACGATAGTAACAAAAACAATGTAATATCCTTCACAGAACAGAAATTGGGTTATTTACATAATATGTTTACATGATTTTGTTGTGAAATAAATGCAATCTCGATGTCATCGTACTAATCCTTTTTTCGGGACCCCCTTGAAAACGAGATGGTGCATCTCAAGGGGTTTATCCCAATGAATAAAAATGATATATATATAATACGATGGCTACACGACGGTATTGCGAGGGCTTCACGTAGTCGTGTTGCTTTCCTAAGACAATCGGGCATCTTCTTGTTTCCTTCGTATTGTCTTCGTGAGACAAGATGACACGATTTGACAAGATGCCTCACGATGGCCTTACGAAGGGCAAAATGGACACACAAATTCAACACGAAAATGAACCTTCGCAAGGTCTTTCGGCAATGTTTTGGCATGCCGAAGATTTTGCCGCCGCTCACGAAGTTGCTGTCGGAGCCTGAGAAACTCCACTGGCGGTCATACGATGGCTTAAGATGCCCTCACGAATGGCCCGATGTTGTTACGATCAGAGCCGAATTTGAACATTTCCTTTGTCGCGTCTCCATCTGGTGTCAATTTCGGGACAGTGTGACACGGGCTTAAAGAACAATCAAATTCTCATCTTGGGGGTTTCGCTTTCGTGCTTACTTGAGAAAACTTAAAGTAATAGATACCAGTAGCTTGACGTAAGTTCACTTTAAGAGTTAATGTTCAGCATGTGTGTTAGGTCCCCACTAGGGATGAGGAAATGCAACACACGCCAGTTGGAATTAGTATAGTTATAATGGGTTTATTTTACGCAGGGTAAACAAAGTGGCAGGCATGCAGCCTGGAACAACAACAAAGGCCACAAGAGCACAGGTTGATGACTAACCAAACAAAAGGAGGACTCTAACAAAAGGAGTCTACTTGCATACAAGGAAATAAACACTATTACACTAAATAAGAAAAAAGTGGTACAACTAACACAAAGAGCCTATACAAAAACACAGCTAAACTAAAGGCAACCGTCACAAAATCCTAAGGTACTCCAAACACTAACTAAACGACACTACTAATCACACAAGTTTAACTACAGTTTAACAGAGATCGCTAAGGAGCAAGTATCGAGAGGCGTCTGTCTGTCCACACGTCAGAGCCTCCAGAGTGATAATTGTCCCCAGGCTTTGTAGTCATCTCCAGCAGGTGTGCGCCGGCTGTGTGCTGCGATTCAATCACAATCTTCAGGAGGCGGACCAGCTCACCGCACAGCTCATTTACATCCAACACAGATTAACACAGTTAAGAGGACCAGGAAGACAGCAGCCGTGACAATGTGTAACCATATTATCCCATATTATGCAAAATGTATCAACACTTCCTGTTAAGTAAATCCTGTTCTTTGCTTAATTTCTCTCAAATCTCTCCCATGGATCTTGTTTCTAAAGGACACTCCGGGTCCTGTTACTTTATCCCACCTCTGATCTACATGCCCCATTCCCAACAGCCCCAGGGAGAGACTTTATCCCTGGCCTGCTCTCCAGGGACATGCTGATCTTTACCCTAATCTGTATCGGTTTCCACTGCTGTGTCACTGCGTCACGTTGTTCCAGGTTGTTCCAGGTTGTTCCAGGTTGTTCCAGGTCGTTCCAGGTTGTTCCAGGTCGTTCCAGGTTGTTCACTTGGATTCTGTATTGGGATTGAACTTAAATCCAGGAGAGCTGGACATATGAGTCCAAAGAGAAGACAATGACTCGATCTCAATCACTAATTGCTTCTTATCGGTAACATATTCAGACCTGGTATGAATTTGTCACAAACGAGCTGAGGACCAAAATGCAGAACACGGGAAACCAGAGATAGTCGGTAACCAGCTTTATTTGAGGCAATAGGCTGGTAGGAGACAACACGGCAGATACTAGGCCAAGGGCTGGTCGGGGACAGGCGAGGTTTCCGGGAGCAGGCAGGACGGGAGTCGTAGGCACAGAACGGGTCAGGGAGCAGGCGAGGCAGGCTGGTCAGGGACAGGCAGGGTCGAAACCGGGAGAGCAATCTGAGGAGTAGTGCGGGAAAGACTGGCATGCTGCGAAGTACGATCTGGCACTGAGGTGAAGGTGAAGTGGGCCTAAATACTAATGGAGCTGATGGGTGAAACAGAGTGAGAGAGAGAGAGACAGGGTGTGACTACCAGGTGACTAAGGAATGATAATGCAGAAAATAGGTGAGTGAGAAAGCAGACTGTGACAGAACCCCCCCCTTAATGGACGGCTCCAGACGTCTAACCAATACTAAAAAACCCAACAAAAGAGACCCAAGAAAAAAAAAACCTACAGACACCGGGTGGAAAGAGGAGGTATGGGAAAGGTTAGTACTCATCTGAGACTGCTCTCTCGGCCTCTCCCTCCTGGAAATCCTCGTCCTCCTCGACCGATGACGACTCCCCCTCCCCCTCGACGAAGCCTCTGGTCCGTAGCGGACGAGTACTCCCTGGCTTAACGCCTGGTCGAGCGTGGGTCCTAGACGGCTGCTCCGGGTAACGCAGGTGGAAGTCTCGGATGAGCTGAGGGTTGAGGATATGACGAGCCGGAACCCACTGCCTCTCCTCAGGACCATAGCCCTCCCAGTCCACCAAATATTGAACCCCTCTTCCTCTGAGACGGGAACGGAGTAAACGACGAAGGGTGTAGGTAGGGCCCCCATCGATCATCCTCGGGGGTGGTGGTGGAGGGGCGGCGGAAACCATAGGGCTCTCCCGGACAGGTTTAATCCTGGAGACGTGGAAGGTGGGATGGATTTTCATGTTCCGGGGCAAACTCAGTCGAACTGCTGCAGGATTAATGACCCTGACAATCTCGAAGGGTCCAATAAACCTGGGCGCTAACTTTTTAGACTCCATCCGAAGGGGAATGTTCTGGGTTGAAAGCCACACCCTCTGGCCTACCCGGTACACAGGTGCCTTGGTTCGTCGGCGGTTCGCTGATGTGGCGTACCGGTTAGCAGACCGAAGCAGAGTAGTACGAGCCTGCCTCCAAGTCCTCCGACAACGTCGGATGAAAGCCTGGACAGACGGACAGGTAACCTCCTTCTCCAATGCAGAGAACAATGGGGGTTGAAAACCGTAAGCACACTGAAAAGGGGAAAGACCAGTAGCGGAACTGATGAGGGTGTTGTGGGCATACTCCACCCACAGGAGTTGTTTTGACCAGGTCGTGGGATGATCGGAAGCCATGCAGCGGAGAGTGGTCTCCATCTCCTGATTCTTCCGTTCAGTCTGGCCATTGGCCTGTGGGTGGAAACCGGAGGTGAGACTAACCGTCGCCCCGATGAGCTCACAAAACTCCCTCCAAAACACAGAGGTGAATTGGGGCCCCCGGTCGGAAACCACATCAGTCGCCAGTCCGTGAATGCGAAACACGTGGAGCAGAATCAGTTCCGCCGTCTCCTTAGCTGACGGGATCTTAGGCAGGGGTATGAAATGGGCCATCTTACTAAACCGATCTACCACCGTCAAGATGGCAGTATGTCCGTGGGACGGTGGTAGACCAGTCACAAAGTCCAATGAGATATGTGACCAAGGGCGACGTGGGACCGGTAATGGATGAAGGAAGCCAGCTGGCGCTTGGTGAGATGGTTTGTGCCGATTGCACACAGGACAGGCGTTCACAAACTCCCGGGTGTCAGCCTCCAGCGTGGCCCACCAGAACCGTTGTAGGACCATCCCCTTGGTACGTTGAATTCCAGGGTGGCAGGAAAGTCTGGAGCTATGAGCCCACTGAAGCACCTCAGCCCTCAAAACCTGAGGCACAAACAAGCGGTTTAGAGGACAAGAACTAGGACCGGGTTGGTCCACCAAAGCGGTCTTAACCCTCTCCTCAATCTCCCAAGCGAGGACGCCGATCACTCGAGGAGCAGGAAGAATAGTGTCTGGAATACCCCGGGTGTCTCCCTCCCTCCCGAACTGCCGGGACAAAGCGTCGGCCTTCACGTTGCGGGAGCCCGGGCGGTAGGAGAGAAAAAAATTAAACCGGGTGAAAAATAACGACCACCTGGCTTGCCGAGAATTCAGTCTCTGTGCCGACCTGATGTATTCCAGGTTCTTATGGTCGGTCCATACCTGAAATGGTTGTTCTGTCCCCTCAAGCCAGTGTCGCCACTCCTCCAACGCCAACTTGACTGCTAGAAGCTCTCGATTCCCCACGTCATAGTTTCTCTCCGCCGGACTCAATCTCCTCGAAAAGAAAGCACAGGGGTGGAGCTTCTGGTTCTCACCAGAACGTTGCGACAGAATGGCCCCCACCCCTACGTCAGAAGCATCCACCTCCACCACCAACTGACCAGCGGTGTCTGGTACTTGAAGGATAGGAGCTGACGTAAACCGGCCCTTGAGGTCCTGAAAAGCCTCCTCGGCTGCAGGGGACCATCGGAACGTCACCTTGGATGAGGTCAGGGCGGTGAGCGGGGCGGCCACGGTGCTGTAGCCACGGATGAACCGTCTGTAAAAGTTGGCGAATCCCAGGAAACGCTGCAGCTCCTTCCGAGAATCAGGAACCCGCCACGAGGTAACTGCTGAGACCTTAGAAGGATCCATCTCCACACTTCCTTGACCCACGATGTAGCCCAGAAAGGCGACCGAAGAAGTGTGAAACTCGCACTTCTCCGTCTTGACGAACAGTGAGTTCTCCAGAAGTCTCTGGAGGACTGTCTGGACATGATGGACGTGCTCCTTGAGGTTCTTAGAAAAAATCAAGATGTCGTCCAGATAGACAAAAACATAACGATCCAACATGTCTCGGAGTACGTCGTTCACCAACGCCTGGAAAACTGCAGGGGCGTTGGTAAGTCCAAATGGCATCACCAGGTACTCGTAATGTCCCGAAGAGGTGTTGAAGGCGGTCTTCCATTCGTCCCCCTCCCGGATTCGTACCAGGTGATAAGCGTTTCGTAGATCCAGCTTAGTGAAGATTGTAGCCCCCTGTAGTAACTCAAATGCCGACGAGATGAGTGGCAAGGGATAACGATTCTTCACCGTGACGTCGTTCAGGCCCCGATAGTCAATGCAGGGTCTCAGGGTCTTGTCCTTCTTCGCCACAAAAAAAAAACCCTGCTCCTGCGGGTGATGTGGAAGGACGAATAATTCCCGCAGCCAGAGAGTCATTGACGTAGGTCTCCATGGCCTTCCTCTCCGGTGCCGAAAGCGAGTACAACCGGGCCTTGGGTGGGACTGCGCCTGGATGTAGCTCAATGGCGCAGTCATAGGGCCGATGAGGTGGAAGAGATGTCGCCTTAGCCTTGCTAAACACCTCCTTAAAGTCCAAATACTCCGCCGGAACCCCTGTGACATCCGGAACCAGGTTCATATCCACAGATAGTTGAGGTGCGGCGGCCTGCTTGAGACAAACCTGATGACAGGAAGAACTCCAACCTAGGATGGACCCAGTTGCCCAGTCAATGTTCGGGTTGTGGCGGCGGAGCCACGGATAACCCAAAATCAGAGGGATTTGGGGGGACCGTAGCACATGAAACTGGATTGTCTCATGGTGGTTCCCCGACATGAGCATATGGACCGGTGTCGTCTGGTGTGTCACTGTTCCCAGCAGGTGACCATCCAAGGCATTAGCCGGTACCGGCTGGAGCAGCCGAACCTGTTGGATGCCCAGCTGTCGTGCGAGCTCCTCGTCAATGATGCTAACATCTGATCCGGAGTCGATAAAAACAGCCAGAGCCTGAGATTTGCCTGTCAGGAGGAGTCGAGCATGGCACAAGGGTCTTAAATTGGGGATCAGCTCAGAGGTTTGGCCCACCAGTATACTCCCCATTACTGATGAGCTCTGTCTTTTACCTCTTCGACGTACTTCCCTCTCCTCAGAGGTAAGACTGGTACGACCCACTTGCATGGGCTCGACCTCGTACCGTGAGTCAGAGTAGGAGTGGGAACTCTCCGCCGAACCCGGAAGTCGAAATCTCCCACTAACCGGAAGTTGTTGTCGCGAGCAGCGGCCCGCCGCTCGCGTCTGTTGCTCTCCTCTCCGAGTCTGGATTCGTCCGTCAATCCGAGAGGTGAGCTCTATCAACCCATCCAAGGAAGCAGGGAGATCATAGGAAACCAGCTCATCTTTCATATAATCCGCTAATCCTCTCAGATATGCGTCACACTGCGCCGGCTCATTCCAGCTGCTGCGGCGGCTGCTGGTGCGGAAGTCAATAGCGTAATCCACCACGGTGCCGGAACCCTGGCTCAAACTCAGCAGGCCTCCAGCAGCGTCGGGACCCAGACGAACGGGACCGAACACCTTCCGCATCTCCGCGGAAAAGGCAGCAAACGAGGCGCAGGCTGGTGTCTGCTGCTCCCACTCTGCAGTTCCCCATAAACGGGCTCTCCCCGTCAGATGATTAACGGTGAAAGCTACACGAGCCGCCTCGGAGGCGAAGGTGTGTGGCTGCAGTGAAAACAATATGGAACAGTTTGTGAGAAACGGCCTGCATCCCTCCGGCTCACCCGCGTAACGTTCCGGCGTTCCCACACGAGGCTCCGGAGCGTATCCCGTCGACCCAGGGGCTGGAGCGAGCATCGGAGCTGCGGGCGGAGGGACGGTAGCAGCCATGGTAGCGGCTAGCTGTTGTACGGTGGCGGCCATCTGTTGCATCTGGGAGGTAAGGTAAGCCAGCGTTTGTCCCTGGGTTGAGGTTGCCTGGTGGGACTCGATAGCTAAGGTAGCTATTGTGACCTCCTGTCTTTGGATGGCGTCCTCAACCCTCTCAAAGCGGTCTCTAGGAGACCCGGTGTTTGCTTGGTCCATTTCTGGCCAGATCGTTCTGTCACAAACGAGCTGAGGACCAAAATGCAGAACACGGGAAACCAGAGATAGTCGGTAACCAGCTTTATTTGAGGCAATAGGCTGGTAGGAGACAACACGGCAGATACTAGGCCAAGGGCTGGTCGGGGACAGGCGAGGTTTCCGGGAGCAGGCAGGACGGGAGTCGTAGGCACAGAACGGGTCAGGGAGCAGGCGAGGCAGGCTGGTCAGGGACAGGCAGGGTCGAAACCGGGAGAGCAATCTGAGGAGTAGTGCGGGAAAGACTGGCATGCTGCGAAGTACGATCTGGCACTGAGGTGAAGGTGAAGTGGGCCTAAATACTAATGGAGCTGATGGGTGAAACAGAGTGAGAGAGAGAGAGACAGGGTGTGACTACCAGGTGACTAAGGAATGATAATGCAGAAAATAGGTGAGTGAGAAAGCAGACTGTGACAGAATTAATGTAATTGTGTCAAATGAATAACAAATAAAAGAAGAAGACTTTCAGAGTAGTGGACGGAGAAAGTATTGACAAGTTTTCAAGAGACAAAACTCTGCTACTGTACTGACATTTATTATTTATTATTGACATTTTTATTTTAGCTGACTGGTTTTCTATTTTTTTTGTTTCTTTTTTGATTGTCTGTTTGTCTGGTTTTGTATGTCTGTTTGTCTTCTGTCTATGTGGAAATCTGTTTGCCTGGTGTTAAGCAGTATTTACATTGTTACTCTACCTATTTTTTTTATAAAGTGAAGATTTGTTTACCTACTTTTGATACATGCTCTGAGAGAATAACTGTATGGTGTTGAAAAAACCCAATAAACAAAGTAACACAAACAAAAAGTGTTAATAAATCAGGACAGAAGCTAAAAAAATTAAAAACTCCTCAAAGCCTGGATCAGGTTCAGTTTTACTTTGAGAAAGACCAGTCGTCATGAGGAATGAGTACAGGTACTAGCACAGAGACACAGCTCCGTTCCCATTGGTTCACACTAAACACTGGCTGAAATGTGATCTTGGCCTGAGTTGTTGCTGTGCGTGCGTCCTGCATTGTTTGTTGATTATGTAATATATTTTTGACAGCAGGGTTCTTGAGAAATTTCCAAAAGAAGAAACTGATCGTTTTGGATCCATGTCAAGCTGTCAGTCAGTATGAGGTTATTGTGGTTCCCAGTAAACAAAAGTATTGTTTTAGCAACGCATCAGGGTGGTGTTTGTGTGACGTACCTTATTAGTTAAGCCTCAAAACAATGTTTGTTTCAGCCACTCTGCTCTTAGAAAAGGTCAAAGGTATTCCACTTCTCAAGCAAAATCCTATCAGAGCAAACTTCACAATTCTAGAGATTACTCACCAAAGAGAAAGTATGTGCTCAATCCTGAAAGGTCATTCCTCCAAACATGTCTCGAGGCAAAATAATTGAGTAGAAATCGTTTAATCTCTTCAGTACGGATTGTGCACTCCTTGGCTCCTTAGCTATCTATTGCACGAAGAAAAAAAGTGGAGGCTGATAATTAGCACACAACTTTTAAGGACATTTTCTGTGTCAATTATTCACAATTTAGGTGATTAGCTTGTCATTTAGCGCCCCAGTCTCCTTCCTAACTTGTTACAGAATGACGCTCGCATTTGATAACACGTTCATTAAAAACGCCTATGGATACACCTGATATTTGTTCATAAAATCTGTATATAGGTTCACGCTACCTAAATTCAGATTTCACTGTATCATAGTGACATCCCAGGTATACATTTCCAGCTTTCAAAATGTTTCATTGTGCCTGTTTGTGTTACCCATAGTACAAATAATATCATTTTCAAAATCAGTTTTTACGTTTTTTGTGTGGTTTTGGGTCCAAAATGTTCATATAGTATGTCAAAATGTAAAACATAACTATCAGATTGTATAGGTGAGGTTGTCTTAAAAAAAATAGTTACCAACATTGACATGCTAAACATTTATTGATGGGGTTTAGTAAGACAAATCAAAAGTATGCGAAAATTGCCAAATTAGCCCAGGACTCTAAAGGGTTCATCTGTTTTTAGTGTTAATTTTACCATTGTCTTCTTTAGAATTTTTGCATGTTTGCCGTTAGCATTTAGCCTGAAAGAGCTGCTAGCATGGTAGCTTCTACTTATTTGTGCATATATGTGTGTGTGGATGTGCTCTTAAGTCCATGTGTACACTGCTTCTCTCACACAAAGTAGAGTTGTCCTTTGCCTCAAGAGCCAACACATGGATCCTACTGTATGTGCAGTTCTCTGTTTTGACACCCCGTATATGGAAGTACAAACACACACTGTTTCCAGTTTGGCACCAATATGGAGATGAGGAAGGAGCATAACAGGGCTATGCATGGTGTTAAGGAGAGTTTGCTTTTGACACTAAATATCTGGGAAGGTGGGGGTTGTGAATATGATCAAGGAGTCTTTTGTTGCCTCACACTGAAAGGTCCTTGTCCCTTTGCCTGTGAATATGCTCAGCTCACAGCACGTGTCAATGTAGCGCTACCAGTGTGAGGGAAATGCACAGAGAAGGTCAAATAAGCAGCTAGCAAAGAACCACAGTAGGGCTGTTTGTTCACATACAGCCCTACAGAAAAGATTCCACATCAGCGACCATCTGTAATTAACTGTTTTTAGGTAGGTAGCAATAAAACTGGATTTGTCCGTTTTCTTGAATTCCTGCCTCCAGCCACTGAGACTGTCTCTATCATGCGGGCTTGCCCCAGAGATTGCCAATTTGTGTTTGTGTCGTTGTCTGCCGCTCGAGTACAGGCGTGTGGTTTTGGCGAGGGGAAGGAAAAGCTGGGGGATGGAGCTCGATGTGGAGGGGAAACAGGACGAAGAAGAGGAGGAGAGGATGATGTATTTCGGCCTCACACGCCATAAACACAGCTGAGGTGAAGAGTTCATGCCAGTGGAAGGAGATGTATATAATTTAAAGTCCAGGAGTATAGAAATGTGCTACAATAGAGCTGTAACCTCAACAGTGAGATAAACGAAGACTCCTACTGTCATATTTCAACTTGATAGGTGCATGAAGAGAAGGGGTACTAGTAGGGATGTCACAATACCCTAAATGCAGGGCCGTCCCTCCCTACAGGCCGATCATGCAGTCTGCGTGGGGCCTCACCTCGCGGAGGGGGCCTCATCTCGCGGAGGGGGCCTCACCTCGCGGAGGGGGCATCACCTCGCGGAGGGGGCATCACCTCGCGGAGGGGGCCTCATCTCGCGGAGGGGGCATCACCTCGCGGAGGGGGCATCACCTCGCGGAGGGGGCCTCACCTCGCGGAGGGGGCATCACCTCGCGGAGGGGGCATCACCTCGCGGAGGGGGCCTCATCTCGCGGAGGGGGCCTCACCTCGCGGAGGGGGCCTCATCTCACGGAAGGGGCCTCACCTCGCGGAGGGGGCCTCACCTCGCGGAGGGGGCCTCATCTCGCGGAGGGGGCCTCACCTCGCGGAGGGGCGAAAATGCGGTGCACCTAAGCGCGTATGCGGCGTAATTAGTGTCACGGTTTCGCCGCTGCGAGGCTCCACTAGCAACCACCCCCCCCCCGTTGACGCTCGCGAAACAGAGGGCCTCATCATATAACTTTGCCTAAATGTACTCGATATCAAGACCAGTTACATTTCATGATTCTCCATAACGATCATAAATAAAGAACAAACCAATTTACTTTAACATACAACCCTTTCTTGCTGTATATATTGTTGTATAACCTCTCAAGCTACGACATATATCCATACAACATACAACCCTTCTGACCCTTTCTGTTTATTTTGCTGTGAAGACATTTCTAAAACATGTGTTTTTAATCAAGTTTCTTGGGAATAACAACATTTGACAGCAGTACAATTGGACACATCATTATGACGTTATACTTTATATTGGCCAATGGTCTTTCTTTTTTCATTACCAAATGGAGCTTGAACACCATTTCAAAACTCCATGAAACCTCTGCTCCACGGCTGCTAACGGCTAAAGTTGATTAGCTTTCCTCCTGATGACTTTATGAATCGATTAACGTAGAATTATAAATACAGTGATTTGTTCATGTCAGCAAAAGGAAATCTATATAGTCCAGAAGAATAGAAATATAGTACAATGAGCTATAACCAGAGTGAGATGAACAAAACTCTCTTTTACAGTTATATTGCAACTGGAGGTTGAAAAAAGATTCACAGCTTGTACTTACTATGATTTCAATTCCTCATCCTTTCATTAAATGCATTGTTATGAAATGACGCCTGCTACCACCAAAACTTCTCTGAGCCCCATTTACCAGGCACCACGGTCGTTTCACAGTCTGTTATTGTGCCACAGACCTTTCTCACTGCCATCCCCATGAAACCGAGTACAGCCAGTTTCTGCCTGCTGATGTCATCTCCTCGTTGAAGTGATCGCCCTATAATCAGCCTCTTCTGCTCTGTGATTGGATCGTCCGACCTGTCCTCGCCTGGCTTCTGTGGGACCGATGGAAGAAAGGGATGAAGGAACATTTGGCCTCTTTTTAAGTAGATCTCTCTTTGTGCAACCGCCAGAACCAATTACTTAACACATGTGGAAGAGTCATGAGTTAGCAAACGTAAAGTTTTTCTACAATAGCCACAATGAGGCTTTAGCAGCAACAATACCGGACTGTTGAATTGGACAATTAGTTGTTAACCGTTTTATTTATAAGACCATCAATGTGTTTTACTTCTCTTAAAAAAGTTACAACGTCTCATTTGAAAGATGCATTTGGTGAAGTCAGTGGTTCTGTGACAGCTAGTTCTACTAAATCAGAGCCTTGGTCTGTTCATATTCAGAGTCATAGAGAGGCCTTGTGGTAGTCATTTTTTCACTAAAAACTAGGGCTGTCAGTCGATTCAAATAGTTAATCGCGATTAATCGCAAAATAATCGCACATTTTTTTATCTGTTCTAAATGTTCCTTAGAGGGATATTTTTCAAGTTTTTAATTCTCTTATCAACATATGAGTGGACAAATATGCTTTATGCAAATGTTTGTTTATTATCATTTGATCAATGACAAATATTCTCATGAATATTAAACATAACAACCTCTGAATATTAAAAATATCCGCCTCAATTCATCCTGGAACCTCTGTCATACAATACCTTAATATAAAGTGTGTGTGTGTGTGTGTGTGTGTGTGTGTGTGTGTGTGGAGAGACACTGTGATGAATCGTTGGAGCTATGTGCAACTCCAGGCATATGATCGAACGGGAGCTGCCTGGACACTGCAATCATGTCGCGCGCACTATCCGTGCTGAGTGTGCTGACTGTTCGTACAATGTCCCGCTGTCTGGCTTCCTGCATAAAGTCAAGTGCTCGGCGCAGTTGTCGGCGAAATGTCGCTCCTCTGTTTTCATTGAAACAGCTCCTTATATCCGTTAGCGCAGCTAGCTAGCACCAGATTGTGACGACCCCTCCACACCACGTGGGCTGCTGTTTCTGTGTGTGCTTTGTGGGTGTGCTGATGAGCTACACCTGGAAAGGAAAGTATATAGGAGGAGCCCAGCCGGTTACGTCTCGCGGACTCCTCTGGGCACTCTCTCCGTGCCAGCCTCGGGGACCTGTGGCTGGTTCTGTCATTACATTGTTTATAAGAGAATAAACAATTGTTATTTTCTTACCCTTCGTCTCGCCTCCCTGCTTTTTGTTGCAGCCCAGGAGCCGGCAATACACGTAAGGTGTGCCTGTTCTCTCTCTCGCGCTCACTCGGGCCACACATACACACACCCTCCCGGTCCTCCCGATGGCCAGTCAGTGCCTGCCGGTGAGCGTGGAAGTGTGGTCTGCCGCAAGCGGACGGCAGGAGCGGGGCTGTCAGCTTGTAGATGGTATTTTAAACTTGATGCGCTCTGAAGCTACAGGGCGGCCGAGGACAAAAAATACACATGCGTTAATCACGTTAAAATAATTTTTTGTTTGTTATTAACGCGTTAACTTGACAGCCCTACTAAAAACCTGTACGCACACATGCACAAACACTGCTCTGTTCTTTGTGTTCATAGAGCAGAAGTACTGGAATACTTCTTAACAAATGGAATGCCAAATTCATTGACCAATCATCACCAATGATTTTGGGCCAACAGAGAAAACACCCTCTCTGATGCATATAAAAGGAAGCAGCCTGTCACTTGTCACAGAATCTTCATCCTATCCAACGGTTCAGTTCAACTTTAACAGACAGAGACGGTGACATCATCATGCAGGCTTTTCTCTTCCTGTTGGGCCTGGCTCACTGTGCTGTGTCTCCTTCAGAAGAACTAGCTGTCCCCTATTCTGGTCCATTTTCAACGGCCGCTGCTACAAGTACATCTCCACACGTTTGACCTGGGCTGATGCAGAGCTCCAATGTGTGTCAGAGGGAACCTGGTGTCGATCCACAGTCAAGGGCAAGAGAATTTCGTCAAATCACTGATCAAGAACAATGACCCTACTGAGGGATACACCTGGATCGGACTCAATGACATCCAGGAGGATGGAAGATGGATGTGGTCTGATGGGTGTGCAGCCAAATTCTTCTCTTGAAGTTCAGGAGAGCCAAGCAATTATGGAGGATATGAAGACTGTGTCCACACAAACAATCGTTTTGATCACAAATGGAATGATTCCCGTTGTTATGCCTTTCTTCCCTCAGTTTGTGCATCTCACATCATTTGTGCTAGCAACTGAGATGTTACATATGTCTGATTGAACCAGGTCACTGTAAAACTGTTACTCTGTTAACATGCTTTGAAGCACAATAAAGACACGAATGTACAATTATATGTGTGTAAAGAAGTAATTTAACTAACCTTCACTTTCATGAATGTTATATATTGACACAGGTAATTCGATTGAATAGGTTTTCAAACTTAATGATATTAAAACATATAAAAGTTTTTATGTTTTTATGTTTGCATAGACGAATGCATTTGTCGTTGAAAACGAAGAACGAAGACATCATGAAGAAGCCATGAAAATGTAATTCAAATGAATAATTACATTTAAAATAATAACAAAAAACGAATGAAACATCAGGAAGAAGAAAAACTATATTAAATAAATAAATGGAAAAGAATAATAAAAACAATCCTTATAATATATGTATTTTTTAATATTCAAGGGGTAGGCGTTGTCATTATATCATACTTTCACCACTCACCCATCATTCACCACAACAATAATATACATGTTAAGTATAATCTTTCACTACTCCTTTCACTACATATCTAGCATGTGAACCGCAATGAAACTCAACCTCAACTTTTATCAAATAACTCGGTATTAAAATTGAAATCACAATCAGGAATATATATGTTGATATACAGACAAACATGAACAATAATGTTGATGGACTGAGGCTCTGTGGAAGATAAGGTAAACATAAAACAGAAATGGTTTGAAATGAAAAGGCTTTATTTTTTATGAAATGAGAAAAGTACAGTAACAACAGGGAGACTTTTTGTTGTACACATTTATCACCTGCTTCCTGTTGATATTAAATTGTGTTTTGTCCACGTCTCAGTGTATTAGATAACATATGGGAACGCACAGGTGTAACAGCTGTTGAAGACTCAGCCCCACAATCTTCTTATTATGTGATCAACATTCATTTACAGCTACATGTGCCCATTCTGAGTCCCTATAAGAGCTGCTGAAGTGGCTGGATTTGGATTGGGTTACTATTGAATAGGACATTGTATTTGGAAATTGGACCTTGTTCAGAGGGAATTACTATGATTCCCTACAATTACTCTCTCAAATATATCCACAGGGGTACCAAATAAAACGAAATACGGCATGCCGCCATATTCTGCACCCGCTCATTAAGAGCCACAGCTCCTTCTGTTTAACGTCTGAATAAAACAGGTCTGAAATGTAGATGGAGTGGATAACCTCAGCAACAAAAGACATTTAAAGGTCACCTATTATGCAAAATCCACTTGTTCACGTCTCTTCTACATCAACATATGTCCCCTCTTCTTCGTGTCTCTTCTACATCAACATGTGTCCCCTCTGTGGAAAGAGATTCTGAAAGTTTCAGGAAAAAAGATTCTCTCTCTTTTTGTCCTGATCCATTTCTATAAAAACCTGTTTGAAAATGAGCTTATCAGATTTTGGTCACTTTTTATGATGTCATAACGATGTTTTGGCTTGTGTAACCATTAGCCAATCACCAACCAAGGTACTACCCCCCCCCCCCCCCCCCCCCCCCCCCCCCCCTTATCACCTGAATCTCCTCCTAGAGCACCATTAGGCGCATTCACACCGCAGTACTTTTCCCACAAAGGTTCATGAGAACTTAGTTCATGAGAACTCTTTTGTCACGTTCACACCAAAAAGAGCTGGTACTAAAATCAGTTCATGAGAACCTTTTTACCCCCACGGACTTTCGTGTGGCTCTCTTGTGAGAAAAGAGCTATATTTCTGATTTGCTGGGCGGATTGCAAACCACGCCCCGTAAAACTTCCAAAAAGTTTTGTGAAGCCGCCATTTTATTATCCTCGCATTAGCATTATTAGCATTAGCATTAGCCCAGCGCAGAAATGCAGAGAGACTAACTTATGGCAACACAAAATAAAACATGGGAGCGGTGGAGATGAGGAGGTGTCGGCGTTCTGGCGATTTACTCGGAAGGCTTCAGTAGAAGCTGCTGGGAGTCCCAGCAGCTTCTACTGAAGCCAGTCCCCAACTCCGGGGACCTCCGGCCGGCGACTTTGGGCGGCAGTATACGACGTGAAGTGGTTTGCGGCCTGCCAGCAAACCCAAAGCAGAAGAAGAAGAAGTGACGTCAGCGGCTTCATTTGGCCAATCCTGCCCCAGGGACTTATACCGGTGTGAACGTGATATGTACTTATATCGTGATATGTACTTGTTCATGAGAACTAAAGAGTTCTCATGAACTAAGTTCTCATGAACCTTTATAGTACGCAATATAGGCGTAGTTCTGTTAGTATAAGATAATAAGACCGTACACCCCAGTACGTGCACTCCGCTCTGCATCAATCAAACGGCTCGCTGCACCCTCGCTGCGAAGGGGACCCAAGTTCCCATCAGCAAAAACACGTGGGTTTACTATCCTGGCTCCAAAATGGTGGAATGAGCTCCCCATTGACGTCAGGACAGCAGATAGCTTACACACCTTCCGGCGCAGACTGAAAACTCATCTCTTTCGACTGCACTTCGAGCAATAGAACTATTAACAAAGCACTTATATACTAATAAAGGACTGGCTTACCTAAAGCCAGTTGAGTAGCACTTGAAATGTTTTTGCTCTATGAAACCTGATGTACTTATATGATTCTGTTTTCTTCAAGTTTCTATTTTGTTGGTCGAACGCACTTATTGTAAGTCGCTTTGGATAAAAGCCTCAGCTAAATGCAATGTAATGTAATGTAATAAGATGTACTTTGTTGATCCAAAATCGGGAAATTGTGTTATGAAATTTAAAAAAATGGCTCCTCCCATATGCGCCCTTAGCATTCGCCTATACTGCCTATGCCAAGGGCCGGCACTGATATGTTGGGTCCACCTATCAAGAACTTTTGTTAAATAACTTACGCACTAAGCTGAGGAAAGTGACATTACATTACATTTTATTCTGCTGACGCTGAATAAATAGACTTGCAGACACTTCAATACCGTAGACATGCCTCACATTAGTAGTAGCCTATTTACCTCTTTATGTTACGTACTAAATGTACTTATTTTAACTTCCAATGCTAAGTCTTACCAGTGGCGGATTTAGGATTGTAGGAGATCCGGGGCTTAGACAGAATTTAGAAGTTGTTGAGCGGGGGGTGAACTCGCCGGAGCTACTGCGGAGCGCATACATGGATGTATAATAAGAACTGGATACAGAGTCGGAGGCGGGGTCTCGTTCTTTCCTATGAGAGCTGCTCATTGGCGCATGAGGACAAAATGGCCCAATTTTTGACGGAGCGAAACGTCACAGATTACCCATCATGCCTGGCTGTCAGAGCAGAAGAACCCGTATGTGCGCTCACAGAGCATGCGCCCCTTATGCCCCGCCCCCAGAGCTCCCACTCTCGGCTCAGTAGAATGAATGGAGACAGAAAATAAATCTAGATTTGGCTTTTAGTGCATTTTACAACTTTAAGGTCCTGATGATTCTAATAAGGGCTATAACATAGTTTATACTGGGTAGTTTATTTAGTTTAAAAAAAATTATCCGCTGATTTACAGACGTCTCTTTCCCCATGTTAGTCAATGGGGAAAATTATTTCTGGGCTCAGTGATGTCCCGGACTGAGACGGAAATTGTAGTACCGCCGTTTGGAACAACGAATATTTTCATCAGAGACCGGCGCACTTCGTGGGGGCTTGAGCGCATAAAGCAGACTCTTCACGCTAACTAAGGATCACTTCTTCTTCAGGGCAGGGAAGGCTACGTAGTAAGCAGGCTACTGTCTCGCAGCTGCTGCCTCCCTGTTGGACACCGGTACTGCACATTACTCACGAGACGTTTAAAATTAAAATAAAACTTGCTTTAAGTGACCCTGATCATAAACCTAACCAAAGATAACTTTATGCAAGTTCCATGACAAGCATAACAAGCTTTCCTCCTGCTATTTTAACACAGATTTTTTATTTATAATTTAGCAATATCAGGGAACTATTTGTCTACTATTTTCGGGACGTTCGTAACCTCAATCCATGATTACCTGTTCTAACTGCAGTACCATAGATAAACAAGTACTGCACCTTCTCCCAATGTTGGCATTGACTTGGTACCGGGTTTGGATCTGGTATTTGAGTTGGGAGAGAATTTGTTGTCTCTTGACCAGACCTGTAGACCATCAGGGCCAAAAGCAGTTCAGGGTTCACTGTTTGTGATTAATTGCATATTTGCTTGGAAACATACATCGGAAAACTGAAATTGTCGTGATAAACCAAAAACGTAATTATTGAAAATGCAAACCATTCTCATATAATGCACATTCTTACTTAAATCTGTGTCATTTGTTCAAAGTGTCAATGCACAGACAGATGGTAGTGGTGATGGTGGAGTATAATTAATGAGCTACAACGTCTTACTTTGGACCCTTAGGCAAGATAATTTAGCATTTAACAAAACTTTTCTGTTTCTTGTCTTGATTTTTTTTACAGTATCCTACAATATTAAAATGTCAACTCAAGGTCAGAAGAGACATCTACCTGAGATGACTTTGCTCTTGGAAGATAGAAGCAGAAATTCCTGTTTTTTGATAGCTGTAGTTTATAGAAACCATCTGTCACTGAGGCTCGTTAAAAAAGAAAGTCCAGGAGGAGATGGGACTCCTGGGATTCACCCCGAGGGATAATAAGAGTAATCCTGTTTTCAATTTAACATTCCACTGGATCATTTTCCCTTCTCAAGAGTGGTTAAATAAATAAGATCTATCTGAGAACTGAAGAGATGTGCCTTACTGCACTTTATATATATATATATATATATATATATATATATATATATATATATCAATTTCCACCCCTCCTCAGGTAGCTTTATTTCTCTGATGTGCCGTCACTGTCCCCTGCTGGTGCGACTGGAAAATACTTTTTATAATATTTCAACCAATTCCCTTTTATTGTATCATTTCGTTTTTATTATATCCAGATTATTCCAATTCTGTAAGACGTTTAAGTGTTTCACTGCTTGCTTGTTTTCCAGATGTGCATATAACCTTTGGATTTCCTTTATGATGCCCGATTACACTTTATGTAATGTCAGATTGTATGTCTGTATGAGAAGATAAATGGATGAGGGTCTTTTCCCCAAGCAGCTTTACAATATGGTACAGATTAATAGGGAATGTTTTAGGAACCACTGGGAGGCAGCAATGCAGTGGTTTGGAAAAGTACTCAGACATTTTATTTAAATTAAAGTAGCACGTGTAGAAATAATCTGTTACAATTAAAAGTCCTGCATTGAAAATCTTACTCAGAGAAAGTACCCAAAAGTGGCATAAAAATATACTTAAAATGGCCATTCTACACTTTGTGCAGAATGGCCATTTTCAGAAAAGTATTACTGAATTAGAATTAGTAATGCATTAATGTGTGTATCATTCTTCATTTTTGCAGCTGGTACAGGTGGAGCTAACTTTGAAGGTTTTCTATATAACTCCAGTTATCTTAATCCATAATATTACATCACAATTAATCAGTAGCATTTTATAAAGTAACTCATTTCCCAAATTGGGATACATAAAGCAGACATCTTATCTTATACATAGAACTATCCTGAAAAGTAACTAATGTTGTCAGATAAATGTATTGGAGTAAAAAGTACAATATTGGCTTTCAAATGTAGTTAAAAAAAAAAAGTACATACCAATTGTAATAGTACAGTACTTGAGTACATGTTATCATCCACCAAGTATAACACAAACACAGCTGGAAGGGCTCCCCTTTGTTGTGTCTGTCAACAATATAAAGTCAGTTAGTGAATATTAATTGCATGGCGTTTTTTAAAATGAACTATCTTAGTTATCGGGTTGCTTATAAAATCAAACGCTGAAATTACCCTAACAACAACAATAACAAAAACAAAAACAACAACAACAACAACAACAACAACAACAACAACAACAACAGGTAAACTGCCATGGATGAAGTTAATATTTATGATAGTTCTTTAATGATGAACTATTCTCATGAAGATTGGGATCACCAATGTTTGGACAAATTATCCAGTCCAGTAAAATCCCAATTATAATCAGGCATATTTGTATAAGGTGTTTTAAATCATATGTTTTTGGTCTTTTATATTCACATATATTACTCATTTTGTTTGATTTTTATTATGAATTCTTATTTTTTCCTTTGCTTTTTGACTCTTGAGCTAACAGTATGTATCTTATTACCCCTGTAGATCAATAACGTTCTTTTCTTGTCTGAAAGCCTACAAAGCCACATGGGTCCATCGACAAGTATTGCCCTTGAGCGTAAAATTAAAGTTCAAGTCGACATCAAACTACATGTGATATTTTCTCTCATCGTCTGTTTTGATTTGAAGAGCCGTCAGCAAGTTGCAGTGTGAGTAAATTCCCTGAACGACAAAAAAAGCTGACATGTGATGAAAGAATATGTATTCAATGTCTCCGGCTTCATGCACATCCCTGTGGACTCTATTTATTAAATATTAAAAGGTCACACACATGAAAACACTTCCAATGACCTCACAACACATTGTTTTGTCATCCCATTTTATTTCCCACATTTCGGATGGGAAAGGTCTCGATGGTGAAATTGCCAGTTCCATCAAAAGGCACTTTGCTCTAATGAGAGAATATTATAGATATGTGCGAGGAAAATGGTGCTCCATTTCAATTACTGAAGTGATAAGGGCACGTCTGAACTGCAAAGTGAGTGGGAGCTGAGATCTGAGCCCCTTCGCTTCGGGTCATACATTCAGATGAAGAAGTGAACTTCTGACCTCTCGTGAGAACAGCAACTAGATGCATGTTCTGTGTGGACTCACTCCAGGAATGAGTTCTAAAACCAGGAAATGAGTTAGCATTTTAGCACTTTTGGGCGTCCTTGTCTGAAAGTCAGTGGTTTTTTTAACGTGTTTCCAGGTCTGAGGTTAAAGGTGGGGTAGGTACGTTTCAGAAACCGGCTCGAGTGCACTAAAATTTGAAAGTACACAGCCGAAAAGAATCCGCCCCTTCCTTCAGACTTCCTTACAGAGCACCTCCTCTAACACACATGAACGCGCACATGACTTAGGTTGGCTATATAGTTCAGGGGAATTGTAAACCATACAAAACAGATAATTACCTGTCCAAGAGAAAAAGAGCGACCACGGCGTCAGATTTCAACTCGGTGTGTATGGGGGTTATTCCCTATCTTTATTCAAGAGCGTGGTATTTAAATTTGAGAGCATACTTTATTGATTTCCTTCACTCAAACCCTGTCATCGCACCAAAGACAAACCAAAGAGTAACCGCCCTTACGGGACGCTGTAATAAGTAAAGCGAACGCACCCGCAAGGACACCTGGCCTCCTATTGGTTGAGGGATTTTGACAGGATTGTTGCACAAAAGTTTCGAGCGTGCACAGAATAAATCTGAGAGCAGAACAAATCTGTAAACAGCAATATATCTGAGTGCAAGCGTACAGTTTGAGCAGAAGCAGAGCCAATCTAAGTGCAAGCAGGCACTATTTGAGTGCGAGGACAGGGTTTGAGGGAAATAAATACATAAAGTATGCTCTCAAATTTAAATACCACGCTCTTGAAGAAAGATAGGGAATAACCCCCATAGGTGTGTTCCATCAGTAGTCGCCATCGTTGAAAAGCAACTCCGATATTGACTCTGGTTTGAATTCTCCTAGTTTCCACTTTGTTTTTGTTCCTAATTTGCTCCGTTACATTATTTCTTTTGCCACCAGTAGACGATGTTGAACCTTACTCTGCCATGGTGAAAGTGGCCGCCTGTTGCTGGCGAGTCATTGAAGTACTGCTGCAATGCACGCCCAATGACGGCACGCCCAATGACGGCACGCCCAATGAGGGCACAAGATACATTTGTGCACGAGATGGAAGGCTGACAGACAGGGCGGTAATCCAATCCGTTTAGCCGGCCCGGCTAAACGGATTGGATTACCGCCCTGTCTGTTTGGTCGTGCTTTTTCCAGTACCACGGCTTCCACAGATTAATTTTTTTTATGGATTTGTTGTCAAAGCACTTCAGATATTCATTGCTATCGGGATGTTAAGAGCATTCCATGGAATATAACAACAAGTGTATCTCGAGCCGGTTTCTCAAACTTACCTACCCCATCTTTAACACAAGCTGGAGATTTTTTAACGTTTTGTTATTACGGTGGCCCTGAGAGGCCAGGGTGCTGCAAATAAAAGAACGCTGCAAATAAAAAGAAACAGAAACGCCGCGCAAATAAAAACGCCGCGATGCAAATAAAAACGCCACAACGGAAGTGAATTACCGGGGACTATTATTGCTGATGCACATGCGGTTTTTTATGCGATAAAAGAAGAAGGCTGGGGGATCTCCAGGAAACATCTCATGGGTACGTTTATAATGTTAAAGTTACACAGGATGTAGATAATATCTGTCGCTGCCGTATTTATGACTTTAAATTACGTTATGTTGTGTGGGAGCAGATTGTGTGTGTAGTGTATAATGTTAGAACATAGCTTTGATCAAAACTGCAGAAAGCTATTTTCAAGTTGTTTGCTTGTCTGTGAAAACTGTTCTGCTCGATTTATCCGTGCAGCTTGAACCGTTTTAAATCTAGACTACCACACACACACACACACACACACACACACACACACACACACACACACACACACACACACACACACATACACACACACAGTATTTAACTGCCTGAGGCTTGTATTGCCCTTGTCAGCCCACACGGAAAGAAAGTATATGAACATATATGCCAATATATGGCAAATATATGCAGAATATATGCTGCATATATGTCATATTCAGGTTCATATATGTGCATATATCTGGATTAATAGGAGATATATGTGTCATATATAGCTCATATATTTCCACATATATGCCAAAGTCAGGTTCATATATTTGCATATATCTCCTACATAATGCCTCATATATAGCTCATATATCTGTCTTTTTGCATATATGTCATACAGAATGCTACATATATATAGGTCTTTGCAAGGTAATGTGGTAATGTGCATATTATTCCAAAGTTCTATATAACTACATGAATTAATCATTGCACTTATTTCCATTCAATGCAGATTGAGGTTTGCGGATTGCCCAAGACAATTCAATGTATAAAGACAATATTGTTTGATTATGGTATGTTTTATTGTATGAAGCAACATTTTTTGTTTAGTTATTTCACCCAGGACCGCAACCGGATGTTTATATCCGCTCGACGTCAGCTGATCAGTTTAAGATTAGTAAATTATTAAATATTAAAACACATAATCCGAAGCACAAGTTTTCAGTAAATGTTACCTTTAATTGTTTACGTTTTTTTTAGGGCTGTCAGTCGATTCAAATAGTTAATCGCGATTAATCGCAAATTAATCGCACATATTTTATCTGTTCTAAATGTACCTTAGAGGAATATTTTTCAAGTTTTTAATACTCTTATCAACATATGAGTGGACAAATATGCTTTATGCAAATGTTTATTATCATTTGAACTATGACAAATATTCTCATGAATATTAAACACAACAACCTCTGAACATTACAAATATTCGCCTCAATTCAACTGGAACCTCTCATACAATACAATGTGTGTGTGTGTGTGTGTGTGTGTGTGTGTGTGTGTGTGTGTGTGTGTGTGTGTGTGTGATCGTTGGAGCTATGTGCAACTCAAGGCATATGCTCGAACGGGAGCTGCCTGGACGCTGTGATCATGTTGCGCACTATCCGAGCTGAGTGTGCTGACTTATCGTACAATGTCCCGCTGTCTGGCTTCCTGCATAAAGTCAAGTGCTCGGCGCAGTTGTCAGCGAAATGTCGCTCCTCTGTTTTCATTTAAACAGCTCCTTATATCCGTTAGCCCTGCTAGCTAGCACCAGATGCTAACAACAACAATACACGTAAGGTCTCTCTCGCTCGCTCGTGCCACACATACACACACCCTCCCGGTCCTCCCGATAGCCAGTCGGTGCCTGCCGGTGAGCTGGAAGTGTGGTCTGCCGCAAGCGGGCAGCAGGAGCGGGGCTGTCAGCATCACCTTTAGAATAGATGGTATTTTAAACTCGATGCGCTCTGAAGCTACGGGGCGGCCGAGGACAAAAAATACACATGCGTTAATCGCGTTAAAATAATTAGTGGCGTTAATTTTTTGACAATAAATGTATGTTAATGACTTATACATTTTGTGTGTTGTATTTTTTTATGTACGTAGGCTATGTATAAACCTTGAACATAGGTGTAAATAAACATATGCACATATAGGCTAAACTTATATGCGCATATGTGAAACTTATATGCACATATATGTTTTACATATATGTGCATTTATGTGCAACCTATATGCGCATATATGTGCATATATGTGCAACCTATATTTGCATATACACTGCACCCATATATGTACATGTATGTGTGTGCATATATGGATATATATGTACATATATGTTCAGAGACATATATGTAGGGGTCCAATTTCAGATATGTCACATATGTTAAACATATATGTGACATATATTAAAAATATATAGGTTCATATATATTCCTTCCATGTGGGAGTGGGGAATGTCGTGATTAAGACACACTTGCAATCCATGTTGGGATATTCCTTGTATTAAGCCAGCGTTGAAAGTATTACTGATTAGTCTTTCCAAATGTGTTAGTGTTATTTAAAAACTAGTGCAGTGCCCGTTCGGGGCATAGCCGTTCAGAGCTTGTGCCCGTAGCCTACGGACCGATTGTTTGGCTCCCATAATTGTTGCTTGCAATGTTGTCCGGGGGGCGTACCCGATCGGAGAGCGTAGATTCGTCAAAAATAAAGGTTTAGAAAAATTTATCCCAAACAATTCTAAATGAAGGATGCACATCATCGTGCCATCCGCAAGCCATATCCGAGAGCTTAGGTCGATCTGACAAACAGTCAGAGAGATATGCGAGCCACAGACACACACACAGACATTTCTTGCTTTATAGATAGATAGATAGAGAGATAGATGTTCATGCAATTGAAGCGCAAAGCAACCGAATGATACTTTATTTGTTTTGTTGCAGGTCATAATGTATTGTCCTTTTTGTGGACAGCAGCAGGCTTCTAAATCAGCCTTTTGCTGTTCATGTGGCAAGGACATCAAATTCCTGTGTGATGTTGATAAAACAGGCACAAGTGGAGGTCATTTTTATTTTTTTAATTAGGCTTAGGCAATGTACACTCTATATCTTATGAGTATGGGTGAGCACACTGTATGTCTCTCTGTTCTTTGTCATCGACGATTGATTGGACTCTTAAAGCAGAGGCTACAGGAAAAAGCACACTGGAGTTATTTCGGACTTTCCGGAGTGTAAAAGAGAAGGAGAGACGAGCAGGTTTTAAGAAAAAAAACACACCATCAAAAGACAACCTGAAGGTTGTGAAGGTACATTTTTTTGCTGAGATATACTAATAATTTGCCGACAGTCCATTCTGTCATGTATTTATAGTGTCACTGAACTAGTTAACATTGTTTCTCTGTAGATTTCAGTAGGCCTTATGAGGCTGAAAGATGGTGTACTGAAGACTGTAAGAGGAACAGTACTTCCCCTTTTGATGCGACCAGAGTCGGATGCGGACGAATTGCAGAAAGCTGCTGAGCAAAAAATGAAGACCTTCGACAGAAATGTACATGGCGGTCCCTACGTACTGCTCTACCCTGACGGTACAAAGATAACTAATATACCAGGAACAGAAGTACCCTTCACTCTAAACGAGTACACAGAGGTAGTGGGGAAGGCCTACCAACGTATCACACTGTACATTTGTACAGCTGAAGATTTCTTTACATCTTGTAAGTAATTGTGAAATGAATTACCAACCAAGAAGAGCTTTTTAAATTGATTTGTTTCTCAAGGAAAGCACTCTGTTGTTCTGAGTAGTCTAAAATCCTCTTATACCTGTTCTTGTATTTCATAGCTGAGGAAACCAGCTCTGAATCCAACTCATCGGATTCAGAGGTGATCATCATGAGTCCAACTTCTGCAGAATTCAATGCAGCTGATACATTAGTGAGTACTACATGTGTTGTATCTTCGCTTATATTGTAAATTCTATCTGGAAGTGAAAATGTTTCTAGATTTCACATAGACGGCATATTTTTACGATGAAACATGTCCCAAAATAGCATTTAAAATTGCGGTAAATGTTGCAGCGTCCTGGCCTACACATATTTTACAAACTTAAGAAAACAACTTTATTTGAAGTGTCACACTGATATATTGTTTTTTACTTCCAGGTATGGGAGCCTGCAGATGGAGAGTCAGGCACTGATTCAGCAGCTCCGCTAATTGTGGCTCCTAAACATTGTCTATTGTTCACATTTAGCCTTGTCTGAAAATATTGTCACACAATTAATATTTTAAACTACATGAAATAATGTGTCACGCTGACCCAGAGATCCACGTTTGTGTACATTAGAATAGTCTTTTCTTTCTAAATCAGCCCTCTGATAGCCATGATTTAAAATACTTCAACTTACCTGTCCTATCCCTGTTATGGTTTGTGATTCAGGTCTTATTTTCTGACTCACAAGAGGGCCCAGGAACATCAGGAGGTGTGCAGGAAACTGCGTGCTATAGGTATTATACTTTCCTTTCTACAATTCAAGTCTGTTTTATATGAAAACATCAACAATGTAAACTTGTGTATGTCAATTTCTCAGCAAATATACTCCGCTGTATGCGCCCATTGTAATAGAGGATAAGGATGACTCAGACAGTGCTGAGTGCAGTCATTCCAGAGGATACAAAGTAAGAGCAAAGTTACCCTTACTTCAACTGTGGTTGTTATTTTTCCTGATCAAAAATGTGTGCTATGGTGTACCATTTAACATGGTCATAATGTATCTGATGACCGGGTGGACCAGCAAACACTTTCTGAGATAACTGCAAACCTGGCCCTAGAGATTGACCATCGAGCTGTCAGCAGATTTAACATCTGTCGCTCGAACATCTGGGATGGAGCAGTCAGAGGATTCAAAAGGGCAACATTCTCAGAAAAGACAGACATCCTGGTGAAATTCTCTGACGATGAAGGGAGGTTTGAGGAAGGTCTCGATACAGCTGGCCCCAAGAGAGAATTCCTCTCCCTTCTCATGAAAGAGCTGAACAAACGGCCCATATTTGATGGACCTGTGGAGAGCCGCTACCTGGTCTACAATTCAACAGGTTCTGTTTTGTGTATAATGTTTTAAAAGAACCCATATTTCAACCTTGCAGTGTTTTCAAATATGGAAACTGATTTAATATTTCTTTATTCTGCATTATCTTGGACAGACATCAGAGAGGATGAGTATTATTTAGCAGGGAAGATGATTGCTGTGTCCATTGTGCATGGTGGACCTGGTCCTAATTTTCTGTCAGAGGATCTGGTCAGCTACATCTCAGGGCAGAGCAGTTTCAAGGCATCTGTCGCAGACATTACAGATGAGGAGATAGGGAAAGTCCTACAAGAGGTATGAGAAGGGTGTGAAATTCTAGAATAGGTAAAGAGAAAGTTTTGTCCACTTAAACCATTCTTTCAAGATATACTTCTGGCATTACCATTTTTTTATAATTACGTGTCATATTTGAAATGTGTGGGACTCTGTTATCTCTTCTTTTAGATTCAGAATTCACCCTCAGTGGAGATCCTTCAGGACTTGATGATGCGGAACAGTGCCATGTTGCAGACTGCTGGGTGCTTCAGACATGTCAGGTCATGTGAAGAACACAAAATGATTGTAGAGGATTACCTGAAGTGGTACATAATCCACAGGAACAACACTGCAATCGAAAGGTAGGTTTTTGTATTTCATTGTTATTGCTAAAATAATTATGAAAAACGTGTTGCTGTTGTCCCATTTTCTTACTTACTTCTACATGATGCACATGTATCTTTGCATGCATCTTTTAAAAGTATTTTAGATTCAAGGCTGGACTTGAAAGTTTGCAGTTTCTGACAGCTCTGCAGCAGCATCCGACGGTCCTGACCCCGGCTCTCTGTCATGCCGATGTGTCTGTCTGCTGCAGAGATGGAAAATCTGTTCCAGCCTGAATTTAGTCAACAGGGAAGCAACAGAAGGGCTCAGGAAGAGAAAGCTATGAGTTACTGGGCAGACTATCTTCTCGATTGTGAAGGTTAGTCAATTTGCTCTTGTCTGATTTTTATACACAGATTATAAAAAGTTCCGGTGTTGATGTAGATAGTATTTACTGTCAATTGATTCCAATGTTCTCTACTTTTTAGAAAATGACAGCTCAGTGACCTTGGAGGAGGTGTTAATGTTCGCTACAGGTGTGCCATGTGTGCCTCCTGCTGGTACGAGTCCTCTGCCACGCCTTCAGTTCCTATGTTCAACATTCCCAATGGCAAATACCTGTGCCAACATTTTAAAGCTTCCTCTTTTGGACACTTATGGTGCCTTCAAAGCCAACATGAACTTTTGCATTAATAATTCCCCCGGCTTTGGGTGCCTTTAAACAATTAAATAACTTGTGGAGCTCAGTCATAAGTAAATAGCAAGTGGAACATTTTAAAGGCAAAAGGCTCAAAGTGAGGACAAGAGTTTTGGCGTAGAAGCCCAAGTCAAGTTGCAAGACCTTTTTTATTTTGTCAAAGTTTTAAGGCTTCCCATTTTTGACTCAAGTCCATAACAGGTGACTCAACAAAACTTGATGTAATATTAATTGTCAAACCTCTGTCTTTCACCTTTTCACATGGAAAGGAAATAAGTCTTATTAGCTCTCTGCAGGATATAGTGCTCACCTTTTTCAAAGCGGTACTGACTCTGGACCCCTGAGACCCCCCTCCTTTTTCATCAGTGTCAGTTTCAAACTCCACGGCCAAAACAAGCTATCTAATTAATGTCCTTGTTGTTGCCGTTCCTCTCCTCTCATTTGGACCCTCCACTGTTCTCTGCTGCCTCATTATCGAGCCGAAAACACAAACAAAATGCTTTAATGTGTGCACAGACTTCCTATCTGACAGGAGCTTTGGTGCTGCTGCTGAGAGAAAAATCACGATGACACAGCAGCCTCAGAAAGAACTGTGATATCTGTTGTTTTACGATACGATGTGGTGTGCTCAACAAAGAAAAACATGAAAAGTGCCTTGAGCAGATGTAGTGTGTTTGGGTGAGCATCTGTTTGTCTGAAACAGGCTAGGAGTCTAATGACAGCAAACTTAAATGCTGGGACAAGTTTGAAAGAGATGTGGTTGGATTGGGTTACTGGCACCAACTACTGTACTTTATTAAAAAGTGACTGTTTTACATCTTAGTCTTGACACCTGTGAGGTAAACATTAGAACATTCCTACGAGGGAGCCTTAAAAATCTGATATGTTGTTTGTGAACTTTCAAGTATTTGATATGAAAGATGACGTTGGATCACTCTGTGCTTAAAGTTGAGCCACTTTTGTCGTATAAATGTATTAGTAGTACCAGTAGTTGACCGAGTGCATGGTTGATATCTAATTTGTGGTTTTAACATAGTGCATTAATAAAACAATGGAAAAGCAGCTTTGAAAATAACCTTTGAAACACAAAGGTGGGCAGACTTGGTTGATTCTCTATAATTTGCCATGTTTAAAAAACTGAATTCTTTGTATTTAGAAGAGATAACATTACTGCAAGACAAGAGAAAAAGTGCATTGTTAATGAAGCCAAACAGTATCTCTGACTCCAACGATCCCAATCTAATATCGACTCATTTGCAAACAGCTTCTCAGAGCCAATTGAAGACTCTGTTATTCCCTCTAGATCCAGCCTACATTAGTGAGCCTAAGCTAATTATAAGAGAACTTTATAATGAGATTGGGTCATTGTTATTGGATGAAAAAACAGGATGTTTCGCACATTTCATCAAATAATGGATTACTTATTTTGGAATAGTCAATTGAAATGCAGCAGACTAAATGCCCGGGCGCTTGCCGGTTACTTTTTTGCTTTGCAAGAAGACTGAACAATATTAACACACCAGTTAATACTGTAATCTGTTAAAGTTGACAAGCATATGATTATATTAGCAGCAACATTTTGGAATAATTGGCCATTTTGATTTGTTTAATATTAAATTCATATGTAATAATGCTTAGTGTCACAGTCTGCTTTCTCACTCACCTATTTTCTGCAGTATCATTCCTTAGTCACCTGGTAGTCACACCCTGTCTCTCTCTCACTCTGTTACACCCATCAGCTCCATTAGTATTTAGGCCCACTTCACCTTCACCTCAGTGCCAGATCGTACTTCGCAGCATGCTTGTCTTTCCCGCACTACTCCTCAGATTGCTCTCCCGGTTTCGACCCTGCCTGTCCCTGACCAGCCTGCCTCGCCTGCTCCCTGACCCGTTCTGTGCCTACGACTCCCGTCCTGCTGTCTCCTGGAACCCTCGCCTGTCCCCGACCAGCCCTTTGCCTACTATCTGCCGTGTTGTCTCCTACCAGCCTATTGCCTCCAATAAAGCTGGTTACCGACTATCTCTGGTTTCCCGTGTTCTGCATTTTGGTCCTCAGCTCGTTTGTGACAGAACGATCTGGCCAGAAATGGACCAAGCAAACACCGGGTCTCCTAGAGACCGCTTTGAGAGGGTTGAGGATGCCATCCAAAGACAGGAGGTCACAATAGCTACCTTAGCTACCGAGACCCACCAGGCAACCTCAACCCAGGGACAAACGCTGGCTTACCTTACCTCCCAGATGCAACAGATGGCCGCCACCGTACAACAGCTAGCCGCTACCATGGCTGCTACCGTCCCTCCGCCCGCAGCTCCGATGCTCGCTCCAGCCCCTGGCCCGACGGGATACGCTCCGGAGCCTCGTGTGGGAACGCCGGAACGCTACGCTGGTGAGCCGGAGGGATGCAGGCCTTTTCTCACAAACTGTTCCATATTGTTTTCACTGCAGCCACACACCTTCTCCTCCGAGGCGGCTCGGGTAGCTTTCACCGTTAATCATCTGACGGGGAGAGCACGTTTATGGGGAACTGCCGAGTGGGAGCAGCAGACACCAGCCTGCGCCTCGTTTGCTGCCTTTTCCGTAGAGATGCGGAAGGTGTTCGGTCCCGTTCGTCTGGGTCCCGACGCTGCTGGAGGCCTGCTGAGTTTGTGCCAGGGTTCCGGCACGGTGGTGGATTACGCTATTGACTTCCGCACCAGCAGCCGTCGCAGCAGCTGGAATGAGCCGGCGCAGTGTGACGCATATCTGAGAGGATTAGCGGATTATATGAGAGATGAGCTGGTTTCCTATGATCTCCCTGCTTCCTTGGATGGGTTGATAGAGCTCACCTCTCGGATTGACGGACGAATCCAGACTCGGAGAGGAGAGCAACAGACGCGAGCGGCGGGCCGCTGCTCGCGACAACAACTTCCGGTTTCCGGGAGATTTCGACTTCCGGGTTCGGCGGAGAGTTCCCACTCCTACTCTGACTCACGGTACGAGGTCGAGCCCATGCAAGTGGGTCGTACCAGTCTTACCTCTGAGGAGAGGGAAGTACGTCGAAGAGGTAAAGGACAGAGCTCATCAGTAATGGGGAGTATACTGGTGGGCCAAACCTCTGAGCTGATCCCCAATCTAAGACCCTTGTGCCATGCTCGACTCCTCCTGACAGGCAAATCTCAGGCTCTGGCTGTTTTTATTGACTCCGGATCAGATGTTAGCATCATTGACGAGGAGCTCGCACGACAGCTGGGCATCCAACAGGTTCGGCTGCTCCAGCCGGTACCGGCTAATGCTTTGGATGGTCACCTGCTGGGAACAGTGACACACCAGACGACACCGGTCCGTATGCTCATGTCGGGGAACCACCATGAGACAATCCGGTTTCATGTGCTACGGTCCCCCCAAATCCCTCTGATTTTGGGTTATCCGTGGCGCCACAACCCGAACATTGACTGGGCAACTGGGTCCATCCTAGGTTGGAGTTCTTCCTGTCATCAGGTTTGTCTCAAGCAGGCCGCCGCACCTCAACTATCTGTGGATATGAACCTGGTTCCGGATGTCACAGGGGTTCCGGCGGAGTATTTGGACTTTAAGGAGGTGTTTAGCAAGGCTAAGGCGACATCTCTCCCACCTCATCGGCCCTATGACTGCGCCATTGAGCTACATCCAGGCGCAGTCCCACCCAAGGCCCGGTTGTACTCGCTTTCGGCACCGGAGAGGAAGGCCATGGAGACCTACGTCAATGACTCTCTGGCTGCGGGAATTATTCGTCCTTCCACATCACCCGCAGGAGCAGGGTTTTTTTTTGTGGCGAAGAAGGACAAGACCCTGAGACCCTGCATTGACTATCGGGGTCTGAACGACGTCACGGTGAAGAATCGTTATCCCTTGCCACTCATCTCGTCAGCATTTGAGTTACTACAGGGGGCTACAATCTTCACTAAGCTGGATCTAAGAAACGCTTATCACCTGGTACGAATCCGGGAGGGGGACGAATGGAAGACCGCCTTCAACACCTCTTCGGGACATTACGAGTACCTGGTGATGCCATTTGGACTTACCAACGCCCCTGCAGTTTTCCAGGCGTTGGTGAACGACGTACTCCGAGACATGTTGGATCGTTATGTTTTTGTCTATCTGGACGACATCTTGATTTTTTCTAAGAACCTCAAGGAGCACGTCCATCATGTCCAGACAGTCCTCCAGAGACTTCTGGAGAACTCACTGTTCGTCAAGACGGAGAAGTGCGAGTTTCACACTTCTTCGGTCGCCTTTCTTGGCTACATCGTGGGTCAAGGAAGTGTGGAGATGGATCCTTCTAAGGTCTCAGCAGTTACCTCGTGGCGGGTTCCTGATTCCCGGAAGGAGCTGCAGCGTTTCCTGGGATTCGCCAACTTTTACAGACGGTTCATCCGTGGCTACAGCACCGTGGCCGCCCCGCTCACCGCCCTGACCTCATCCAAGGTGACGTTCCGATGGTCCCCTGCAGCCGAGGAGGCTTTTCAGGACCTCAAGGGCCGGTTTACGTCAGCTCCTATCCTTCAAGTACCAGACACCGCTGGTCAGTTGGTGGTGGAGGTGGATGCTTCTGACGTAGGGGTGGGGGCCATCCTGTCGCAACGTTCTGGTGAGAACCAGAAGCTCCACCCCTGTGCTTTCTTTTCGAGGAGATTGAGTCCGGCGGAGAGGAACTATGACGTGGGGAATCGGGAGCTTCTAGCAGTCAAGTTGGCGTTGGAGGAGTGGCGACACTGGCTTGAGGGGACAGAACAACCATTTCAGGTATGGACCGACCATAAGAACCTGGAATACATCAGGTCGGCACAGAGACTGAATTCTCGGCAAGCCAGGTGGTCGTTATTTTTCACCCGGTTTAATTTTTTTCTCTCCTACCGCCCGGGCTCCCGCAACGTGAAGGCCGACGCTTTGTCCCGGCAGTTCGGGAGGGAGGGAGACACCCGGGGTATTCCGGACACCATTCTTCCTGCTCCTCGAGTGATCGGCGTCCTCGCTTGGGAGATTGAGGAGAGGGTTAAGACCGCTTTGGTGGACCAACCCGGTCCTAGTTCTTGTCCTCTTAACCGCTTGTTTGTGCCTCAGGTTTGAGGGCTGAGGTGCTTCAGTGGGCTCATAGCTCCAGACTTTCCTGCCACCCTGGAATTCAACGTACCAAGGGGATGGTCCTACAACGGTTCTGGTGGGCCACGCTGGAGGCTGACACCCGGGAGTTTGTGAACGCCTGTCCTGTGTGCAATCGGCACAAACCATCTCACCAAGCGCCAGCTGGCCTCCTTCATCCATTACCGGTCCCACGTCGCCCTTGGTCACATATTTCATTGGACTTTGTGACTGGTCTACCACCGTCCCACGGACATACTGCCATCTTGACGGTGGTAGATCGGTTTAGTAAGATGGCTCATTTCATACCCCTGCCTAAGATCCCGTCAGCTAAGGAGACGGCAGAACTGATTCTGCTCCACGTGTTTCGCATTCACGGACTGGCGACTGATGTGGTTTCCGACCGGGGGCCCCAATTCACCTCTGTGTTTTGGAGGGAGTTTTGTGAGCTCATCGGGGCGACGGTTAGTCTCACCTCCAGTTTCCACCCACAGGCCAATGGCCAGTCCGAACGGAAGAATCAGGAGATGGAGACCACTCTCCGCTGCATGGCTTCCGATCATCCCACGACCTGGTCAAAACAACTCCTGTGGGTGGAGTATGCCCACAACACCCTCATCAGTTCCGCTACTGGTCTTTCCCCTTTTCAGTGTGCATACGGTTTTCAACCCCCATTGTTCTCTGCATTGGAGAAGGAGGTTACCTGTCCGTCTGTCCAGGCTTTCATCCGACGTTGTCGGAGGACTTGGAGGCAGGCTCGTACAACTCTGCTTCAGTCTGCTAACCGGTACGCCACATCAGCGAACCGCCGACGAACCAAGGCACCTGTGTACCAGGTAGGCCAGAGGGTGTGGCTTTCCACCCAGAACATTCCCCTTCGGGTGGAGTCTAAGAAGTTAGCGCCCAGGTTTATTGGACCCTTCGAGATTGTCAAGGTCATTAATCCTGCAGCAGTTCGACTGAGTTTGCCCCGGAACATGAAGATCCATCCCACCTTCCACGTCTCTAGGATTAAACCTGTCCGGGAGAGCCCTATGGTTTCCGCCGCCCCTCCACCACCACCCCCTAGGATGATCGATGGGGGCCCTACCTACACCCTTCGTCGTTTACTCCGTTCCCGTCTCAGAGGAAGAGGGGTTCAATATTTGGTGGACTGGGAGGGCTATGGTCCTGAGGAGAGGCAGTGGGTCCCGGCTCGTCATATCCTCAACCCTCAGCTCATCCGAGACTTCCACCTGCGTTACCCCGGAGCAGCCGTCTAGGACCCACGCTCGACCAGGCGCTAAGCCAGGGAGTACTCGTCCGCTACGGACCAGAGGCTTTCGTCGAGGAGGAGGGGGAGTCGTCATCGGGCGAGGAGGACGAGGATTTCCAGGAGGGAGAGGCCGAGAGAGCAGTCTCAGACGAGTACTAACCTTTCCCATACCTCCACCTTCCACCCGGTATCTGTAGGGTTTTTTTTTTCTTGGGTCTCTTTTGTTGGTTTTTTTTGTATTGTTTAGACGTCTGGAGCCGTCCATTAAGGGGGGGGTTCTGTCACAGTCTGCTTTCTCACTCACCTATTTTCTGCAGTATCATTCCTTAGTCACCTGGTAGTCACACCCTGTCTCTCTCTCACTCTGTTACACCCATCAGCTCCATTAGTATTTAGGCCCACTTCACCTTCACCTCAGTGCCAGATCGTACTTCGCAGCATGCTTGTCTTTCCCGCACTACTCCTCAGATTGCTCTCCCGGTTTCGACCCTGCCTGTCCCTGACCAGCCTGCCTCGCCTGCTCCCTGACCCGTTCTGTGCCTACGGACTCCCGTCCTGCTGTCTCCTGGAACCCTCGCCTGTCCCCGACCAGCCCTTTGCCTACTATCTGCCGTGTTGTCTCCTACCGGCCTATAGACTCTAATAAAGCTGGTTACCGACTATCTCTGGTTTCCCGTGTTCTGCATTTTGGTCCTCAGCTCGTTTGTGACACTTAGTGAGCACAGGCAAATATGTCTGTCTAATACTAAGACAACACATTTTTTGTAATGCAAAACAACCTGTTGCATTAATTAATTGCTTTAAAATACATTTTGTAGTTTCCTTTCATTTAAAATGATTGAAGTAAGCTTGGGGGACTCAAAGGGCACCCGATTGTTTGTCTGAACACCTTGTTTCTCTTGTGCATTAAGAACACTTGTGTTAGGGCATGAATTAACTATAAATAGGTTATATACAGTGTAAAATACCACGTACTGTCCGCCCTCCCATGCCACCCTGGCATGACCTCTTGCCCCCCCTTTGCCACCCCATGTAAAATGTTCTAGAACCGCCACTGGAACTATGTGAATATATCTGTTATATTTAAATAAGGATGCATTGGTGTATTTTACATTGGAGGAATTGGACATGGTGCAACCCAACCTCTGAAAATGTCAACTATGATGATAGACGTACTTGTACTGTATCATATTATTTTCGAATTAATAATTTTTCAAATTATGATTATTATTATTTCTTTTTTTTAAAACTATTTTTCCTCCTGGTCTCTCCCTGTCATGTCTCTGCGCCCCCAAGGGGGGGCGTGCCCCCCACTTTGAGAAACACTGCTTTAGACCATGGATTCCCACAGACGCTATAAAAGTGGTTCATGTGATTTGCATAATGATAAACAAAAATCCCATTTGCACTTCCCCTTAGCTTTACTGTTACTTGTCTGTCAATAAAAACTCTTCCCCTGAGATGCAGCTTGTTGGAAAATGGTATCCTATATTCCACATGCAGTCATTTAAAAGCCTTTAAGCCTCGTCCGCGGACATCTTCCACATTGTGCATAATATACATAAAGGAAGAGACGGCATTATATGGCTCCCAGATCTCAATCCATTTCATCAGCATATATTACATTTAAGGGGAAACTTATACAAGTGAGAGGAGCAATATAAGAAGGCTAAGCAGGATCAGTCAACAACAGAATAGTGTCAGACTCTGAGGATACTACAAACTTTACTAAGAGGGAAAAGTAAGGAACATTGCAAAGTTTTTCTAGGTTTTTTCTTTCCTGCTCTCTTTGCCTCAAGGCTCTTGATGCTTCTTCTCTTTAGTTTCGAACTGAAACTGGTGACTTCTTTTCATGTCCTTACTGGCTCGAAAAGGCTTTCAGTTGGCAGTCTCTGGATAGAAAGACTCTTTCATATCGTGTCAGACTCACAGTTGTGGCAGTGAAATTGAGGATGTCTCTCGGGCCGGACAAATGAATTTCCCCTGGAGGGAAACGCTGTTCAGATCGTGTCTTCAGACTTAATGTAGCAGCACATGTCTGTCAGGCTTTAAAGTCCTGTATCAGAAGAGCTGGAGATAATAAGGTGCGTTCACTATCCTTGCAATAAAGCTATCTGTGATTCAACTCTTGATTTATCCAAACAAAAGACTTCCATGGAGTGGCATAAAGCGAGTAAAGCAATTAAGTGGAGGACAGAGAGTTTCTGCAGAGTGTTGCTTTTAATAGGCCTCGTTTGGGGACTCGGGAGAACTCGATAGCAATTACTGGAGAGGTACTGGTTTGAATCTTAAAAGCCCATCGCAGTGTTTCTAGAATGATCACTGTCATGACAGATGATTTGTTTTGCTACGTTAAACCAATAACGGCTCATCTCGACTGACACACCGTTGCAAATGGTTGGCGTAATCAGTGTCAGAGTCAGCACTTGGACTCCTGTCCGTGACATTATTTATGTTTTTCCACACTTTGTCCTGGACAGGTTGCAGTGCACTCACTTATAAACGATCAATACAACCGAGCATCCAACAGAAAACTGAAGTGCTATACTGTAAGTACAGCTATAAAAGGTACTTATACTTTATTTCAATGTTCTTATACTTTTACATCTGAGGGGAACATTTCCATCTTCTTACTCCACCATATTTATCAGAATTTAATTTCCAGATCAAAAATCTCCCTCCTCAGTGAAGTCCATTATCTTCAAATTATTTTTTTGTTTTCTGATAAGCAAGTCCCACAAAAACAAATTCATAAATACTTAAAGACTTCCCTCCATTTAGTTTGTCTGTGTTTTGTTCAGATGTGTTCAGGTATTAATATTTCAAGACGATTTTGATGCAAGAATACATGTTTATTGCCAGGAATACACAAATGAATGTAATGGTGATTTTGGCGATTAGGCCCCGTTGTGCAGGAGTATCATTCGGGAGGGGAGAACCGATGCAATGAAACCCCCCGGGGTCTAGACACTGGTGGTGGTGAATGGATGGTCGGGGTCCGTCTGAAGGGGAGTGGCTTAGCTTGACCCTGGATTCAGAGGGACAGGAGGTGTAAAGGGGTGGAGGAGGGTTGCGTCGATTGACCTGAAATAGAGTGGCGAAGTCCCTCCCTTTCCGGTTGAGCTCCATGGGACCTTATTTCGGAAAAATTATGTATTGAAGTCAATGGAGAGAGAAAGATTATCTTTTGATCCCGTTTGAATTGTGCCACGAATTACACATATGATGTTTGTCAATTTAAAAGATAATTTTGTCAAGTCAAAAAAAAAAAAATGTGTCGTAAAACTGTGAAGTAACACTTTTTTTTGTGTGAAACCGCTCAATGAACTACATCTCCCGTCTCGCACCACACACCAAGACGGCCGTCACGTTGGTACATTTGACTTCTTTCTTTCAGAATGAGGTGAAAAGTATTAAACCAGGTGAAAATCACTCCAAGTCTGGGCATGTTGAGAGCTGTGCATACACACAAGGGTTCCGTAAGAGCCAGCATGCGGTACCGGGGATTTGTAGTCTTTCTAGTTACATATTTTTCATAGTCTTATATTTCAACAGTTTTATGACAAACTGTGACTTTTTTGACATGGAAATTATTTTTTAAGATTGACAAACTTCATATGTGTAATTCGTGGCACAATTCAAACGGGATCGAAAGATAATCTTTCTCTCCCCATTGACTTCAATACATAATTTCTCCGAAATTAGGTCCCATGGGTCGGAAGTAGATGGGCGGGACTTTGCCTCTCTATGACAGCTGTCAGAGGGGAGAGCAGATTTAAAAGGTTTAGCGGAGCGCTATGATAGGCTTGTGGGAATAGAGCGAAGTGATTGGTTAAACTGGGGAGTGACGCCCCCGATCACTTATTGAGAGGAGAGAGAGTAGTAACATGGAAATAGTAAATGAATGAGTGGGGACGGTCTTCTTGGTTGAACTTGCGCTGAGCTTCATTAGACAAAATTGCATGAACTTGAGGCTGTAAAAAACAAAGACTTGACCCCAAAAATAAAAAACCTTAAATTAATCGACACCTTGTGTTGCTACCTCACTTCCTTTTGAAGCTGTTTCTAATTCCGTGTTGCTGTGCAAATGGCAGCATCATTGCAGATAGAGATATATAGTGGGTCTTCAGTGATGATTAAGAGAGATCATTTTAGCAGGAGTCTTTAAATTGATTTGATGAAAAATCCTATTATAACATCACTAACAGGATGTTTTGGGGAATATTTGCATGTCTGTTGAATTGACTCAAGATGCTAGTGTGTCGTTTTTCATTATAATGTAGGATCATGTCTCCCTCTGATGTGTGTATTTAATAGTTTTGGGTCCGCAAAGGAGCGTTATGACACAGGAGAAGATGCAACAGTATATCAGGCTTTGGCTAAACAAACAATACCTGTCAGTGGGATTAATTCGTTATTGGTGTGGTCTTTTCATAGGATTTGTTGACACTAACACAAAACCAGAACACCGGCAACTCCATCCTTTTATGTGAGAGAGAACTGAGAAGAAATAAAAGAGAGGTCTTGTTGCTTTTGAATGAATAAACAAAGGAAAAGGGACATTATTCACTAAGGAAGATACATTCTGAAAAACCTTGAATACTATCAAACAATGCCTCCTGTGCAAAGCCAGTAAAGTATCATGGATCAAGGATGGGAATAACAGATAAAGGATGATGTAGCTTTAGGACACAAAAAGGAGGATTTATGGTCTCTTGGGACAACAATGCAGAGCTCAGAGGGATTTGGAAAAGGTCTTAAACTCAGTGTCTTTTTCTGCTGCGGCGATCAAAGTGCTTATTAGCCAGGATCCATAGAGTTCACTGTTCTCAGATCGCTGTATACTCTCTGAATGCAAAGCCAGACTGTTGCTCTCTGCTTTAACCTTCTGTGTTTGGGTAACATTTGTACCTGCTTTAAGTTCAAATATATCATACATATGTAGCAGGAGCAAGGAACAAGACTTCAAGACTCCTGGCAGTACCTAATAAAAGAGTCTGTGGATACAACTTTACGCAAACAATTTAAAGGGGACCTATCATGCAGAATGTACTTTTTGATGTCTTTTATACATAAAGATGTGTCCCCGGTGTGTCGAGGAACTCACGCAGCATCAGAAAATAAAACCCTCTCTCTTTTCCTCCGTACCCACATCTCTAAAAACGGGGGAACAACGGAGCTGATCCAGATTTGCGTCCGATATGACGTCATATCGGAAATGTAGGCTGGCTTTACACCCACGGCCCAATCAGAAAGTTGCTATCAGAAACAATGCCCGACTGTTTTGGACGTAATATGGTCAGTGTTTACATTAGCATCGCTAACACTCAGAGCTAACCTGTACTGGAGAGCATGTGTGTGAAGAAGCAGGAAATAAAAAGGAACTCACCTTGTGGTATAACCGGCAAGAGAGAAAGCCTTTGAGCTCCAGAATGTTTCAGAAATAATCCATGATATGGCGTTTCATCACCGCAGTATTTAGTTTAGACAGTAGCTGCCGGGTCCCGCATGAGCTCAGACCCCTCCTTATTTATTTATCAATCCTTTTTTTTAAGCTTTATCCCCAAAATCAGCACTTTTGAAACAGGAAGTTAAATAGAGGGATATGAGGCATGGCTAGAATGGGTGATCTGTTTGGTATTTTGAGCAAAACACTTCATAGACATGTTTTTTATATATTTGTATATATCTGAGACCTAGCTATTAACTAAAAATAGCATGATAGGTGACCTTTAACTTAATATAAGAGTTCCCCTAAGGTGATTGGAGCCCTTTGACCTTGAAATAAATAAAGTCAAATGTATGGCTATACATTGATGAGATAAAATGCAAAACTCTTTAGTGAGTAAAACATGAATTAGCACACAAGAGTCTATCAGGTTCTGTGGATACAATTGTACTTAATCTCTCAAAACGAAAAATCTGCCCCAACAACACAAAATAAATATACCCCTTTCCAAGGTTTAGGAAAATAACTGTTAAAAATAAATGTTTTTATATCAAAATCTTGTTTTAGAGACAGTTTTAATTAACTCAAAACAAATGTCAACCAGAAGCTATTCTAGAAAATACAAAGGTTGAGAAAATAAAACCTCATTCAACATGTTTTCATATTAACACGTACTTGAATCAGAGCCAGTTAGAGAGTTTGATGGTGCCGCCCTCCAACGTTTGAATTAACCCGTGTTTATTATCTGAGATGATAGGACACACGGTGTTCCCATCTGCCGGTGACACATTGTGCTTTTGTTTGAAATCAATTGCTTTTGGTAACTGAAGCAGACCTCAGTTCTACATTTATATAATTACAGTAACACAAATGGTCACCTCTCTATTTGAACCAGCAGAGATTATTGAAAGATTCTGTGGATTCAACTTTACTCATATTCTTTGGGGGTTTACTTCATTTGATTAGAGTTGTACTAAAAGGTGAGTGGACAACAAAGAGTAGATGTCAAATGTGTGGTTATAAACGGATCATCTTTTAGGTCAATTACTTCTTTTGAGTATTTTGTGATGAATAAAAAGTAGCAAAAGAGGTCAATTTGACCTGCTAATGTAAAATGTACAGTATCTGCCCCTTTCTGGCAAAATACAAGCGTTCGGAAACAGCTTTAATCAACGCGTTAAACAATAACAATACTATGTTTAATACCATATCTGTACCTGTTTGACTCGGTCAGTCTGACATGTTGATGGGGCCGCCAATAGTCTGTTTTAATTACTCCATGTTCTGGATGACTGGATATTGGTCACATGGTGTTCCCGTCTGCCGGTGACACATTGTGCTTTTGTTTGAATTCAATTATTTTTGGTAATTGAAGCAGACGTCACTTTGGCATCTTTAAACTAAAGCTCGGTTGGATGCTACTCAATCGGAAGCTATTGGTACCTGTTTATGTGGATAATTATGTAAATGATGCTGTATGATGTCCTTTTGTTGTTCTATTTATGTGTTTATGTTTCATGTGGAACTACTTGAGCAGGTCTCCCTTGAAAAAGAGATCAATGATCTCAATGGGATTTATCTGTTTAAATAAAGGTTTGAAATGAAATTAAATGAAAACACAAAGTAGTTACATCTCTATTTGATGCAGCAAAGAATATGAAGAAGTTTAGGCAACATTTTTATTTTTGAAGGAAAGTGAGACTACAAAAATATCGGATTTGTGGTTAGAAATCGATGAAATATGATTTTAAACACTTTAGGTGATCCAAATAGCTTTTTGAGGGTTTCTGTGATGAGGAAAAAACACATTTCAGTTATGAGGCCATTTTTTTCCAAATAAAAGGAGCTTTGTAATACATTGATTTATTATATATTTATTAACTATCTTCACTCATATCTGTTATATATATATTCTTATTATCCCTGCGTTTCACACTTATCTGATGCTGCTTTAACACCTTACGTGGATTAAAAAAGGCAATTTGATTTTATCTGACACTTCGATAGGGCAGCCAGAATTGATTAACTGAATAGAGACATATGGTGTCCTCCTCTGCCAGTGACACATTGTGCTTTTGTTTTAAATCAGACGTACAGTACAGTAGTTCTTATTGGCCGTGACTGATACTCAGCAGACCCTCAGTGTCCGCCTGGTGCTCAGACAGATCTGTTAACTGTCCTGACTTTAGATAAAGTTGAAAGCAGATCCCTGCCAGCCTCCAGAGAGGATTTAAGCGTCCGCTCTCTGCTTTGTTCCTCCGACCCCCCCTGAGTGTAAGCGTGACCCCCTGATGGAGATATGGTTCCTGCTGATAAATGATGGAGAACCTCTCAGGGCTGTCACTGTGGCTCTGCTTGACAAAGGTTTTTATTAAACATTCAGAGACTCCTGCAGTAAAATAGGAGGGACATTTATGTGACATTTGCAGCTGACATTTACTACTGTTTGTTTCATTATACATAAGGCTTTAGTGTGGAGGAAGTGATTTTCAATGCATACGCTGACTTTTTCTCAGGGTTCACTCGGTGTACCTCGATCCTTTCTGCAGAAAGGCAGAGGTCTGGTTGTTTCCATGGCCACCCAGGGAGTGCTTGAACTAAAGCTAACAATAGCTAAAGCATGCAGGTTAAGGAACACAATTCATTCAATATACTTCTATAAGTCAAGTCAACTTTAATGTACATTTTTCTGTGTGTTTGTACAGACAGAGAGATCGAAATAACGTTTCCAACAATCCCGAATACAAAACAATAATACAAATATGTATACAAAAATGTATATCCTACAATCAACAGACACATTTACACATATGCACACATTAAGAAAGATAAAACACAACAATCAATATATACAAAATAATAAAATAACAGACACTTCAATATAACACTTTAATGTAAAGCTCTGCAGTTAGATGGATAGTATTGTGTTGGAAACTACGGCTCTTAAGTTAATCACATGCCTTCTGCACGGGAAGTCCCCATTTTTGTCTCATTTGTATTTGTCTTAATATTCCCCTTAGAAGGAGATTAACAAAAGTGACTTAGAATGCCAACATGTATTGAAAAAGGCATCTTTTTGAAAACCCCTACATGTGGACTAAGCCTTAGAAATTAAGAGTTTTGTCCATTATTTTACAGGGAAGACAGTTCTTAACAGGTGCCAGATAGTGTGCTCGCCTGTAAGCCTAAGGTTTATTTCAACAGCAGGTAGAGCAGCTATTTCTGCAGATTTAATTGGATATGTCATGTCGACTGTGCAGGATGTAACTCTGGGTTGATATTTTTGTATACAAAAAACAGAGGCACCTAAAAAACACTCCCTAACATCACAACTCCACAGCTGTGTCTATTCAGAAAACGGTACATAATTCATGATACAGAGGGAGCTGTGGTGGATCAATATGATGGTCATATAACTCCTGCTTTGAACGAGTCGTTTCAGCTTAATAGTCAGATATTATTGACAGGCAGGTCACGGTTGTTTCCATAAAGTGACCTTGAGGCTGGCACACGTTCACACCACTGAAGACAGAAAGACACCCTGCAATGATACTGTGGCAATAACAGCCCATCAGCACTGTAAGTGATGTATTATTATATCAATTAGTCTGAAACAGAAACGAAGGCAGCATCATCAGACCAGAGAGAGAGGGATTATGGTGGGGGCGGCTTCAATTATGTTAATGCGAAATGAGTAATCATTTCCATTATATTTTATTCACAGAGAAAATAAAACGGTTTTTACTGTTGGGTGTATCCCTTTCATGTAGTGTGTTTGCAGAAATGTTTATGGTAGTATCCCTGATTCAAACAATCAGCAAACCCTGCTATTTGAAAAGCTGCGGGAGCAAATAGTTGACTGAAATTGCAGCTCAACAATCATAGCAGATAGAAAAACGTTTTCCTGTAGGTAACTGCTTCTTCTGCTGCGGACAAATTACTTTTACAGGACCGCAGAGACAATCCTCTTGCAATACATGATGATTTCTTTAAAAAACACAAATGGCAGCTGAAGTGGGAGGAAGCAGTGAAATGTAGTGATGTTATAAAGTATATGGTGCTACCAGGGCTCCATAAATGTTCAAATGAGGCAAATGTTCCTTACATAAAGCCAATATAAGTAATGAAAACCTCCTGATTCTTATTGGTTTTGCTTAACTAACTTGAACAGTAGTTAAATACACATGGCAGTGTTGATTTGATTTTGCATCAAATCAATAAACACAGATGCTAAATAAAAACTTTTCTTTATGATAAAAGTACAGCCCATCATCTAACAATCACACAGTCTCCCTGACTAAAGGAGGGTATTTTAGGATGTACTATTAGAAATCCTCTCCTGCAGCCGGTACATGGACAGAGAAAGTGAAGGGAACAACCTAAGAAAAGACAGGAAGTAAACATTAAAGGGAACAACCTAAGAAAAGACAGGAAGTAAACATTAAAGGGAACAGCTGAAGAAGACAGACAGGAAGTAAACACTAAAGGGAACAGCCTAAGAAAAGACAGGAAGTAAACACTAAAGGGAACAGCCTAAGAAAAGACAGGAAGTAAACACTAAAGGGAACAACAGAAGAACAGACAGGAAGTAAACACTAAAGGGAACAGCCTAAGAAAAGACAGGAAGTAAACACTAAAGGGAACAGCCTAAGAAAAGACAGGAAGTAAACACTAAAGGGAACAGCAGAAGAACAGACAGGAAGTAAACACTAAAGGGAACAGCCTAAGAAAAGACAGGAAGTAAACACTAAAGGGAACAGCCTAAGAAAAGACAGGAAGTAAACACTAAAGGGAACAGCCTAAGAAAAGACAGGAAGTAAACACTAAAGGGAACAGCCTAAGAAAAGACAGGAAGTAAACATTATAGGGAACAACCTAAGAAAAGACAGGAAGTAAACATTAAAGGGAACAACCTAAGAAAAGACAGGAAGTACACATTAAAGGGAACAGCTGAAGAAGACAGACAGGAAGTAAACACTAAAGGGAACAGCAGAAGAACAGACAGGAAGTAAACACTAAAGGGAACAGCTGAAGAAGACAGACAGGAAGTAAACACTAAAGGGAACAGCCTAAGAAAAGACAGGAAGTAAACATTAAAGGGAACAGCTGAAGAAGACATACAGGAAGTAAACACTAAAGGGAACAGCAGAAGAAGAACTCTGTTACACTCTTGTTATGCCTGGCTTTATTTGCAGAATAGATTAAATGCATTACACACATGTTTGCTCCTCTTTCAGCTAATGCTACAATGCAGAAAACGAATACACTTGAAGGGCACTCTGACTTCCGCCAAAGCCAATTTCAATTAGAGTGCATCTGCTGCCCTTCCACCAAAATACATGAATATCCGGCCAGAGGTTTTTCTGTAATCTTGCTGAAAAAGAGAAAAAGACCGCAAGAAAACATTACTTTCTTTGCAGGGGGGATACACCACCTGAATGCCTCTGGAACGAGAGTTAAAGTAGCAATTGTAAACACTGTGAAACTTTTTCAATCTTCACACACAAAGACCACACTGCCAGCGAAGTGAAAGTGTCTTTCTTCGCTTTCTTCACAAGCTGTATTCATGTCACCGAGTCAAATGCAATCACTAGAGTTACGCACATAAAATAGAAGAAAGTAGACTTGAAGTTGGAAAATACGCTTTGGACACTGTTTTGATGGTAAAGGGAGAAAATAACCTTTTAGGAAACCTGTCCAGATTGAGATGGAAATGTCTTCATTTTATGTGAGATAAACAACTGAACAATTTGCTTATTTACAGTAATTAATTTACTTCATTTTGTATTTCTTATTTTTCTAGGCATGGTAGGTATGCATGGGATATTATATGATATTTTTTTTTAATCGGTTGTAGGGCCTACTATTAGGTATAGAAGGTGACATGGCTTGTCATTCAGTACATTTTCAAAATAACCACCCTTTGCACCAATTGTGGCTTTTACTCTCTGATCATAATTTCACTTTGAATGATATTGACATTGACTTGAGGCCTAGTAACTAGAAGGAAAGATGAAGGAAATACGACCAAAGCAACACAAACTGCAAGTTGGGCAACAAAATCACCTTCTGAAATTCCTCCGATGTGGTTCAAATATTTTTCAGAGTTGTGCAGATGGTCAGATATTTACTTGGAGAACGTTACATACACATGCCTGTTAATCCACATCCTGCTGCCGGTGGGTGCTCCAAGTCATTTGTGTTTGCACAAGCTGTGTTTAATGTGAGCTGCTGTTGGCAGTGACACTGTTTATCTTTCTCTCTGTCAGTAATTCCCTTGCTTGGAGTATCTACAAAACTATAGACTGGCAGTTTATAACAATCCTAATCCTCAACTGTAACAGTAAAAATGTTTGAACCGTGGCGATACTTTTCAAATTGCTCCAAACGCCGATTAAAAACAGGCTCAATTTACAATTCCCAATAAAAATACCATAACACTTATCTTGTTTTTCTGCAGTTTTCTTGCGTAGGAGGTTTATTTTGCATTTCAAAATGGGCTTCACCCTGTGTGCGTTGTCACTGTCAGCTCCAGGCAATTAGTGAAGGCCCACATAACAAACTGCAGCTGTGCACTAGATTGCTTCTTTGGCGAAACCGAGGACACCAATTAAACACGGCTCTGGATGTTGAGCACACCTCGGTGAGCCCACCTCTCAGCTGGAAGCTCCACCGCTGCATTTCAATGTGCAGATTGAGTCTGATCAAACCCACGATGCGAGGAAAACAAGACAAACAGACCTTAGTTTTCTGTTGTTCTCTTTCTGCAACGTTGCACAAAGCAGATGTGGCCCCTCATGTTTTCAGCAACATGATAAATACGATTTACAGTGGAATATATGAGTTGTAGACTCCTGAGATAATACAGTTTCTTGAATAAATAACAGTGCTTGAATAAGAAATTAAATGACTCAGCAATTTAGCACTTCAGGTTCCCTGGTCTCAAAGTCAATGGTTTACTGAATGTAATATTGGCTGTTATCCTGAAATAAGGTCTGTGGTTAACACAAGCTGAAGAGATTATGATATTTTATTCTGCGACATAAAATACGTCAGTAAATACCCGACTGGTGAATTTAAAAACAAGTGTCTTGACTAAACGTCATCACGCCCAACATTAGCCGCCTTTAGCTTAGCGGTTGTGACTTGAAGTCATGTGACCGTTCTGTGGTTCCTTTATAGCATTGGGTTTTTCTCAAGGGAACCAAGGAGATGCTTACATCCGTGTTTGCCTAAATCCCTGCAACACTTTATCTGTACTCCAAATATTGTGCTAAAATAGCTTAGCATAGCATAAAGAATGAGCATGTGGGGGAACAGCTAGCCTGGAGGTTTGGAGGTAACAAAATCTGCCAAAAAAGGTGTGTTTTTATTGTCAGGTGTTTCCTGACCTTGTTCTTTGTTGTTCTAGTTAGTGTATTGTATGCTAGCACTGGAGGATATGGTTGATATTAATTTCATAGACATAATTCAATATCATTATACGATATATCTAATACATGCAGTGTTGGGGTTGTTACTGTAACGCCGTTATTTTTGGCAGTAACTAGTACTCTAACGCATTACTTTTTAAATTCAGTAACTCAGTTACCGTTACTACATGGTGCGTTACTCCGTTAGTTTTTTTATATAGTCAACAGCCAGGCGAACAGAGATGAGAACTGTACTTAAGTACAGTACTTGAGTAAATGTACTTAGATACTTCCTGTGTCACATGCGGAGACGGAGACGCGCTGTGGGCGTGTTTGTGTTGTTTACTAACAAGATTATCATGGCGGCGGCGGAGCTCAAGTCTAGTTTCTCCACCTGGAGATATTCTCACTATTTCACTTTTGTCGAGCACAAAGAAAAGAAAGTTTCTGTTAAATGTAAGTTGTGTCCTGGCGGGTAAAATATCCTATCTACTGCCCAAAACAGCAATTCAAATCCAGTGGCGGCTGGTGGAAAATATTTTTGGTGGGGCTGTTGATATAGGGAGTAAAAAAAATTTCTTTGGGAGAAATGACCCCTTAAATTAGGACTTCTGGTGATGTAATGGCGCGTTTCCACTGCAGCGCGGAGCTTGTTTTAAGCGTGCCGAGCTGTGCGGGGCCCGTTTTTGGTTGCCTTTCCACTTGACCTAGTACCGGCTAGCGGGTCCTAATTCACAGCCCCATAAAATCGTGGTTCTAGGGCCAGGAACAACCAGGCTGAGTCGGGCTGAGTATGCTAAACTAGAGAGAGAATCGCTGGCAAGGGGGCTACAACTACAACAAGATGAACATATTTGACCGTGATTTAATTGTAACACACGTTTCAAAATAATGCCGAAGTAACAACATACTGATACCGGTTAGTAAAAACCATGATTTAATGCTTTAACAAGTCTGCAGACAGACGGCAGGCGAAAAACCTTTTAAAATGCGTGTTTCTAAATGGAGCTTGGCTAAGCTAACGTTATATATGCTCCGACCGTCCACACTCACAACAACGGCCTATACAGACATAAATAAACCAGCGACTGTATTCGCCATGACACAGACAGTCTGTGGTTTGTACTTGTTTAACTTTTGTCTAGTTTCTGAACAGATATGAGGAGCTGTGAGCTGTGAGTGCTAAGAGCTAACGGCTGTGTTGTTATGCTATGTTAGCTTTGCCTAGCATCGCTAGCTTGAAGGTACTTGTCATATGTTACTTCGTGTACTCGTGCTTTTTAATTTTTTCGGACAAATGCTTCATATCGTTTACCCCCGTCACAGTCCACGGGCACATCGTATCTGTCCCCGGCTGTTTGAAGAGCAAGCATGGGAAACAAAAGACAGCATTTACCTGTTTGCATCCAGCTAGCCATGCCTTTCTGGTGTACCAGCTACGTGAGAAGCCTCGTTGATACGTTTTGTCTTTTTCACGAGCTTGCTGCGATATATACAAATCGGGTTGGTCCGGTCCAAGGTCTTTAAGCAACAGTTGATCTCCCAAACTTCTCCTTTCGAAAGGATTAGAGAGTAGCTCTTGCACGGAATTGGGTGCGGACCGAGATCCGGCGACTCCACCTGCACACCATTCTCATCCAAATACTGCGTCACCTTGGTCACTCACGAGTCTAAAAAACAACGCACGTAAGCAACGTGGGCGCCAACGTGGGCGCCAACGTGAGCGCCCTCGTGACCAAAATATTTGACGGCGCTGATTGGCTGAAATTATGTTTCGGCGGCATAGTTTACTATTGAGACTTTTGCAACGTGCTGGTTGCTGCTGTTTGGCTCGGGGGCTCCGCCCGGTAATGATAAACTAATGCCATGGGCAAGGCTAGGCAGGAATCATGTGACTTATCAGTAACTTTAGACATCGTAACACAATTTTAAACGAGATTTTATTGTAGATTATACATTTTACTGATACCAATTGTATGATATTTACCTTATATTACCTTATTAAAAATAAAAATATATTTTTTTTTTAAATATTCTTTTTTTAATTTAATTTTTTTTTTGTATGTGGGAAGAGGTGGGGCGGCGCCCCTATGGGCCCGGCCGCCACTGTTCAAATCTCTTAAAACATCTGCAAAAACAACATGCTGGGACGAAGCTAGTAACTAAGACCGGAACAGACTCTGACTCAGCCGACGCCACTCCACCTCCACCTACGTAAGCAACAGCGGCTGGATTTTAACCAAGGGACTGCTAGCCAGGGAAAAGTCGATAAAGCCGTTGTAGAACACATGCAGGCTATTGCTACAGTGGAGTCACCCGCTTTCAGGGAGCTAGTTAGCATGATATCATGTCCGGGCGGCACATGGCATATGGGACGGAAAACTTTTTCCAACTACCTGGAGAAAGAATATACAAAAACGGTAAACCAGCTAATATCGATGCAATCCAGATTGCATATAATGCATGTCAAGTTGATCAACAGATTGTATCATTCTCCAATGCAATAACCATACTGACATGAAGGCTATAAGGGCATTAATGGGAGCCCTTTTTTTAAGTAACTAAAAAGTTACTTTTCACAGTAACGCATTACTTTTTGGTGTAAGTAATCAGTAAAGTTACTTTTGAAATGAAGTAACTAGTAATGGTAACTAGTTAATAGTTTTCAGTAACTAGCACAAAACTGAATACATGTGAAGAGAATGTATTCATGTAAAATAATCGTGTTGATTTTCAAAGCAATGAAACACATGTTATACTAGGTGCAGACTGATCTTGTAGTTTATGTTGGTTGTAATGTCAATTCTAATCCTAATTTGTCATATTTATTTTTTTCGATGTACATTAAATATAATTCAAGATTTGCTGTATTTCTCACATAAATCTTTGCCGCTTAGAGGAAGACCATCTTTCCTTTTGCTATCCGCTGCTGACCTTGACGACTCCGACCTCGGCCCTCATTTGTTCTCTAGAGGGAGTGATTATGCAGGACACAGAGATTTGGCAAGATCTCAGTGTTAAATGTCCTTAGCAGACATAGTGGTGGTCTAATGGATAGTGAGGTGGCCTTACTCAGAATTGAGCTCGATCTTGTCCTGCCATGAGTTTAATTGGAGTTTGTCCGCCCGCAGGCTGTAAGAGTTAAGCAAAACTTTAAAGCTGCTCCTTCTTTAAAGAGTTCAGTAGGAACATGTAATCCATACAGCAGAGGTGAGTGAGAATGAAAGTACTGGATAAACAGTTGATGCTAGATAGAAAGTTTTAGAAGGAGTTTTCTCTTTTGGGGGTTTTCCCTTTCCTGTGTGTTCATGTTCAGGTGTATATCAGTATGTACTGTCTCTACTTTAAAGAGTCCTCTCCTGATGATGTTCAGGTGTATATCAGTATGTACTGTCTCTACTTTAAAGAGTCCTCTCCTGCTGATGTTCAGGTGTATATCAGTATGTACTGTCTATACTTTAAAGAGTCCTCTCCTGCTGATGTTCAGGTGTATATCAGTATGTAGTGTCTCTACTTTAAAGAGTTCTCTCCTGCTGATGTTCAGATGTATATCAGTATGTAGTGTCTCTACTTTAAAGAGTCCTCTCCTGCTGATGTTCAGGTGTACATCAGTATGTAGTGTCTCTACTTTAAAGAGTCCTCTCCTGCTGATTTTCAGGTGTATATGAGTATGTAGTGCCTCTACTTTAAAGAGTCCTCTCCTGCTGATGTTCAGGTGTATATCAAAAGCCCGCCTTAAACTGCCATCAGGCCCTGGGGCTGTTTTGTAGGCCTCCTATTTAAACAACAAATCAAAGTCATTTATAGCCTCGGCAGGCCACACACAACACACACACACACAACACACACAACACACACACACACACACACACACACACACACACACACACACCCACCACACACACACACACACACACACACACACACACACACACACACACACACACACACACACACACACACACACACACACACACACACACACACACACACACACACACACTATACATTATACAAATACGAATTGGACGAATGCTCCGGGCCAGAGTTTACAATGGTGGGGCCAGTGATAATACAATTCCACCGGCTCGGCAGGCCAGTGGCTTTTTACCCTTAATGTCTACCCCTGATCTATGATACGCCTTACATTCATAATTTCAGCGGAAGGAGGGGGAGCGGTGCTGCGGAACAGCAGAGTGAGGGAGAGCTGTCATCTTCCCTTTACAAGCTTCAAAAATGTATTTACCGTGTGATTTTGGAAATAAAAGTTTCATATTCTGAAAGCCAAGACTTTGTTTATTTAAATAAAAATATAACATATCAGTATGTAGTGTCTCTACTCTGACATGTCTCCATGTTTTAATGTTCAAAAAGCTCTTTATTTTTCTCATACTGCCTGTGCTGCAACACCTCTTTTCACCCTCTGTCTGAAACCAGAGCCCAGTCTGCTCTGATTGGTTAGCTCGCCACCTCTGTTGTGATTGGTCAACCACTTAGAGATGTTTAGCTCAGAACATTAACATGCATAAACACCTATAGGACACACTACAGGAAAGGGATAAACCCAAAAAGCCGAATAGGGCCTCTTTAATGCAGCTCACACCACCTCTCACCTGAATATATCAACACAACGAACAACAGCTATAGATATTGCAGTAGAATATTTGAATGTATTAATGATTTGGGTAAAACTGTAAGCTGGATTTTGACGCAAGCACATGTGACTTTTGAGAGACCATATGGACTTTTAAGGACAAAGGGCCAGCGGGGGAAGGTGGCCGCAAGTCTTGACTTGCACTGTATGCAAATGCTCTCGCCACCTGTGAGTGGGGGAATTTAAGATTTGGGGTGTGGGATATTTGGGCTGCCAATCAAAGGGGAGGGATCGGATGATCCCTCCCATTGCTTAAGCATAAAGGCAGAAGACACAACTGAATTCTCTCTCTTTTCTGCTGGCTGGCTGACGTGATCATCAGGTAATTCGGGTTCCCAAGTATATTGTATTGTATGTATTATTGCATTGAATGTATATTGTATCGATGGTGTTGCATTGTAATATTGCCATTAAAGTAGAGTATTGTTGACTTGGTGGCACTGAATTCCTTCCATATGAAACAGCTCTAGACGGACGCGGAGAGATTTGAAACGTGGAGCGTAAATCCCTTTCAATATCTAACAAATGGTGATCCGACGTGCAAGATAACGAGCTGAGGAGGAATTCAGACGACCGGATTGGGTCGGGAATAAGCGCTTTTAAACACCTCAGACAATCAGCAGGGCCCTGCATAACTATACAGAGAAGGTACTTACAGACGCCTGTTATGAAAATCGATTGTCTGTGATTGAATACACTAACATTTTAGGATTGTCTGAAGGCGTTTCACAGTGTTTTTAAAGTTTAAATGGAATATACAATGCATATTTTATTATATAACAAACATAGTCGTTGATCGTAGGTAGACCAAAGTCCTGCTTAGCGTACAGTTTAGCGCGGATCTGGAGGTATTTTAGTCCACAGTGGCGTAGAGCCGGTGCAGGCTGTGGGTTGTAGAGGTTTGATTCCCGCACGACAGACCTGGAAACCCGATTTCAGATCGGGTCGCCGTCTAAAACTGGGGGTTTTTACAGGACAGACGAACGCTGAAAGCTAAAAGCCGGAGGTCTGTTTTATGGTAATTACTCAATATCGGCGGATCTCAAAAAAGCACTCGGATGAGTGAGGCTCATTTGTGGTCTGCTGCTGCCATCTAGTGGCTGAAAGGGGGTAGTACACCTTTGACATTTTTATATGAATTTAGCTTCAAGCGCTGAGTTTAAACATTACATTGCTGACCGGTATTGAAGATGGGAAGCGCGTTAATAGTAACTACGACAATAGCCCAGTATATTAATACATGTGAGCACATATTAATTGAGTCAGATAAATAAAAGCGAAGTGAATATGGAACGACAGAATGCTAAAAACGATTCTGAAATTCCAGGGAGTTACCGGGAGCAATGGGAACAGATTAAGAGATTGATTTTAAGCGGTATCAAACAGGGGGCTAAAGAAAAGGCTTGTACTGATCTCCGATTCCTACATGATAAAATGATAACAGAGAATAGAGTGGGAGATGACGACACCATAGGTAATTTGGGCACAGCATTGAATGTATATGAAAGACAGATTGTAAAGCAACTTGCACACCTAAACGAACAGAAACCCAGATGGTTTGCTCGTAGCAAATGGAACAAACAGACGCAGGCACTAGATAGATTGAGGAGGGTTTGTCACAATTGTCACGATCTGTCCGTGTTATGTTTTGTCTGTCTGTTTCTGTCTTTAGTTTCCTGTTTTATTTTGTAAAGTGTTCACCCCCCGTTTCCTGCCTGTTGTAATCTGTCTGTGATTCCCTGTCAGTTTCCCTGGTGTGTCTAATTTACCCGATTGTGTTCACCTGGTGTGCCTGTGTTTTCTCCTCCCTCCTCACCTGTGTCTTGTTTGTGTGATTAGTCTTGTGTGTATTTAAGTTCTGGTTTTTCTGTCTGTCTTTGTCGGTTCGTCTTGTGTCATGACCTGGTCTGCGGTGAGTGTTCTGTTCTGTCTTTGTGATTATGATTATGTAGCCTTGAAATAAAGGAGTCATTTTGTCACAATAATCTGCATTTGGGTCCTACTTCCCACACACACCGTAACATTACGAACCGACCAGAAATGGGCCCAGCAGATCCATTCGAGTGGGAATTATTGAATTTTTCCTTTTTTTTGGCTAACTGCTCGGATCGATGGAAGAGAGCACCCGGATTTCAGCAGCGAGAGGCTGTGTTGTCGGAGGCGCACCAAATGGCTAGAGAGAAACCAGGTTTGGTGAAGTTCTTACCTGGCTGGATTTCAAAGATCCTCACGGTGCGTGATTCCCGGCCTGCTAGCCCCAGGCATGCTAGCTCCCTGCCTCCCGATTCCCAACCTGGCACCATACGCCTTGGTGGGTTCCGTCTGGAGTCAGCCCCGGCTTCTTCCCCATTTCCTGCTCCTGTCCAGGATCCGTTCACGGGTACTCGTCTGGCTTATGGAGGTCCACGGAGTATTCAGGCGGCTGCTAAAAGGAGTCGTCGCAAGGCCAGGTTAGCCCGAGCCCTAGCAGCCATGGTTCCGGTTACAGTTCCGGCCCCAGCAGCCATGGTTCTGGCTCCAGTACCGACGCCAGCTCCCCGAGTCCTGTCGGCATACCGGCCGACTCCAGCACCTCGTCTCCTGTTGGCTCCCCAGCCAACGCCAGCTCCCCGTGTCCTGTCGGCATACCGGCCGACGCCAGCTCCCCGTGTCCTGTCGGCGTACCGGCCGACCCCAGCACCTCGTCTCTTGTTGGCTCCCCAGCCAACACCAGCTCCCCGTGTCCTGTCGGCATACCGGCCGACGCCAGTTCCCCGTGTCTTGTTGGCTCCTCAGCCAACACCAGCTCCCCGTGTCCTGTCGGCGTACCGGCCGACTCCAGCACCTCGTCTCTTGTTGGCTCCTCAGCCCACACCAGCTCCTCGTGTCCTGTCGGCGTACCGGCCGACTCCAGCACCCCGTGTTCTGTTGGCGAACCAACTCTCTCAAGTTTCCCCTCCAGACACTTCTCAAGTCCCCTCTCGAGTTCCCTCTCAAGTCCCCTCTCAGGTCCCCTCTCGAGTTACCTCTCGAGTCACCTCTCGAGTTCCCTCTCAGGTCCCCTCTCGAGTCTTTTCTCGTGTCCCCTCTCAAGTCAACTCTCCAGTGTCCTCTCGAGTCACCTCTCAAGTTTCCCCTCAGGTCTCCTCTCGAGTTCCCTCTCAAGTCCCCTCTCAGGTCCCCTCTCGAGTTACCTCTCGAGTCACCTCTCGAGTTCCCTCTCAGGTCCCCTCTCCAGTGTCCTCTCGAGTCACCTCCCAAGTCAACTCTCCAGTGTCCTCTCGAGTCACCTCTCAAGTTTCCCCTCAGGTCTCCTCTCGAGTCCCCTCTCCAGTCACCTCTCGAGTCTTTTCTCGAGTCCCCTCTCAAGTCAACTCTCCAGTGTCCTCTCGAGTCACCTCTCAAGTTTCCCCTCAGGTCTCCTCTCGAGTTCCCTCTCAAGTCCCTTCTCAGGTCCCCTCTCGAGTTATCTCTCGAGTCAACTCTCCAGTGTCCTCTCGAGTCACCTCCCAAGTCAACTCTCCAGTGTCCTCTCGAGTCACCTCCCAAGTCAACTCTCCAGTGTCCTCTCGAGTCACCTCTCAAGTTTCCCCTCAGGTCTACTCTCGAGTTCCCTCTCAAGTCCCCTCTCAGGTCCCCTCTCGAGTTACCTCTCGAGTCACCTCTCGAGTTCCTTCTCAAGTCAACTCTCCAGTGTCCTCTCGAGTCACCTCCCAAGTCAACTCTCCAGTGTCCTCTCGAGTCACCTCTCAAGTTTCCCCTCAGGTCTCCTCTCGAGTTACCTCTCGAGTCAACTCTCGAGTTCCTTCTCGAGTCCACTCTCCAGGTTCCTCTCAAGTTCCCTCTCAAGCCCTCTCTCGAGTCCCCACTCAAGCCCCTACTCATGTCCAGTTGGAGGTCCCGCAGACTAGTCTTCTGCCGGGGGTCCTGCCAACCCCATGTCCTGTACCGTTGGAGGTTCCGCTGGGGGTCCTGCCAACCCCATGTCCTGTCCAGTTGGAGGTCCCGCAGACTAGCCCTCTGCCGGGGGTCCTGCCAACCCCATGTCTTGTCCAGTTGGAGGTCCCGCAGACTAGCCCTCTGCCGGGGGTCCTGCCAACCCCATGTCTTGTCCAGTTGGAGGTCCCGCAGACTAGTCTCCTGCCGGGGGTCCTGCCAACCCCATGTCCTGTCCAGTTGGAGGTCCCGCAGACTAGCCCTCTGCCGGGGGTCCTGCCAACCCCATGTCTTGTCCAGTTGGAGGTCCCGCAGACTAGCCCTCTGCCGGGGGTCCTGCCAACCCCATGTCCTGTCCAGTTGGAGGTCCCGCAGACTAGCCCTCTGCCGGGGGTCCTGCCAACCCCATGTCTTGTCCAGTTGGAGGTCCCGCAGACTAGCCCTCTGCCGGGGGTCCTGCCAACCCCATGTCCTGTCCAGTTGGAGGTCCCGCAGACTAGCCCTCTGCCGGGGGTCCTGCCAACCCCATGTCTTGTCCAGTTGGAGGTCCCGCAAACTAGCCCTCTGCCGGGGGTCCTGCCAACCCCATGTCTTGTCCAGTTGGAGGTCCCGCAGACTAGTCTCCTGCCGGGGGTCCTGCCAACCCTTTGTCCTGTCCCGTTGGAGGCCCCGCCGACTACTCTCCTGCCGGGGGTCCTGCCAACCCCATGTCCTGTCCCGTTGGAGGTCCCGCCGACTACGCTCCTGCCGGGGGTCCTGCCAACCCTATGTCCTGTGCCGTTGGAGGTCCCGCCGTCTACTCTCCTGCCGGGGGTCCTGCCAATCCTATGTCCTGTGCTGTTGGAGGCCCCGCCGACTACTCTCCTGCCGGGGGTCCTGCCAACCCTGTGTCCTGTCCCGTTGGAGGCCCCGCCGACTACTCTCCTGCCGGGGGTCCTGCCAACCCTTTGTCCTGTCTCGTTGGAGGTCCCGTCGTCTACTCCCCTGCCGGGGGTCCTGCCAACCCTTTGTCCTGTCTCGTTGGAGGTCCCGTCGTCCACTCTCCTGCTGGGGGGTCCTGCCAACTCCTGGTCCTCTTCCGTGGGGGATCCTGCCGAAGCCTGTCCCGCCGGCTCCGGTTCCTGTCCGGCCGACACCGGGTCCTGCCCGGCCTCCGGAGTTGTCTGGTCTTCGCCCTCATGCTCGGCCCCCTGAGTTCGCCCGCTGTGGCCTTCGCCCCACTATGGACTCTGCCTTGCCCCCGGGCCGTCCGCCCGAGACCCCCACCTTGGACTCTGCCTTGCCCCCGGGTCGTCCGCCCGAGTTCCTCACCTTGGCCTCTGCCTTGCCCCCGGGCCGTCCGCCCGAGTTCCCCACTTTAGACTCTGCCTTGCCCCCGGGCCGTCCGCCCGAGACCCCCACCTTGGACTCTGCCTTGCCCCCGGGCCGTCCGCCCGAGTTCCCCACTTTAGACTCTGCCTTGCCCCCGGGCCGTCCGCCCGAGATCCCTTCCTGGTCCCCTACTGGGCTCCTGGGTGGTCAGCTTAGTCCCGTCCTCCGGACCCCCTCCACCCACCCTGGTGGCCTAGGGATACGTCCCTCCTCCGGACCCCCTCCACCCACCCTGCTGGACTGTGTGGGATTTTTGTTTTTGGGGTTTAGGGACGTCTGGGATCCGTCCCTTGAGGGGGGGGTTCTGTCACGATCTGTCCGTGTTATGTTTTGTCTGTCTGTTTCTGTCTTTAGTTTCCTGTTTTATTTTGTAAAGTGTTCACCCCCCGTTTCCTGCCTGTTGTAATCTGTCTGTGATTCCCTGTCAGTTTCCCTGGTGTGTCTAATTTACCCGATTGTGTTCACCTGGTGTGCCTGTGTTTTCTCCTCCCTCCTCACCTGTGTCTTGTTTGTGTGATTAGTCTTGTGTGTATTTAAGTTCTGGTTTTTCTGTCTGTCTTTGTCGGTTCGTCTTGTGTCATGACCTGGTCTGCGGTGAGTGTTCTGTTCTGTCTTTGTGATTATGATTATGTAGCCTTGAAATAAAGGAGTCATTTGTCACTATAATCTGCATTTGGGTCCTACTTCCCACACACACCGTAACAACAATGCTGCCCTCGCAATGATTGGAATTAGAATTCCTCCCGTCACAGACCAAAATCTCCCGGGTGCAATGGCAATCCACAGCCCCATAAAAACAGATGAAGTTAACACTCTTCTGTTCCCTAGAACAATGCAAAATAATGTTGTCTCTAACTCAGATCAGAAATCTCAAACGGAGCCCAAACTTAATTTACGATGAAGCAGGAGGCCAGTGTCGTAAAAGACAGCTATGAGGACACTTTGAAGCAGGACGCCAGGGTCGTAAAGTTCCCAGGTCACAGCTCTCGCCTCTGCATCCTATGCATTACCATTCTTTCTTGATGTTTCTGAAAATGAAAACACAGTAAATGGGATTCTTTTTCAGAAAAGGGGGGGTTGTTAGACAATAGGTCAGTGTTACACTGGACAGAGTGGAAACTATTAATTTGATATTTACATTTTTATAGTCTAAAATCTATTGTAGTATTTTTTTAGGTATCATAAAACAGCACTGTTTTAGCTTTTTAGGTCAAGTTAATTGAAGATTTGAGAATGTTAATTAGGCGTCCCTAAAAATGGTGGGATGTACTACACAAATTATCTGTTAAATTCTGATTTTAGATTAATCAGATGACATGTCTTATTTTTATACAGTCCTTTAATGACAGATGTTAAAAACCTGGACACTTATTTTTATTTTTATGCATATACTGCCATCAGGCATATATTCAAATCCAGAGACAGATGCAGTCTCTGTTTGAACAAATATCACAATGAAAAATAGTGGTAGCAAATCATCTTTATGTCAAATCATGTCGGGAAGAGATGAGGAGTTTTGTTTTGAAACAAAATTTTGAACTGAGCCATGTTGGTTTTCAAAAAGCTGACTTTTCAAAATGAAACAGATCACTTTTGAGTGTACAGTAGCAGTTTGCATGGAGATTTATTTGTGAACACTACAGTAGCAGGATGTATTTACCTGTCCTAGGAAAGGGACAGATTATAAGTAAAAGACTGGTTAGAAATGGAAATAAGAAAAGGTTGTTGAAGGCTGAAGAGAAAAGAAAACAGATGGATAAAAGAAGACTGAAATAGATGGACAGGGCAAGATATTAAATGTGTTGAAGTGATATCTTGCTCAGAAGGATAAAAGGTGGTTAAAATACCACGAGTGAAGTTGGAAAAAGTATGTAGGAGAAAAGAGAAGGTTTTTTGGATAGGTGCATAATATGAGAAGAAGAGTCCCTAGGGCTAAGCAGCAAAACATGTGAAGAGACAGGCATGAAATGGTTAGACGCATTGCCTCTAGCTCTTATGTCAATCAGGAGCCCTGAGCGTAGGCTTGAGGGATTTGTATCAGATTTCTCCACACAGGTTACAGAGGCAAAAGAGGGACATCAGACCCAAGTGGCTGAGACCCAGGTTCTCTGGACCCCATCGGGTGATGCAGAGGACATCTCACGCTGTCCGCTTGGAAGGGAAAGGAGACATCTGGTACCACTGGAATCAGTGCGCAGTGGGGAAACCTCCAGGAAGGATGTGTGAAAGCTGTCATCTTCCACGTGCTGGGCCTGCTGTACCTGTCCAAGCAAGGGTGGCGACTCCACGGTGTGGGAAGCGTATCCAAGGACGCAGTATCAGGAGTTCCGGGTCTCGCCACGGATGGAAGTACCTGACACTACGCAGACAGTGAAACCAGGAGAGTGAGTGTTCACCAGAGCGATAAAGAGGAAGAGCAGGCACTCGCCAAAGGGGAAGGGTCCCTACCAAGCACTCCTGTCTACATCGACTGCAGTTAGAGTGGCGGAGAGACCATCCTGGATACATCTGACTGTGAAGCTGTTTTAAACCTAAAAGACAGAAACTCGCCTCTACTGTGGTGAAGTCTGGCTACAAAGGGAGGTGATTTCCAATAAGGGCACTTGTCTCAAACCAGTGAAGAAACCAACAGAACCCAGTAGAATTTAAAGAGTGGACGTGAGCAGGGAAACAGTAACGGGTCTGAGGGATAGAAACTGACGATGTACAGAGAAAGAATTAGACCATGGGGATTACATTAAAACATGTGCCTATACAATCTACCTACCTCAGCCGTTTGGGTACTTTTGTATATGAATTTCTGATCTTTTACAATCATTTGTATTTTTCCAAGGTCTATGTTATTCCGGAGTATAAACAGGAGGGATATGTTGGAGACATACTCTTTGGGAAGTTTTAATGCACTGATATCATGTGTGGCTCTGAACTGTATATGACCTTGCAGCTGCCTCTTCTTATGATAGGAGGCAGGGCATTTCAGGTTGTTGATATTTATGAGAAGACAGACTTGCTGTCTCCTAAATATCTCATTTTGACTAAAGCGGAATGAAGTATACATGAAGTAATGTTAAAGCTTGAAGACACTGCAATCTTGCAGATTACAGATTAATTGAATCACCACTGTGAAGGTTATACCTTATGACGATTGACTATACTCAATCATTCTGATTTAAGGGTTTTAACTTTGTTGTTACTAAGTGATGTAATTGATGTATGGAGTTATTTACATATTTTGGTATTTCTAACACGGTCGTATGAAGTTGATATGTGGAGCCATTTCTGAACGTTTAAATAGTCTGAATCCCAGAATGAATGTGAATGTCTTGAAGATAGTTGATTTATTAAATTTAAATCAAAAGGGGGATTGCAGTAGAATATTTGAATGTATTAATGATTTGGGTAAAACTGTAAGCTGGATTTTGACGCAAGCACATGTGACTTTTGAGAGACCATATGGACTTTTAAGGACAAAGGGCCAGCGGGGGAAGGTGGCCGCATGTCTTGACTTGCACTGTATGCAAATGCTCTTGCCACCTGTGAGTGGGGGAATTTAAGATTTGGGGTGTGGGATATTTGGGCTGCCAATCAAAGGGGAGGGATCGGATGATCCCTCCCATTGCTTAAGCATAAAGGCAGAAGACACAACTGAATTCTCTCTCTTTTCTGCTGGCTGGCTGACGTGATCACCAGGTAATTCGGGTTCCCAAGTATATTGTATTGTATGTATTATTGCATTGAATGTATATTGTATCGATGGTGTTGCATTGTAATATTGCCATTAAAGTAGAGTATTGTTGACTTGGTGGCACTGAATTCCTTCCATATAAAACAGCTCTAGACGGACGCGGAGAGATTTGAAACTTGGAGCGTAAATCCCTTTCAATATCTAACAATATCTGCTAACAGTGCATAAAGGACCTGTGACTCAGATGAGCTACTTGCCTCTTAATATACCAGGAAAAGGTAAGCATTTTCAAAGCAAATCAAAGCAAGTGTGACTCACATCTCTTTCGGATGTTTTACTCAACACTTCCGAATCCCTCTTTTCATTAGACAATCACGGCTGTGCGATGAAGACAAATGCCGGCTGATGCTATTTGCTTTTCCACTCAACTCTAAGTGCTTTTTGACTGCAACTAGTCTTCGTAAGAGAATCAGGTAATGGCCCGAGCCTCGATAAATGCTTCACCTTCAAATGCAGGCACACAAACAAAACAAACTCCATCAATGAATAGGAAAGATGTGGGTGGTAATTCAGCAGAAGGTCATGGTGAGTAGGAATGCATCAGCTGCATCCCAGTCCACTATAGGATCCAGTTGAAGGTTCTGCTCCTGACTTACAAAGCCCTGAATGGACAAAGCCCAAAATACCTCTGGGACCTCATCCGTACACAGACATATACCTGCTCTCTCCGATCCAGCAACGCTCCTGTTCTTTACATCCCCTGCACACGTCTCCAAACAATGGGAGACCGAGCCTTCTGCTCATTCGCTGAGATCGCTGAGATCTGCCCCTTCCACCGAGGTCTTCAAAACCGGCCTTAAGACCCTTTTCTTTCGGCAGGCCTTCCAATAAACTTTGAGCATGGTACACCTAGAGTTTTAATTAATCTTTTTAATCTCTCAAATGTTATCAGTGTCCTTTGTTGTGAAGCGCTTCGAGATTTGTCTTGGCAGATGAGAAGTGCTATATAAATGAGAATGTATTATTATTATAATAACGTCTGCAAAGTCCCAAAGGTCTTAAACTCTGACACAGAAGTTTACCAAACTGGCTCCAAGTGATATTCAAATCTCTATTTCCTGTGCAGTTGTTTTAAATATCTGCTGACAACACAATTTAGTTTTTCGCTGAGAGTAAATCCTCTAAGAATAGAGAAGCAGGAGGACTGATTCAGAAAGTTAACACAACAGGAGTATTATTTAACCAAAGCTACACAGCTCATATGTATAGTGTACAGTCTAGGAAGGGGATATCTTTCAAAACAAGTGGAACATAACACATATTCTGTATCAATGGATTCATCTTGCATAACATATTGGTTTTGAATATCAGTTAAACCGGCATATCTGTAACCACATATTGCATGAGTATGGATTGTCATTACCCCAATTGCGAAAAATGTGTTGCAATGAAGGGTTTTGTTGTGTTTAAATACCTTTTTTATTAACATTAATCCAATAACCCGAACCCAATATTCTGCTTATTTGTTAACAGATAATTGAGGGAACATACAACAAGGGAAACATGTTTATCCTCCCATTAGAAATTAGCAATATAATGGTGAACAACTGAAGGAAAGCAAAGAGAATGTGAATGGTGTAAGTTATTGCTAACGATGCCTAATTACCCCAACATTTAACTTTCGTACCTTTTAAAGTCACACATTTCCACTTTAACTAATTGGAGGCAGTAATGAGGAAATAGATGTTCTGTCCTGAGCTGTAACACCTCGAAGTGTTCTTAGAAAAAAGGTGGAAAGGAAGCTCTGACATCTCCTGGCAGTGTGAACCGTTAGTGGGCGATGGTTAAGGTCACAGTCACACAGCGGCTGTAAGAAGACAGCGAGACTAATTAGAAACAGTTTCTACAAATGCGTGAAACCTCAGTCATTCTGAACAACTACAGCGGAAATAATAAATACCATTGAAATGTATATTTACAGCACTGCAGCATTAAGTGTTCTGCACACGTTCTAGCCAGAGTTTTTTGTGTGCAGTTTTTATTTTCTCCTGACACATAGAGTACATGCAGGTTATAGCAACCTGAGCATCGAAATTGCCCTTGAGTGTGCATGTATTTCTTTGGAAACCCTGTAGTAGACTGACGACCTGTTCAGCAGAGCATAATGGACAACGCTCACCCAATGACCCTGAAAAAGACAAGCAGTAAAGATGATGGATACAAAGGTATATTTTGCACCTAATTTACTGGACATTTGCTTTCAGCACACAGCAGATGTGTCAGGTCATGAAAATAAAACATGCAGAAAAAGGAAATTGGAGCCAAACCAGACAAGAATATTACTTAAATCAGTGGTCCTCAACTGGTCAGGCCTCGGGACCCACTTTTTCCTCAGTCAATAGATTTGAGAACCACTCAAATCTATTCAACAAAAAATCGTACAGTAAAATATACTTTTTTCAGCATACATTATTAATTAAAGTGAAGTACGAGGAGTCGAGGAGGGGTAAGGGAGGAGGCTTCCAAAGGAGACGAAAGGTAGGATACACGAGAGCACACTACTCGCGCATCAGAGCCCCGCCCCCAGCTGCACAGCCTCTGCTCACTGCAGCTGTTCTTACCGTTAAAGGAGGATCAGAGTCATTAAATGTTTAAAGTTCTTCATTAAGAGTCAAATATATTAAATCTCTTAAACGAATGAGAGATCGAAATCTATAAAAACATTAAAGTGGGTGAAATATACTTACAAATTCAATAATAATGTTTTGATTATAAAATAATAACGTACAGTTCTTACTTGTGGTTTGTGATGCCTGTGTGGTAGACCCACAGAACGTCAAACATTTAGGATATATACATAATAGCATAATACATATGTTAGTAATTTGTGTCTCTCTTCTGTAGGACAAATTACATAACAACATCCAATACAAAAGTTGATCTGAAACAAGCTCAAATACTATAATGAAATGAATCCATCAATTATTATTATTGGTATGATTATATTTATAACTTAAATGAAATGATATAGCTGGAAAAAAAATAAAAAATGCCGAAAGTAATGCATAGAAAACTATAATAAAAGAAATGAATGGAAAAGATGGACGAAATCATTTCAATGTGAAACTAAGTCCCAGATTTGAAGGGATTGATGTGGAGGGGAGTCCAGTGACAGGTGGTAAAACTGCGCGCACCAGAAGTAAAGGGCGTTGTTTATGGTGACGCTGGAGTGAACGAGGACATCCCAACTCATACCTGAGGACTCCTCTCTCCTCGTGTCTCTCGCTCGCGTCTTACGGAGGCGGAGCTAAGACGCAAGGAAGGGACGCAAGTGAGGGAAAGGAGGAGGTGAAATATTCAATTGAGATGAGCCTACATTAACGACAAACTCGGAGCATGGTGTCCAGCACATTTTGACTTCTTCTCTTTGCTGAAAGGCATGACATGAAATGGACAGAAATATTAATGAGAGATACTTTCCAAAGTTAGGTGATACAACTTTACAGAACATTATTTGTACCATTTATAGACCATCAATAAGGTTAGATTTCTACACAAACAATACTAACAGACAACAGCATCTGAAACCAGAGATACAGAAGAATCCACTGTCGTACCAGTGTGGAGCAGCTTCTTTAAGACTGGGAGTTTCCTACAACACAAGGTTAGAAGGTGATGCAAAACGTAGTCCTGTAATGCTTACAAAGGTGCAGTGTGGAGGATGGACTGAGGAACCTCACCGCTCCATACTGGTACGATAGTGGATACTTGTGTATCTCCGGATTCAGAGGCGGTTATATGTTAGTATCGTTTGGGCTCTGTGCAGATATCTCACTGATGGAGGCGTGTGGTGCAGTGGGTTGTGCGTTGGTGTTGGGCTCAGGGGGTCGCAGGTTCAAACCCCACTGCAGTCAGCATGTCGTTGTGTCCCTGAGACACTTCACCCCAAATTGCTCCTGTGGGGATTGCCAACAGTATTGAGTATGTAAGTCGCTTTGGATAAAAGTGTCTAACAAATAACATGTAATGTAATGTAATGTAAAGGTCTGTAGACAGTACCAATAATGTTCTGTTAAGTTTTTATGTTATTTAACTAGAAAAACAAAAAGGAAGAAATTAGAACATACTTACATGTAAAATTCTTCTGTCCACAATGCTTTGATACAGGAACACCTTCTGGGTCCTGTGTTTCCTGCATTCTAAAAATAAAAAACACAATTTTAATATTTAGGTAATAAGTCTTCCAAACAATAATTTAAAAATATGTATTTAGTATAGTGCAAATCGAACCTCTTCCACTCTTTTTGGATGGGGGAGGCTGGGACGAGAGGGAGGATGTAGGAGGTGTATGAGAAGAGAAGGGGGGAGGGAGGAGGCGCGGATGGGAGGAGAGGAGGAAGGAGGAGAAGAGAAGGGAGAGGCGGAGGCTGGGAGGAGAGGGAGGAAGAGGAAGGAGGAGACGTAGCCAGGGAGGAGAGGGAGGAGGCTGGGAGGAGAGGGAGGAAGGAGGAGAAGGAGGAGGGAGGAGAGGGAGGAGGCTGGGAGGAGAAGGGATGAAGGAAGGGAAGAGAAGGGAGGGAGGAGGCTGGGAGGAGAGGGAGGAGAGGAGGAGAAGAGAAGGGGAGGGAGGAGGCTGGGAGAGAGGGAGGAAGAGGAGGGAGAAGAGAAGGGGAGGGAGGAGGCTGGGAGGAGGGAGGGAGGAAGGAGGAGAAGAGAAGGGAGAGGGAGGAGGCTGGGAGGAGAGGGAGGAAGGAGGAGAAGAGAAGGGAGAGGGAGGAGGCTGGGAGGAGAGGGAGGAAGGAGGAGAGAGAAGAGAGAGGGAGGAGGCGGGAGGAGCGGGAGGAGAGGAGGAGAAGGAGGAGAAGAGAAGGGGGGGGGGAGGCTGGGAGGAGAGGGGGAAGGAGGAGAGAGAAGAGAGAAGAGAGGGGGAGGGGGAGGAGGGGGAAGGAGGAGAAAGGAGAAGGGAGCGGGAGAAGGCTGGGAGGAGGGGGAGGAAGGAGGAGCGAGAAGGGGGAGGGGAGGAGGCTGGGGGAGGGAGGAAGGAGGTGAGAGAAGGGGGAGGGAGGGCTGGGAGGGGGAGGAGGGGGAAGAGAAGGGGGAGGAGAGCGCTGGGAGGAGAGGGAGGAAGGAGGAGAAGGGGGAGGGAGGAGGCTGGGAGGAGGGGAGGAAGGAGGTGAAGAGAAGGGGGAGGGAGGAGGCTGGGAGGAGAGGGAGGAAGGAGGATAAGAGGGAGGGAGGAGGCTGGAGGAGAGGGAGGAAGGAGGAGAAGGGAGAGGGAGGAGGGAGGAGGCTGGGAGGAGAGGGAGGAAGGAGGAGAAGGGAGGAGGCTGGGAGGAGAGGGAGGAAGGAGGAGAAGGGGGAGGGAGGAGGATGGGAGGAGAGGGAGGCAGGAGGAGAAGAGAAAGGGGGAGGGATGGAGGCTGGGAGGAGAGGGTAGGAAGGAGGAGAAGCGAAGGGGAGGGAGGAGGCTGGAGGAGAGAGGAGGAAGGAGGAGAAGAGAAGGGGAGGGAGGGCAGGCTGGGAGGAGAGGAGAAGGAGGAGAAGAGAAGGGAGAGGGAGGAGGCGGGAGGAGAGGGAGGAAGGAGGTGAAGAGAAGGGAGGAGGCTGGGAGGAGAGGGAGGAAGGAGGAGAAGCAAAGGGGGAGGGAGGAGGCTGGGAGGAGAGAGAGGAAGGAGGAGAAGAGAAGGGGGAGGAGGAGGCTGGGAGGAGAGGGAGGAAGGAGGAGAAGCGAAGGGGGAGGGAGGAGGCTGGGAGGAGAGGGAGGAAGGAGGTGAAGAGAAGGGGAGGGAGGAGGCTGGGAGGAGAGGGAGGAAGGAGGAGAAGAGAAGGGAGAGGGAGGAGGCTGGGAGGAGAGGGAGGAAGGAGGAGAAGAGAAGGGAGAGGGAGGAGGCTGGGAGGAGAGGGAGGAAGGAGGTGAAGAGAAGGGGGGAGGAGGAGGCTGGGAGGAGAGGGAGGAAGAAGGAGAAGAGAAGGGGGAGGGAGGAGGCTGAGAGGAGAGGGAGGAAGGAGGTGAAGAGAAGGGAGAGGGAGGAGGCTGGGAGGAGAGGGAGGAAGGAGGTGAAGAGAAGGGGGAGGGAGGAGGCTGGGAGGAGAGGGAGGAAGAAGGAGAAGAGAAGGGGGAGGGAGGAGGCTGAGAGGAGAGGGAGGAGAGTGGAGGAAGAGGCTGAGACGGGAAAGATGGTGAAGCAAGAGGAAAAAGTTGAAGAGTACATTTCGGCTCTGGAAGGGGGCCGGAGGGCTCTGGCTCTGGCTCTGGCTCTGGCTCTGGCTCTGGCTCTGGCTCTGGCTCTGGCTCTGGCTCTGGCTCTGGCTCTGGCTCTGGCTCTGGCTCTGGCTCTGGCTTTGGCTCTGGCTCTGGCTCTGGCTCTGGCTCTGGCTCTGGCTCTGGCTCTGGCTCTGGCTCTGGTTCTGGCTCTGGTTCTGGCTCTGGTCCAGGGGGGGCTGGTGGAATGTTTTCCACCGGGGTTACAGGACCAGATGGTGATCCAGGACCAGCAGAAGTTGTCCGAGATTGTTGTTCATCAAGCCACACTGCAAATGTTGAAAATAATACAAGGGAAAATTAACAGAACTAATTTTAAGGAAGACTTATTTTTGGCCTTACTTGCAAGAAATTAATAAAATGCATTGAATTTCCTTCTTATTATAAATCAACCAGATAGTTCTTAAGTGAATGAAATGCAGGTATGTGAAAATATTGTTTGTAGACATTTCAAAATAACGTATGTTGTCCAAAGTGCTGTACAGGCTTATAACATAATACAAAATAAAGAAATATGCATACAAATAATTAATTATAAATAAAAACAAAACAAAAGGTAACTGCACTACCATTAGTGTGGTATCCTCATATTAGTATCTCACGGTACGTCCACAAAGCAGCTTTAGACGAATCTTCCAACGCTTCCAACGCTTCTCTGCCCATTGACTTTGAATGGGGATGACGTCACTTTGCCTCGCCTTTCGCCGAACTGCATTGTGGGGGAGCGAAGCGAAGATTTCCAGGATTTCCAGGATTCAAAAGTTGAGCAATGTTCAACTTTTGAAGCTGAGCTGGAAGCGTCAGCCAATCAAATCCCGTGTATGCAAATCTGACAGTACAAGCGCTAGCCAATCAAACCACGTGTATGCTGGGAGAGCCAGACCGCAGTTCATTTCCTCATATTCCAAACGAGAAATTACGGTAGCAAATCACCCGGTTCTTTACGACCAGACTATTTACCGGGATACAAACCGGAGGAAGCAGGCATGGAGGGAGGTGGCAGAGACAGTGGGGGAAACTGGTAGGTTTTCGCCTGTTTGGGGAGTTTATATACAGGACTGTCTCAGAAAATTAGAATATTGTGATAAAGTTCTTTATTTTCTGTAATGCAATTAAAAAAACAAAAATGTCATACATTCTGGATTCATTACAAATCAACTGAAATATTGCAAGCCTTTTATTATTTTAATATTGCTGATTATGGCATACAGCTAAGAAAACTCAAATATCCTATCTCTAAATATTAGAATATCATGAAAAGTATACTAGTAGGGTGTTCAACGAATCACTTGAATCGTCTAATTAACTCGAAACACCTGCAAGGGTTTCCTGAGCCTTGAAAAACACTCAGCTTGGTTCAGTAAACTAAATCACAAGTATGGGGAAGACTGCTGATCTGACTGCTGTCCAGAGGACCGTCATTGACACCCTCCATCAGGAGGGTAAGACACAAAAATAAATTTCTCAAAGAGCAAGCTGTTCACAGAGTGCAGTTTCAAAGCACATCCACAAAAAGTCTGTTGGAAGGGGGAAATGTGGCAGGAAACGCTGCACAACCAAGAGAGATGACCGCAGCCTTAACAGCATTGTGAAGAAGAGTCGCTTCCAGAATTTGGGGGAGCTTCAAAGACAGTGGACTGAAGCTGGAGTCCAGGTATCAAAAGTCACTGTTCACAGACGTATCCGGGAAATGGGCTACAATAGCCGTATTCCCATGGTCAAGCCACTTCTGAACTCAAGACAACGGAAGAGGCGTCTGACTTGGGCTAAGGAAAAGAAGCACTGGACAGTTGCACAGTGGTCCAAAGTCCTCTTTTCAGACGAAAGCAAGTTTTGTATTTCATTTGGAAGACAAGGCGCCAGAGTCTGGAGAAAGGCTGGAGAGGAGCAAAATCCAAGTTGCTTGAAATCCAGTGTGAAGTTCCCACAGTCAGCGATTTGGGGAGCCATGTCAGCTGCTGGTGTTGGTCCGCTGTGTTTCATCAAGCCCAGAGTAAATGCAGCTGTGTACCAAGAGATTTTAGAGCACTACATGCTTCCGTCTGCTGAAAAGCTCTATGGAGATGAGGAATTCATTTTCCAGCATGATCTGGCACCTGCCCACAGTGCCAAAACCACCAGTAACTGGTGTACTGACCATGGCATTACTGTCCTCGATTGGCCTGCAAATTTTCTGAGACAGTCCTGTATATACAGGACTGTCTCAGAAAATTAGAATATTGTGATAAAGTTCTTTATTTTCTGTAATGCAATTAAAAAAACAAAAATGTCATACATTCTGGATTCATTACAAATCAACTGAAATATTGCAAGCCTTTTATTATTTTAATATTGCTGATTATGGCATACAGCTTAAGAAAACTCAAAAATCCTATCTCAAAAAATTAGAATAGTTCCTCAGACCAAGTAAAAAAAAAGATTTATAACAGCAAAACACAATCAAACATTTGAAAATGTCCATTAATGCACTCAGTACTTGGTTGGGAATCCTTTTGCACGGATTACTGCATCAATGCGGCGTGGCATGGAGGCAATCAGCCTGTGGCATTGCTGAGGTGTTATGGATGCCCAGGATGCTTCAATAGTGGCCTTTAGCTCATTAGCATTGTTGGGTCTGGTGTCTTTCAGCTTCTTCTTCACAATACCCCACATATTCTCTATGGGGTTCAGGTCAGGGGAATTTGCAGGCCAATCGAGGACAGTAATGCCATGGTCAGTACACCAGTTACTGGTGGTTTTGGCACTGTGGGCAGGTGCCAGATCATGCTGGAAAATGAATTCCTCATCTCCATAGAGCTTTTCAGCAGACGGAAGCATGTAGTGCTCTAAAATCTCTTGGTACACAGCTGCATTTACTCTGGGCTTGATGAAACACAGTGGACCAACACCAGCAGCTGACATGGCTCCCCAAACCATCGCTGACTGTGGGAACTTCACACTGGATTTCAAGCAACTTGGATTTTGCTCCTCTCCAGCCTTTCTCCAGACTCTGGCGCCTTGACTTCCAAATGAAATACAAAACTTGCTTTCGTCTGAAAAGAGGACTTTGGACCACTGTGCAACTGTCCAGTGCTTCTTTTCCTTAGCGCAAGTCAGACGCCTCTTCCGTTGTCTTGAGTTCAGAAGTGGCTTGACCATGGGAATACGGCTATTGTAGCCCATTTCCCGGACACGTCTGTGAACAGTGACTTTTGATACCTGGACTCCAGCTTCAGTCCACTGTCTTTGAAGCTCCCCCAAATTCTGGAAGCGACTCTTCTTCACAATGCTGTTAAGGCTGCGGTCATCTCTCTTGGTTGTGCAGCGTTTCCTGCCACATTTCCCCCTTCCAACAGACTTTTTGTGGATGTGCTTTGAAACTGCACTCTGTGAACAGCTTGCTCTTTGAGAAATTTATTTTTGTGTCTTACCCTCCTGATGGAGGGTGTCAATGACGGTCCTCTGGACAGCAGTCAGATCAGCAGTCTTCCCCATACTTGTGATTTAGTTTACTGAACCAAGCTGAGTGTTTTTCAAGGCTCAGGAAACCCTTGCAGGTGTTTCGAGTTAATTAGACGATTCAAGTGATTCGTTGAACACCCTACTAGTATACTTTTTCATGATATTCTAATTTTTTGAGATAGGATTTTTGAGTTTTCTTAAGCTGTATGCCATAATCAGCAATATTAAAATAATAAAAGGCTTGCAATATTTCAGTTGATTTGTAATGAATCCAGAATGTATGACATTTTTGTTTTTTTAATTGCATTACAGAAAATAAAGAACTTTATCACAATATTCTAATTTTCTGAGACAGTCCTGTATATATATATTGCTCGCATAAAATCCCCGGGGTTTTTTGTTTTGTATGTCGGGGGCGGGAGATTCATGTGATTGGTTGTTGGTCGCGTTGGTCGCAAAAAATCCCCAAGCTTTCAGACACGCCCAGCTCCAAGATTTTCAAGATTTTTTCAAAGCTGCTGTGTGGACGTACCGTCACATTGATAACATGCTGGCCCTGACAAGCACATGTTGACAGCCTTTGTTCTATAATACAGTATAAGTTGTATTATATAAAAAAGGATCAGGGGGGGATGACATTTTAATGATATAACGGGATAGATGTAACAGAAGTGTGAATTTGATATACATATAAAAACATCATGACATTACATGATAGCATTCCTTCTTGATGACAGCTTATGGTAAAAATAACAAATGACCAGCGACATAAAATATCTACTAATATAAATATTATTATCCAACTGTCGAATAAATTATAATAATTACAAATACTTTCGTGTTTCCATGAGCGTCAAATCCCGCCGCAGATGGGAATACATTGCAATCAGTTGATAGCTATTTGCGTCCCTTTATGACACTGAAGGAGCCTAGGAGCGTCACAACTGCACGCCACGGACACTGACCAAACGTCGCTCCTGGACGCTTAGGGAGTGAGAGTGTGTTGCCCAGGTCGGCCTATGTTGACGTTATGTCAAGTCCCCTGTGTCGGCCTTTTCCAACGCAAGAGGGGGGGCAGCCGTGTCGGCTTTTTCCAACGCAAGGGGGGCGGTCCTTAGCGTACATTTTCAACTTTCCGGGATGTCCATAGCTCCCTAAACGTATGTTGTAGATGACTTGAGATCGCGAGTGAATGCTACCCGCAGATCCATTCTCACAGCGTTTATCAACCTTTTTCTTACTCAATATCAAGCCATACTTATTGTTTTTACTTGTAGGACTTTTGTTGCCGTCAGTTAGGGGGGGAAAGTAGGGGCTCAGAATACTGAAATCTGTATCTGTATTAATGGACGTGCCGTTGCCAGGCAACGCAATAATTTACAAACTCTTCAACTGCAACCCTATATATACTTTAATGTACATTTAAATGCGAAGGGATGTGTGTAATGTGGTGATTGACATTATTCTATTCTTAATTATTATATAGGCTACTGATGGCGTTCACTTCTCCCAAAGCTTTTCCCCATCCCTCACACACCTGCCTCTGACTCTGCACACACACACACACGTGCCTGCGGATGAACACACACTCCCCTGTGCACACGTGCATGCCATCATCACAGTGGGGGAGATTAGACAGACATCTGACTGCAGCGCTCATGGCTTCCTGTCTCATTCAGGATCGAATACGAGATCTCACCCATCAGTGCATCCAGGGGAACGCTCCTTCATACCTCAAGGAACTACTCTCCTCACAAACCTCCACACGCAACCTCCGTTAACAACCAACCATCTGCTTAGCCCCCCCCCCCAGGACCAAACTCTGGTTACCTTGGTTGGTGATTGGCTAATGGTTACACAAGCCAAACAATTGTTATGACATCATAAAGTGTCCAAAATCTGATCAGCTCATTTTCAGACAGGTTTTTATATAAATGGATCAGGACACAAAGAGAGAGAGAATCTTTTTTCCGGAAACTTTCAGAGTCTCTTTCCACAGAGGGGACACATGTTGATGTAGAAGAGACATGAAGAAGAGGGGACACATGTTGATGTAGAAGAGACATGAAGAAGAGGGGACACATGTTGATGTAGAAGAGACATGAAGAAGAGGGGACACATGTTGATGTATAAAAGACATGAAAAAGTGGATTTTGCATAATAGGTGACCTTTAAGAAGGGCCTTAAAAGTATATTATGCCCCTTGTAGCACTTTGGGATTACTTTTAGCAATGAAAGGTGCTTTACAAATAACATTTATTATTATTATTATTATTATTATTATTATTATTATTATTATTATTATTATTATCATCATTATTAAATATCCAGCAGGAGATGAGTTACTAGACAGCAGAAGTTGTTTTTTACTGTATGTCTTGTTGACATCTCCAGACCCTGGCCTCAGATCGGATCTTCGTTCTGACGGTGTTGCACAGCTGAAAACATCTGCAGGGCACACTGAGATGTGAGGAGCGCAGCAATCATGGAGGACCTCAGGCCAGCGTCAGAGGGTTAGATCACACAGATGGCATGGATGGGTTTGGAAAAGGTTTCCGGGAGAAAATGTCTGCTGTGCTGCCCTGTGGCCCTCCATGATGCTACACAATGGTGCCTTAATGCTGGGGCTTATTGGACATAGGGTCCAGGCCTAGGACCAAGTAACAGGGGCCTCACAAGAAATAAGCTTGATAAAATAGTGAAATAACCATTTTTAAACGGTTTGCATGTATTTTCCCTACACTCTCTCCCAGATGTCCTCTACTATCATCATCAAATAGAGGCATAGAATGACCCAAAACAATCCAACAAAGAAGAAAGAAAAAAAGGTTTATATATTGGCTATTATATAACTGTTCATTGGCAGAAGCTGATCAATTAAGGTTGCTTTGACATCATGTAAAAGAAGGGAAGCGTCTTTAAATTGGCTGTAGCCCCAGAAGCAGTGGTGTAAAGTAACTTTACACGCGGGGGTGACGCAGGAGAGGTGGGGAGAGGCGGGGCTATTGCGTCATCGTTATAAGAAAATCAATCAATCAATGTTTATTTATATAGCCCAATATCACAATTGTTACATTTGTCGCAGTGGACTTCACAGTGTGTACAGAATATCAGTATGACAATACGACACCCTCTGTCCTTAGACCCTCACATCGTACAAGGAAACACTTCCGGAGAAAACCCACAGTTTAAAGGGAAACATGGGAGAAACCTCAGGGAGAGCAACAGAGGAGGGATCCCTCTCCCAGGACGGACAGACGTGCAATAGATGCCGTGTGTAAATTGAAAAGATAATACATTTGCAACATAGGTAGTCCAAATGTTTGGAAATGCATGTGTGTATAATAGGAAGATGAATCCACGAGGATGTCCATCCAGGACCTATGATCCAGGACCACAGCCACGACTCAAGATCCAGGGCTTGCGATGCAGGACACAGGACCGCAGGATCATCCATGACTCCGGATCCCAGCGTATATAGACACCAAAAGAAAGACATTTGGGGAAACTGGGTTAATCGGAACATGAGAGTACACAGGTATAGACAGAGAGAAGGAAGAAGTAAGATGTCCCCCGACAAACTAAGCCTATATCAGCAACACTAGGGGCTGAATCTAATCAGCCCTAACTATAAGCTTTATCAAAAAGGAAGGTCTTAAGCGCACTCTTAAAAACGGATAGGGTGTCTGCCGCCCAAACACAAACTGGAAGCTGATTCCACAAATGTGGAGCTTGATAAGAAAAGGCTCTGGCTCCCATTGTAATTTAGAGACTCTATTAACAACCAACAACCCTGCATTCTTGGAACGCAATGCCCTAGTAGGACAGTAGGGTATAATGAGTTCTTTAAGGTAAGATGGCGCCTGCCCATTAAGGGCTTTGTAGGCGAGAAGAAGAATTTAAAATTCTATCCTGTGTTCTATAGGGAGCCAGTGTAAGGCAGCCAGAACAGGAGTAATGTGGTCCCTTTTCCTAACTCTGGTTAGTACACGAGCTGCAGCATTTTGAATCAGCTGAAGCGACTTGACTGACTTCTTGGTACACCCTGATAATAAGGAGTTACAATAATCCAGCCTTGAAGTAACAAATGCATGGACTAGTTTCTCTGCAAGATATGCCTGATTTTTGCAATGTTACGTGGATGGAAGTAGGCGGTCCTTGAAATTGATTTTATGTGGGCGTTAAAGGATAAATCCTGATCAAATATAACACCAAGATTCCTTACAGTCTCACTGGAGGCCAATTTAATGCCATCCATAGTTAGTATATCTTTAGATAGTTTGTTTCGTAGATTCTTCGGGCAGAGTACAATAACTTGTGTTTAACATCAAAAAATATAAGGTCATCCACGTTTGTAAGTCCTTAAGGCAGTCTTGAATTTTATTTAGATGATTAATTTCATCAGGCTTGATTGATAAATATAGTCATAACAATGAAAGTTTACAGAATGATTCCTTATAATATTGCCTAACGGAAGCATATATAATGTGAACAAAATAGGTTCGAGCACTGAACCCTGTGGCACTCCATTGCTAACTTTGGTTTGCGTGGAAGATTCATCGTTAACACGTACAAACTGAGAGCGTTCAGATAGATAGGACCTAAACCAGCCTAAAGCAGTTCTCTGTATGCCAACTAAGTGCTCTAGTCTTTGCAATAAGATATCATGATCGATAGTATCAAATGCAGCACTGAGATCGAGCAAGACAAGAATAGAGACAAGTCCCTTGTCTGAGGCTATTAGAATGTCATTTGTGACTTTAACCAGAGCTGTCTCTGTGCTATGATGTGTTCTAAAGCCAGGCGGTAATTAAATTAAAATAATTAAAATGATCGTATACTGTAGGGCGTAGACACGGAGCCGTTTGGCCCCCCAGAGCGTTTCGTCTGCAGATCTACCCACCTTGGGACCCGTTATCGTTTTCTGCGTTTCCATGTCGGCCTCGTGTGGCCAAACCGTCTATATGATAGAGAACTGTAGCGGATACGACCGTTACCGTTCTCGTGTGGCTCCAGCCTAAGTAGATTTACTCAAGTACTGTACTTAAGTAAAATGTTGAGATACTTGTACTTTACTTGAGTATTTCCATTTGATGCTACTTAGTACTTACTCCACTTCAATTCAGGTAAATGGTGTACTTTTACTCTACTACATTTATTTAATACCTTATGCCAGCTAACCAATCAGAGCAGACTGGGCTCTGGTTTCAGACAGAGGGTGAAAAGAGGGGCTGCAGCACAGGCAGTATGACAACAATAAAGAGCTTCTTGAACATGGAGACATGTAGAGGCACTAAATACTAATTTGAAAATGAGCAGATATGTCCTTTTTAAACATATACATGCTTGCTTTTTGGGAAAGGACACCCCCTTTTTACCTCTTTGAAGAAGTGAATATTATCCACTTCACACACTTTGTCCTTAAAAGCATGCCCATACCCTTTTGTATATGACAACCCTTTCACATAAAGCATATTCTCTGAAAGGAAAAGCGTTGCCACAAGGGGAGACAGCACACAGAGAATTATAAATGAGTAGGAAGAAAAGGCTGAGAGGAGTTTAGTAAATGCCAAAAATAATTAACATGTTCCAAGTGTTAGCATTTCGGACGACAGGGGAGATCTGCCGCTCTCTGAAGCCTCTCTTCCTGCAGGGAAAGGTCAGAGCCTAATGGGGAATATGAGGCTCCCTCACAGAGAGCATGCATAATGTAAGGCTAATGGGACAGAAAATAACCCAAAACAATGAAATGTGCTATGAACTAAATGCTCTTTTATCCAAGGTAAACAACCAAGACATTATTTTAATGAAATATGAATGAAGACCTCTGTATTTCCAACACACACACACACACACACACACACACACACACACACACACACACACACACACACACACACACACACACACACACACACACACACACACACACACACACACACACACACACACACACACACACACCACACACACACATTAAAGACACGATCCCAAACTTTAATATTCAACCCATTTCCAAAGAGGAGGGTTTTTACAGCCTGATCAATTAAAAAGGGAATATTCCCCATGACACGCATTAACAGATTTTAATCATTTCATTGGTGAGAAACCAACGGAGTGCGACTGAGAAGCAGATGTCTCTGAAAACCATAAGATAAATAAATATAAATATATATAATCAAACACCAGCAGCAGCATTGATACTGGAGCGGAGATCAGAAACGAGACCAACACACACAGCCCTCACTGATTCTGCAAAAGAAAACAGCATCTGGTGAGGGAGCACATGTGACATGTTTTAAAGGCTCACAGATGGAAAAATAATGATGTGTATTTGAAAACACTTTTCTACTTGACAGCAAGTTATCCCCCCCAAAAGTCCCCATTGTCCTGAAACTCAATTAAACCAAACAATCCACTCTCTTCCTGCAACGAACAGCAGATAACTGAGGACGATCCGACAGAAAATACGTTTTAAAAGCCATTTAATGGATTTAATGGGTGTTTCGTTCTGTCTCGTCTCGTACTCCTGACAAGGTAGAGGTTTCCCCAAATTTAGTTTAATCATTTAAAATGGCCCTGAGCAAATTTACTTCAGCTTTATTGAAGTTTTAGTTTTATCTAAGGTATTTTTAGTGAAATCCTCAAACAGAAATGTTATCAGGACCGTCTCTGTGAGGATTTTAGTAATGCTGTTAACATGGATCACATATTCAGCGGTGGATATTCACAAAGTACATTTACTCGAGTATAGTACTCAAGCACAATGTTGAGGTACTTTACCTGAGTATTCTCAGTATATACTACTTCATAATTCTACTCCACTACATTTATTTGACAGCTTTTAGCTACTAGTTACTTTTTAGATTCATATTATAAACCAATACAAACTAACTATTGAACAAACTATGATATTTAAATATAGGTTAAGATATCCAGCAGCAGTATATAAAATAATTACAATTAAAAAAATTGGGTCATTTCATATATATCATTATGAAATGGGTCATTACTTTTACTTTTGGTGCTTTAAGTATATTTTAACACCAATACTTTTGTACTTTAGTAAGATTTTGAATGCAGGAATTTTACTTATAACAAATTGCTATATATGCTACTTTTACTAGAATTGAGTATTTCTTCCACCTCTGGATATATTACAAAGCCAACAGTTTATTAAAGAGTCTCTATTGTAAGTAAGTAAGTAAGTACAACTTTATTTATATACATGTAGCACCCTTCTCAACACGAATGTACAAAGTGCTTTACAGTATAGTACACAATACATAATTCAAAGTACAACTATAACATGTAGAATAAAAGGCATAAAACACAGCAGGTTAAAACACCAATGAAAAACAGCTACAAACTAACCTCCTCTAGGACTCTTTAAAGTAGAGACACTACATACTGATATACACCTGGACATCAGCAGGAGAGGACTCTTTAAAGTGGAGACACTGCTGATATACACCTGAACATCAGCAGGAGAGGACTCTTTAAAGTAGAGACACTACATACTAATATACACCTGAACATCAGCAGGAGAGGACTCTTTAAAGTAGAGGCACTACATACTGATATACACCTGAACATCAGCAGGAGAGGACTCTTTAAAGTAGAGACACTACATACTGATATACACCTGAACATCAGCAGGAGAGGACTCTTTAAAGTAGAGACACTACATACTGATGTACACCTGAACATCAGCAGGAGAGGACTCTTTAAAGTAGAGACACTACATACTGATATACACCTGAACATCAGCAGGAGAGGACTCTTTAAAGTAGAGACACTACATACTGATATACACCTGAACATCAGCAGGAGAGGACTCTTTAAAGTAGAGACACTACATACTGATATACACCTGAACATCAGCCATGGGCGGACTGGGACTAAAAATCAGCCCTGGAAACTCGACCGGCCGACCGGCCCAACTCGGTACCGCTAGTCAATTGTGAACGGGACGGTAGGGGCGCTGTGCAATAGCTGCCCACTGCTCCTAGCCCTAGACTCCTGGTACTAGGATGGGTTAAAAGCAGAGAACACATTTCACTGTGTGTGCTGTGTGCTCTGCATGTGTGACCATTAAAGGGGGTTTCATCCCTCACATTCTATTCCAAACCAATACCTTGAATTGGGTTCTGAGATGGACAGGGAGCCAGTGCAGGGCAGAAAGGATCGGAGTGATGTGGGATGTTTTTTTTGGAGCGAGTGAGCAATCTGCAATCCAATAAATGTTGGACACTTCCCCTCCAAAATGTAGCCTCAGTTTGGAGCTGATGTTTTGTGCTGTTTCCTTGTTTGCACACAATGTTTCCAGAATGTTTTTCAGACCCTGCTGATTCTGTTGGGATCAGGATAAATTACCCATGCATGTCGCCATCATTTGGGCACAAGGAGTTAGTATTCTGCTTGACTGCATTGGAGCAAACAATGGCTTCAGCCTCTTGTTTGCATAAACGTGATGCTTCAGTTTCCCAATGGATTTCGACATGTGAAAAACTCATCAGTTGTTTTGTCAAAAATACACATTATTTATTCCAGCTGAATAATGAATGTGTAGAGTGTGGACCACAGTGCTTTAGTGTCACTGCATTTGACTTTATATTCATATTTAAGGAACAAATAAAAACATTTCAATTACAGATTTTATGGGAATTATTTATTGTTGCAGGTTTATGGATTTGAATGCCTAAATTAAAACAAATCAAATAGAGTTTAATACCTACAGTAACTCAATTCAAAAGGACATGAATATCGCCGTCATCAGTGACCGGTCCACCCAGGATCTGACCATACGATGGCAACCATCGTGGTCGAGGGAAACAAATGAATGAGCATTCTGCGTTAAGTGTGTTCTGTTTGAAATAATGGCTGTCGGCAGTGTAAACATCTTTGTTACATCTTTTGTCAAATGGATGTGTGTGATCTGCAGACTGGCGGCCATTGAGAGTTTGTTTCTGTAGTTTTACAACAACTTTACAGATTTGACATATTTGGCACTGGTTTTAAATATGCAAAGGCCTCTAACTTCGATGTGATGGCAGCATGTATTTGCTGTGTCCCGATGTCCCATGGTAATATGGCTAATGTGTTTATTATTTGTGGGGCAATTTAAATTTGTGTTATTTATATTTTTTTTCAAGATTGAAATGAAGCTCAGCGCAAGTCCTTTCAGGAAGACTGGGTGTGTATACATTCACTCCGCAGCTGCATATAATCAGCTCATCACAGGCGTTCTCTTTAACCTATTACATTTCACCTCATTCTCCAGCAGCCAATCAGCGAGCTGCAGCCACACTTTAAAATGGTTCTCCTCTCTCCTGCAGTCAGCTGTGATTTCAGGTGTTCATGCACCTTATCATATGGCATGTGTCAATACATGTTCAAACTAAATGAAGTCTCTCCTGATTGAAACATCATGTGTTGAAATAAACAACTGCAGTTCAAAATAAAAAGTGAATTGCCTAATATTTTTGTTGTGGAATCAATTAATTTCTTTCTTTAAAGGCAAAAACATGAAAAACTAAGAAAACAAACTATTGAATACAATATATTTGGAGCAACTTAATTTATAAATGGTTGTCAACTTAAAAATGTATGTTCACAATGATGGTAATTAAGTACATACAACTTAAAATTATTTTAAATCATGTGGTAAAACTAGTCGGAACAACATAATCTTTTGAGTAATCAACTTCAAAACTTGTGTTTATGCTACCAATTATTAAGTAAGTGGTAATTAAAAACACCTCTGATTGTATAGGAAAAGCCTTCTCCCCTAACTCAAATAACTTTGTTGCTTTAAGACAATTTCACTAGAAGTTGTCTTAACTCAATAAACATCGATGCAAACTGTTGCGTTGATTTTCTTTGTTGAGCCAAGGCATTTGTTTTTAGAGTTTACAACACAGAGACATTTCATTTCTGAATTTAGCCCATCCTAGGAGCAGTGTGCAGCCTCTAGAGATTGCAGGTATGACATATCTTTTCCTGGAAGTTAGCGTCTCCCTGGTTCCCTCCACAAAAAGCCAGTGGGATTTCTCCATGTGATTTGGTTTATTGCAGAAAATGATCTCTGTGTCAAACAAACCTTTATGATACTTTCATGTTTTGTTCATCAGAATAATCTCCACATATTTACATCACTACGATTCTTTAAAGTAGCAGCTCGGTCACATGACTTCACGTCACCACCGCTAAGCTAAAGGCGGCTAATGTTGGGTGTGATGACGTTTAGTCGTCTAATTTAGACACGTTTTTAAATTCACCAGTGAGGTATTTACTAGTGATGTTAGGTTCGCGAGCGATCCGATTCTTTTGAACGGCTCTTTGGTACGAACGAAGGGAACTGAGTCTTACTTGGTGAGAGCCGTTCTTTTTATCGTTGGTTTGATATATCAATCTTGGACCTAGTCATAGTAACTAGGTATGTTATTAAATGACAGTTTTCGGAGCCAAGAGGCTAATCGTCTCTTATTTTTAATCATTCACTTAAAGTGAGCTGACAAAGAGGATGTTTAGATTGTGATAGAGTTAGAGGGAAAACATTGAGGTTGGTGTGTTAGTTAATGTAAAGAAATGTATGTGCGTTCATGTGCGGCCGTATATATAATTTGCTAATTGGATAATTAATATCCTGCAAGACTCCTAAAGACGTCATGAGATGATGACCTTTCGACATCTGGAACATGTCCAAGTTTAGGAGAACTGACAATGTGTGTGTGTTAAACATGTTTAGGGAACATGTTCGTGTGTCATTTAGAAAACGTATATCTGCCCTGTGTTTCTTGTACTTTGTTGGGAGCATTGCTGTATGATTGCTTGAGGGCAGGTAATGTTTCCCCATTGTTGTTTGGTGTTGCGCAACTTACTAATAATAATGATTAATTTCAACTATGTCTTTGTTTGTGTTTTATTGATCCCTCTCTGTTTCATTCTTTCCTGTTGTGAGTGCTGGATTGCCACAACAGGTTCACTGCCTGCCATGAATCCACTTGCTTTCCTGAATGAAAATGTGCCGTAGAGGATGGCATAACGCATGCTGCTTGATTAGTAGTTTGGCTGGCTGAGAGATGTGGCAACTCTCCCTAGGAGTGGCCGTCCTGTAAACATGACTGCAAGAGCACAGCGCAGAATGCTCAATGAGGTGAAGAAGAATCCTAGAGTGTCAGCTAGAGACTTAAAGAAATCTCTGGCACATGCTAACATCTCTGTTGACGAATCTACGATACGTAAAACACTGAACAAGAATGGAGTTCATGGGAGGACACCACGGAGGAAGCCACTGCTGTCCAGAAAAAACATTGCTGCACGTTTGAAGTTTGCAAAAGAGCACCTGGATGTTCCACAGCACTACTGGCAACATATTCTGTGGACAGATGAAACCAAAGCTGAGTTGTTTGGAAGGAACACACAACGCCTTGTGTGGAGAATCCAAAGGGTTCACATACTTTTTCTTGCAACTGTACATGCACAGAAACCTTAACCTAATATCACACTACAGGAGAGGGAAAACCCCAAAAAGAATAACAGGGGCCTTTTCATTTAAAAGGTTGTGGTACTACAGTGTAGATGTTCTGCAAACCAAATTGTACTTAAGTAAAAGTAAGCATTGACACCAAAATGCACTTTTCTTTTCAGCTTGTTAGTTTGCAACTGATGCAAACGCGATGCAACTACCCCGTCTACTCTCCCAATAAAGAAATGACTCACCGTTAGAGAACATCAACTGCACAGCAGGGACTGATAACACTCGACTGAGATGATGGATCCAGCAAGGCTTTAATTGACTTGTCTTTATCGAATGGGATTAAACACAGATATGTTTGCATATCAAACACATGATAAATGACTATGGGATACATATCTTGTGTTTGACTTTGATCAAAAATGTAATGTGCTGTCGTCAGATAATAGCTGTTAATATCAGATATTAAGATAGATATTGCATTTACAATGACATTTGGATCTTAAAGTTTCATATTCAATGTGTGACCTGCAGTTTATTGTATATTGTACAAGTATATTGTAGCACCAAGGGAAAGAAAAAGTATAGACATAATAAGACATAATCATTTTTACAAAAAACACACTTGTGATATGACGACAAATTGAAAAAATGTTTGGTAATTATTTTTATTATATTGCTTAAAGGGGACCTATCATGCAAAATGCACTTTTTGATGTCTTTTATACATAAACATGTGTCCCCGGTGTGTCAGGGAACTCACACAGCGGCAGAAAATAAAACCCTCTCTCTTTTCCTCCGTACCCACATCTCTAAAAATGGGGCTACAACGGAACTGATCCAGATTTGCGTCCGATATGACGTAATATCTGAAATGTGGACCCACGGCCCAATCAGAAAGTTGCTATCAGAAACAATGCCCGACTGTTTTGGACGTAATATGGTCGGTGTTTACATTAGCATCGCTAACACTCAGAGCTAACCTGTACTGGAGAGCATGTGTGTGAAGAAGCAGGAAATGAAAAGGAACTCACCTTGTGGTATAACCGGCAAGAGAGAAAGCCTTTGAGCTCCAGACTGTTTCAGAGAGAACCCTTGATAATCCATGATATGGCGTTTCATCACGGCAGTATTTAGTTTAGACGGTAGCTGCCGGGTCCCGCATGAGCTCAGACCCCTCCTTTTTTCTTTTTTTTTTAAAGCTTTATCCCCAAATCAGCACTTTTGAAACAGGAAGTGAAATGGAGGGATATGAGGCACGGCTAGAATGGGTGATCTGTTTGGTATTTTGAGCAAAACACTTCATAGACATGTTTTTTATATATTTGTATATATCTGAGACCTATGCTATTGCCTAAAAATAGCATGATAGGTGACCTTTAAGAAAACCGATTACATGTTCTCAAAAGCGGCAACTATAGATAATGAAAAGTGCTCAAACGATCTGTGCTTTCTTGTAGCTGTACTTGTTTAGGAGTTAATCAATGTTTTATTAGTTATTGTGTATTCATTCATTAAACTGATTTATTAGTGTCATTAAAGGAATGCTAGCAGCAAACGAAAATTGTTTGGATTTATTAAAGCTGATTTAAATGTTTGCATTAAGCCTCTCTGTGAACTTTGAAATATGTTTCAATTATGTTGCAACATAAAAATACATCACATCCCACACATACTTAATTATGTTGATTTAGAGCGGCTGAAATAATATCAAATGTAAACACAGAGCTCAGTTCTAATGAAGCAGTTTGGACTTGGTTGTAAAGTAAATTGATATGAAGCCATTTGTCACTTAGTTCAGAGTACTTAATGTGCTCGTAGGACATTGCAAAAGCCTTATCCATCACTTAACATCTCAGGAAAGCAACATCCAATAAAAAAGCTGCTGACCTAAGCATAGAGTCCCATTAAAGAAAGACAAACGACTTTCAAACAGAACAGGCAATTTATTTTTCAGAAGGGAAACATTTGGAGGGCTTCCACACCCTTTTCACCTAGTGTACAATCAGAAGCTACATTATAAATCCAAAAAGGTGCATTTCATTTGCGATAATGCAGTCTCAGCCGTGTTCCCCTCCTTCATTCTCCTCTGCTGAGACCTTTGTGAACTATAAAAAGCACCAGCAGCTAAACCTTTGAGAAATAAAAAGCTTTTTTTTACGACATGCCCGTGCATTTTGGAGGCAGCTACAATAAATCTGCTCACAACAGATGTGTTTATTGGATCTCTGGGCTGCTGTTGACCATGTTCTACTTTCTGCTTTATGATTGTTGCTGAAGGCTTTGGGGGGAAATCAGAGGGAAATATGGCACAACAAACCCAGAGAGACACTGTGGATGTGTCTGAAATCAATCACTACTCAGTGGAAAGATACTGCAGTGCTTTTTAACATCTCTGTCCCTCTGTGGTCCTGTGGTGTGTGTGTGAGTGTGTGTGTGAGTGTGTGTGTGTGTGTGTGTGTGTGAGTGTGTGTGTGTGTGCGTGTGTGTGTGTGTGTGTGTGTGCGCCTACGTGTGCGTGTGTAGTAGTTAACGTACAGTAAGGACATATCCAGTGTTGGAAGAATTACTCAGATCCTTCCCTTAAAGCGGGCTTGTACTGCTTTTTGGGGTGATTTACATTTCAATATCAAGTTTATTTAAGGATTCATTCCTTAATTATGGATCAAATTAGCAACTAAATTAAACCTAGAGAAATATGATAATGAGACACTGTATTATAGTCTGGAGGAAGGCTGCAGGGCATTTATAAATACAGATACATTAGGGCTTTTTGCATCCCAAAGTCCGATATTGTATGGAAATTGCTCCAAATGCCTTCTGCCACATAGAAAGCTGACCTCACAGCAGGAATACGAAATAAGCCAAAACGATCCAGTGTGTGTAAAGGCAATTACACTCAAATAAAGGCTTTTCATTCATGAACATTGGGAACGCTGAGTGAAATGATAAACAGAAGTGAGAAATATTCTCCCATTTCTTTCGCTAAATATGATAAATATTTCTTTTTATAGCAGAGTATCTCTCATCTTCATAGGAGATTGCTGAGATAGCAAAGCTATATAACAAGGGAGGTTCAATTTAAGCTAGGACTGTTTATATTAATATCACATACAAACTGCAGAGCATAGAGCCAATAGGAAAAACAATACTGTGGCTGGAGATAATATAAGATTTGTTTTCTGCTATTAGGACTGCAGGCTTCAGATCTGCCATAAAGTACTGTGCAAAACGTTATATAACAGTCTAAAGTCTGATAAGTACGATAGGAAACTACATATTTGATTTCAATGCTGATAGCCCTGAGCTTTGCTTTAATTCTGTTTGACGGAAGAACCACCAATACCAATTATAGTTAGTCTTTATTTTGGATGTTAGCCTTTCCAGACTATTTTGACATGCACTAAAACCTTTATAACACACTACATGAAAGGGAAAACACCAACAAGCATAATATGGCCTCTTTAATTTATAGAGAGAAACCTACACATCAGAAAACAGCATCTTATGCAACAACATTACCACAATGTCCACAGTATCACCGACCCTTTAACACTGTTTATACGGAACAACAACATCCCCCCCGAACACATCTCTCTGCTCTCCTTTCTTCATCTTCTTTTGAGCAGAACTCAGATTATCTTTTTCACAGCTAGTTGAGTATATCCAGGGCTCAGCGTCACTCAGCCATTTTTCTCTTAACAGCGTCAATGGGCCAAACACTGAGAAAAAACCACATCAGGGGATTCCTGCACAACCTCCATCGCCTCGGCCTTTTTGAAATGCCTTGCGGTACGTGACGCTGACTGCGTGTCAGAGGAAATCACTGAAGCGTGTCCTGCAGGCTGAATGAATGAACGAGGCTTATTGAGAGCTGCAGGATAAACTGGGCAGAGGTCTGTGACATCCAGTTTGACCCTCGGACACTTTGAATGACCTTCAGCAACCCAATCACGAAGAAAATCTGTTTTTTTTTTTTCACCACCGCAGGAGAGGTTATTTATTGTATTGGTCAAGCTTCAGGAACATGTGTTTATGCACATACAGTATGAGCGTCAACGGAAACATGGTGCTGGCAGACGAGCTATCAAGCAGCGTTGAGAAGTAATTTCTCAACACTGAGGGAATGAGTGATAACTAATGGAAGGTAAAAGGGTTCTCCATCTCGAAAATACAAATAATATGAATCTTAATTGGAAGGTAGACTGCATAGTATGGACATTCTTGTGATTATTTTCTACAATAACATGTAATAAAAAATTACGACCTGTTGCTAATGTAAAGGCTGAGCAGTGTCGGAGTGAGGAGGGCAATAATACTCTTGCAAGGTACAAATCAATTGTCTAAAAACATCCACTTTTATTCCAGGTAGTCAAATGGAAACAGAATTCCCATTTAATAACTCACATTAGTTGACAGATGAAGCCAAGAAAGAACTTCACGGTACAACACAGCTTGGCAAATATGCAAACTTCTACTACTCCCAGTCAGAATGCTTTAAAACACTTTGCTTAAAATCAATATCAACATACGTCCACTTATAATGGGTTGAATTAACACTGAAGCTTTCAAAACCAACATGTCACAATTTACAAAATTACGTAACAGTTTCACCAGGAGACTATGCTCCAATTCAAACACTGAGTAAGTGCATTGAACAAATCAATGACTGGATGTGTCAGAACTTTCTCCAATTAAACAAAGATAAAACTGAGGTAATGGTTTTTGGAGCCAAGGCAGAACGTATAAAAGTTAGCTTGTCTTTTTAATGACTGATTTTAAATGCCATTGTCTTAATGTCTTTCATTTTTTGTAAAGCACTTTGAATTGCCTTGTGTTGAAAAGTGCTATATAAATAAACTTGCCTTGCCTTGCCTTAAGGAAATTACTAATGAAACATTGCTTAGTCCGTCTATCAGTCACTGAGATCCTTTGACAGTCCAGACTTTAGGTATTTCTTGATTTAGTTTCTTAATGCTCCAAGGTGTTCAGCAGATAGTTGCTAATTGTCTGCTAGTTGTGGGCAGGTGGTGTAACGGGGGATAATCTGAACCTTAACAACAGCATAAAGCTAACGGATGGCACTTATAAGAGCATTGACAGTAAACCAAAACAGCAAAGTGAAATCAAGTGCATCTTAAAATGTCTCTTATGAACATATGAATACCACAACATCCTGGAATTCACCATTAAAAATGCTAAAATGTCAACAGTGTTGTCAGCCATTTAGATAAAGGGCAGATATGTCAGAGAAGGTCAAAGAGCCGCGACTTAAATAGCAGATGACACCCAATAATGTCAGAAGACATTGACTAACCTTTGTCTTACGGGTGGTTTCTGGAGAGGGGAATGTCCGTTGGCAGTTCACCTTGGTTGGGTTTTTCTCCCACAGTGTGACGATGCTGAGGTTAGCTTAGGCACACATGGAGGGAAATGAAATCTGCACAGTTTGAACAACAGTCTTCTCACTGAAAGGCTTTCAAGTCATTAACATGTCTAACAGGACCATTTGGGCAACAGGACCAATCGGTGGAAAGCGTTTTACATATATACCCAAATCAAGGGACGAATATATGAAGGCAAGCAAACAAATATCAGACACACCTCTATGAATAATGCAATTTACTTCAACAACGCCAACAAAAAGAAACATTGAACCGAACATAATACATCCCATACAACAAAGTTTTACACTAAACTAAAAGCTAAACTGTGTTTTATCCAGCATCCATTCTAATTCTATATTACTTCTATTTAAAACATGATAAAATGGGTTTGGGGTGAAAAGCCGGATTTGGCAGCTTCCATTGCAAATCAGTCTCTTCACTTCTATTGACATGTTGCATAATAAACTTGAGGAATATTAGTGTATGTAAAGGACTGCAGGTGCATTGATTTTGCAGCAAAGTGCTACCAAATCAAAGTTGGGGATGCTTAAACTTTTTGCAACACAGTTCAGCAACCAATCAGTAAACGACTCTGATATTTGAACCAACAGCACAACAAATGACATCCTCTTGAAACACATGAAAACGCCTCCTGGCTGCAAACAACTTGAATTCCCTGCAGCAGCTGCACTTTCCCACTTCAGATTTTAGTGGGTGCCCATGCAATAAGTAGTAAAGGAATATTCCCCACATGGAGACTTAACCCAGGTGGTGAAGATGTGAAGGAAATACCTGAAGATCTGGGAGGATGTGAAGTAGAGCACAGCTTCTGAGGATGGAGGAAACCCTGGTTGATGGATATGATGTTACCAAGGTGAAGGATGATCAATTTCCCACTGACACAGAAGCAAAGACAAAAAGGTTTAAAAGTTTGACAGTAACTGTTAGAACAATCTCACTCATCTCCGGCTTGAGCTTCAACCTCAGGATCCATGTGTTTCAGATCCTCTCCAGAATGGAAGTAGTCATCACATACAGAGCATCAACTAGTTCCTGAACAGTGTCCTTCACATGCTGATATGCAAGAGAGGGAGTTACACAGTCACAAGATGGAGGAATACCGGTTCTTGTAGATAATCATACATCCTGTCATGAACTAAATACTAAGTTTTTTCTAAAAATGTTGCCTTTTTTTTCTGAAAATCTGAAAATCCTTAATTTTTCTTAAAATCTCAAAATTCAGATTTTTTCCCTCAAAATTCAGAACTTTCCCAAAATCTTCAAATCCTGACGTTTTTTCTCAAAATTCTCACTTTTTCTCAAAATTCTCACTTTTTCTAAATACTTAAAAATGTTAATAATCACTCGACACCGTCTTGAGCTTCAATCTCAGGATCCATGTATTTGTGATCCTCTCCAGAATGGAAGTAGTCATCACATACAGAGCATCAACTAGTTCCTGAACAGTGTCCTTCACATGCTGATATCCAAGAGAGGGAGTTACACAGTCACAAGATGGAGGAGTAGAAAGCAGTATTCAATGTTTACTTCAGATTAGCTCCACGTCAGAAATGAGCATGCTTGATGTCTCTCTCCATAGAGGCTGAATCATCATGTTAATCACATAGCTATCATAGGCCTCAAACAGTTCTGATGCTCTTCTAGTAATCACACATCCTGTCATGTTCACAGCTACAGTTGGGATACCTCTGTTATCATGTGGACTCTGATGTTGGAAGAGGACATTCAGTATTTTCCCAACAGCAATAGAATTAGAGAGTGGAACATCTGGTATTTAAGAAGGGACAATGCATATTAATCAACATGAGCACTTAAGTCCATTGTGTTCAAAACTTTTTTGACTTTTCTTAAACTTGTAAAATAGGCTGGCACAAACCCTCTTGTAAAACCATGACATTTTTGGAAAAACTTTAACAGTAACTTTTTCCAAGCATTGGTAATATCGTCAGTGAAACAATGATGGCCAATTGAATTGTCTATGGGATGAAGTTGCAGGAGAGGGAGATTAAAGTTTTCCTGAGCTTAATTACACATTTAACACGAAGGTGGCACTGGGGTAATACATAAAGCAAACATCTGGTGCAGCTTCCTCAAAGTTTATGCTGCATTTCTCCCAAGAGACATCTTTCCTTCAGGCTCCAGATGTAGAACGTAAACCTGCTGGAGTGTGAGCAGTTTCCATTTGAAAAGCATCTTGTGCCACTCCACTGCCACTGAGGGGGGACATGAGTTTATGTATCTGACTTCGCTTCCTGTAATATAACTGTATTAAGATGGGGATCATGGTAGACCTGGTGTGCACTTCAGGCAGGTTCGGACATTATTGATTATTATGGAATATATTAATAATAAATGATACAACAATTGATATGTAATAGAGAGAGACCTTTAATACGTAGACTGGAAAAAATGCTGCTGCAAAAACTAGTTAAACAATAATGAAAACAAGCTGTTTTCACTTGAAATAGCTCAAATAAATCTGCTAATAGAACAGGTGGAAATTAGCTTGGTAAGATTTCTTGAAATAAGAAGGGATATTTCGATACATCAGATCTTGTAAGTAGCTGGGAGAACTTCTTTTGAACTTCCAGAATCAGGACATGTTGTGTTACAATATGATCTGATGTTGGTTGGTGGTTTTTTAATAAATATGTAAAAAGATAAGTGTTTCATCTGAGATACAGTACAACTCAAAATAAGATGTTTTTACTTAACAAGATGATGCATTGTCACTGCAGTCAGGGCCGTGCCTGGCCAACATACCTCAGCTTGAGAAAATGATTGCAAGATAAACTTTGTGAAAGAAGTTCGCAGAGACATAGCAGAACGTTGCACAGAATAGCTTTAACAAATAACACTCTGGAAAGCACATAAGGACATCGTTCAGTCTTTGCACAGAGAGAGATGTGGAGCTGTGCTGATGCATCGACACATTACAGATCACTGTAATCAAGGAGAGCTGGAGGACGCCAGCCAAAGTCCTGCTGGCTCCAAGATAACAGACCAAGGCTGTGCCCAAAATCACTCCTTATTTACCATTTCACTTTACTAAGTGCGCCATTTCAGTTGTTGAAGAGTCTGAACTCAGGGTGTAAAATTCCTCCCCACGGTGCAAATGACAAATTGAGTCTTAGACATTTAAACTTAAGTATGTACTTTATGCCCCTTGTAGCACTTTATGACTGCTTTACAAATCGAATGTATTATTGTTATTTGTATTAAACTATTTTTTGCAAACAATTTTACAATGCTATGCACATTTTAACTTACTATTTTGGGGATTTTGTGGATCAAATTGTGAAAAGGTTATCTTGTAAATGCAACCATTTTTTCAAATTAAATAAAAGCCTGTCTATCAACTATGTATGTCTGTCCTTTGATGGTGTTGTCATTGTCCACTTTGTTCTTATGTGCAATTGAGTTTCAAGGACACCTAATCCTGTCAACATGTGTCCCCTCTGTGCTAAAAGCAACTCTGAAGGTTTCAGGACAAAAGATTCTCACTCTTTTTGTCCGGATCGATCGATATAAAAAAGATGAGCTGATCAGATGGGATCACTCTGGGATGTCACAATGTTTTTGAATTGTGTACAGGCTAAAGACACACACATGGACATAACAATAGCATATAGGACAGGGATCACCAACTACATTTGTCCAAGGGCCAAAATTTATCCAATAGATACTATCGCGGGCCAGCGGGGGGGGGGGGGGGGGGGGGGGGGGGGGGCATGAATACATGCTCTGAAAGTAATCAAAATACAGTTTACAGTAACGTGTTCGGGTTACTTTTAGAATACTTTTGAAATACTTTCTTTTTCCATAACAGATGGGTATGTTTTGTTAAACAGGAGACACTTGTTTTACTGTTTTAATGGCTTATCAAGAACTCAAACACAACATCTTGGTGTCATTCTGGACAGCTCCCTCTCATCTGCACCCCACATAAAAAACATCACCCGGACTGCATTCTCCTACTGTAAACCTTTCCTTAGAATATGTTATGAATTGTAAGGTGTCCTTGGGTGCTTTGAAAGGCGCCCCTAAATAGAATGAATTATCATTATTATTTATTATTATTATTATTATTATCTGAAACGATGTAATAACTTTTAAAACTTGTTCCAGTCACTTGCCCCATGCATTCAGCAGCAGCAGGCCATTCACTTTGATTTTATCCCGTTATAAATGTCATCATTTCGACAATAAAGAAATGCTACATCACCGTTATCTTACACATTTTATCTAACCATCTCCGTTTCTAACTTTCAATATATTTTAAAAGAGATCTCTCTCTCTCATCTGCGTGCGGGGGCGGGGCCTCACAGACACGCTGCATCTCTCTCCCTCACAGACACGCTGCAGGGCTGTGCAGTGTGCACACAGTTCTGCCGGTAATGAATATTACATTTTGTGAGGAAACTTTTCTACCAATAATTCCAATAAGTATTCCAAAATGTATTCACTTCAGGTTTACGAAAGTAACTGTAATCAGATTACTCGTTTTTCAAATGTAACGCCAGCTGAATACAGTTAGCTTACTTGATTTTTGTATTCTGATTACGTAACATCGTTACATATATTCCGTTACAACCCAACCCTGCTTCTAGGCTACTGTCCCGCAGCTCCTGCCTCTCTGTTGCCGGGCTGCTGCTGTGGTGCGGAGTGCACAAAGCTGACTCTTCACAACGAAGGATCACTTCTTCTTCTTCAAGGAAGGGAAGGTTTCGCAGTAGCAGTCTACTGTCCTGCAGCTGCTGCCTCTCTGTTGGACTCCGGTACTGCACCTTACTCACGAGACGTTGTAAAAAAAAAATGGGTGGGGGGCGAACGCAGTAACCACTCCGCCAACGCCACAGTCACCCCCGTCTGCGGGCCGGATGAGAATGTCTGGCGGGCCGGATGTGGCCCGCGGGCCGCCAGTTGGTGGTCACTGATATAGGAGATGACATTCCCATCTCAAAAACAAAACAGAAGAAATAAAGATACAGTCAGTAGGATCACGTCAACATTTCACAAATAAAAATAGGTTGGCGACCAAATACCACCCACAACACAACACAGGGTCACAATGTGTGTGTGCGATATGTAGTACACACTGTGCCGTGTGGTGAGAGATGCATGCGATGCTTGAAGCAGGCGGTGTGTGGACTCTAAATCATGTGAAAGCTGGACTGCTGCGACTGATGCACGTGTGAGAATAATCTAATTAAAGGAGAATAATTCTGCAGCTACGGGAGAAGAGTTTTAGAGGGTATCAATCAATGCACATGTTACACAGTACTGTATGTAATATGGCTCTAGGGGCACGATGTGTAATGAGCTGTGCAGCTAATGGGAATTGCTGCCGGTGGCTAAAATAAAACTGTAGCCGCAGTTTCATTGTGTATACGGAAAACTATGTATATTTAAGTGTTACTTTATGAAAAGATAATTCGTGAAGATTTTCATGAAGAACAAACAGGTCTTATAATCTATTTTAATACTGAGGGTACACATCTTATTTATGCTGCAAAACAAGGCATTTAGGATATGTTAAGCTACCATAGGAGTATTATTGCCCTCGGGCAGCACTGAGAGAAGGAACCCGGTGCCACAGAAACCAATCGGTATTGAAACTGATCTATTTAGGAATATGCAATATGTGAGCACAATGTGAACTTTAAAAAGACCATGTTCTTTGAGAATAAGCTTATTATTATATGAATTTGAAGCTAAAGTTACAATAACTGCCGCAGTAGCTTCCAATTTGAAAAGCTAATCCATCTTTTACAAAATGTGAATTCTTTGTAAATATGTCGAGTAGCAACTATAAAATTCATCCTTAGAAGAACTCATGATTGCTCCTTGGTGATGTATTGTGTCTTTTAACAATGAAGTAATCATCCATCCATCCATCCATCCATCTTCTTCCGCTTATCCGTGGTCGGGTCGCGGGGGTAGCAGTTCCAGCAGAGAGCCCCAAACTTCCTTTTCCCTGGCGACATCAACCAGCTCTGACTGGGGGATCCCAAGGCGCTCCCAGGCCAGCGAAGAGATATAATCCCTCCACCTGGTCCTAGGTCTACCCCTTGGTCTCTTCCCAGCTGGACATGCCTGGAACACCTCCCTAGGGAGGCGCCCAGGTGGCATCCTAACTAGGTGCCCGAACCACCTCAACTGGCTCCTTTCGACGCGAAGGAGGAGCGGCTCAACTCCGAGTCCCTCCCGGATGACCGAACTTCTCACCTTATCCCTAAGGGAGACACCAGCCACCCTGCGGAGAAAACCCATCTCGGCCGCTTGTATCCGCGATCTCGTTCTTTCGGTCATGACCCATCCTTCATGACCATAGGTGAGGGTAGGAACCAAAATGGCCCGGTAGACAGAGAGCTTTGCCTTCTGGCTCAGCTCCCTTTTCGTCACAACGGTGCGGTAAAGCGACTGCAGTACCGCTCCCGCTGCTCCGATTCTCCGGCCCATCTCACGCTCCATTGTTCCCTCACTCGAGAACAAAACCCCGAGATACTTGAACTCCTTCACTTGGGGTAAGGACTCATTCCCTACTTGGAGAAGTAATCATGCTTAATTTAAAGGTGTAATAATGCATATTTTTCCACCAGGTTTGTGTTTATTTCAGCAGACCGACACGTTCAGAGAGATCGCACTTTTGGGAACTGAGAGACATTTTCTAAAGCTGCAGAGGAAGTGATGTCGTCTTAATTTGAAAACATTGTACCTCCTGGAAGTGAGATAACAACGCCCAGCTCGAGCACGTTATGTTGTTTATCGCCGAAATAACAGCACTACTCGCCATCAACGCTTACATTGGTTTCATCATAAAACCACATTAAATACGCATTAAATATCGCAGCGCTCCTGTGGGAATTCTCTCCTGTAACAGGCTGACCCTTTCCTGCAGAGTCAGCATGCTGCAGGAACGTCTGGCCATATGGGATGTGTTGGGGGTGTGAAGGATTGCAACCAACATGGATGTATGAAGATAAGGTGCCCCACATGGAGAGGGAAAGTCATTTTGGAAACAGGGTTTTTCGATCCAGTGCCAAATGTTTTATCTCTGAGGTGATTTATCTTCATCTGGTCCCAAGCCTTTACTCTAAGGCAGTCTGTCAAGTCTGGAGAGCAGAGCACAAAGGACCCAGAAGACGGTCCCTTCAAACAGAAGTCCTTCACTGGCAACTGAGCGGAGCTGAGCGAAACAAGGCAAGAAAACAAAACTCTCTCAGAAAATAATCCAAAATCATCAAGACTCTGACAACTAACAGCAACACCAGAATTTAAATGCAGACGAGACTAATCACAAGACAAAGGGGCACCAGGGAAACACAACCAGGTATTCACACGGGAGGGAACACAGAGACAGGAAGAAACAAGTTATTTCCTTACATACATATTGTGGTTTCATTTCCTCATTATATGTTAACCTTTATAAAGGGTGTGAATAGTTTTTTTTCTTTTCTCTTTTTTTCTTCCTTGTGTCTCTTTTTATCTGTTTGTTTTTGTTATATTAATTTTTATTTATTTATTTTTGTTTATTTGTTCTGTCTTTGTATACATGTATGTATGTAGGTACGTGTATGTATGTACATGTATGTGTGTGGGTATGTACACACACGTATGTGTATGTGTATATGTGGGTATACGTATGTGAGTATATGGGTACAAGTATTACTGTTACTATTCTTTATTCCCTTATCTATAAATATCTTTCAATATTTTTTTTAATATTTTTTATTAGTTACATTTTTCATTAGTTTTACCAAAATAACTTGATTTAATTGTATTTAAAATAACATTTCCAAAGAAATAAATCCTTAGAATCTGCCTGTTCAGTTTCTGTTAGAATGTGAAGGGTTAAATGCCGTCTGCGAGTTACTGTGAAGACGGGAGAGCTTGTTGGTCCCTCTGTCGATCCACAGAGGGCCAGCTATAGTAACTCAACGAGAGAGTAATGTAAAATGACAGAACAATTGACCAATCATATCTTCCCTCTAAATGGGCGGGCTTTATTTTCGCGGACTTTATGACGAGTTCCGCCCACTGTTAAGTCTATGCAAGTGGTGCAGTGACGCGTCCTAAAACCCGGAAGTAAGCTGCGCTCGGATTCCCTCTACAGAAAGCAACGGGATTTCTCCAGAGGGTTTTGGAAAATAGCTGGGAATAAGGTCTGTGGAAAACGAACCTGTTAGATAAATGCACCTTTTGTTCAGCCGGATAATATCCACATGTCTACCTACTTTTATTATTTTCTAATCATAAATCTAAACGATAGATTTATGATCGATAGATTTATAATTAGCATACATTCGTTCATGATGGCTCACTTCAGTGATAGTGATTACATCGTTTGCAAAATTATTAACCGAGTCATTTTCAAGATTGAGTTACAATGATAAACTGGAGTGGCAAAGGATCAGCTGAATGACCCGCAAGTGCTTCATCCAGAAGGACAGGAGGATGGACTTTGTCTTTAAGTGATTTATCATCAAAGGTAGGCCTAAGTCATTTTCAATGTAGGCCGCCGTGCCGACTTAATTCATTGGCTGTAGGTGCCCTGTCATGATAGGTGTTTATGTAAATGGTGTTGTTCTGTGTGGTAGAGGGTCGCTGTCATTGATGCGTTTTGCACCCCGGGCCTCTGTTTTGATATTCCGCTGAAGTATACGCTGTGACGTAATATCTCTTCTTTTTTTTCGAGGGAAGGGGGGTCAGAGGGCCTAGGTATAAAAGTCATGGCTCGCCACTGCTGCAAACATAGTACCTTCCCCAGTTCCTCACATGGTCTCAGGTGATTTCCCATTTCTCCTACCTTTATATTTCACTTATTCCATTGGAAAACCAACAGAGAATAATACCTTTGCTGCATGAATCCCAGGTATCAGCCTGACCCCGGGACACATGTTATACGAGCACCCAACTCATCTCTCATTTATAGATTCACCTTCAGGTCCAGAGAGAGCACCAGTAATATGATTCAATTCATGAAGCACCAGTACACACACCCCCACACAAACACACACCATTATCAGTTCTTAATAAGGCTTGTTATGGCGTCCTTAGGGAGCTTTTAAGCAGCTCGTAACGGATGTAGTTTCGTGAAAAAAAGCTAAATATGAGATGTCACACAGTGTACTTTCCTCCTGCACATTTGATTCTCAGATTTCTCCTTTTTATTTGTGTTTTTATTGCCAGTCCTCCCAAGCTCGACACCTTTACCCAAAACAGAGTGCAAAAAGGGCTCAGTATGAAGATGTATTAATGTCAGTAAAACGGTTATGCTGCACAACACTCTTTAAATCTGGTATCTCATAGCAATTCAAGCTTTTTATTCCCCAATAACCGTCCATCACACGGTTTAAGAGCGTGTCCTCTAGCTGTTTCTGTCTGTCGTATTCCAAAATGGCCTCTAATGTTGGCTCATGATTTGATGTGCGATGCCTGCAGGCCATGTTAAAGAAACCATGAGCATAGTAGGCTATTAAATAAAAGCCACAATAGAAGCACTTTGTACTCTTTTGGTCGTGATCCTGAGTTCTGCACAACATGCTGCTCTGTGATGCTGTCTTTCTGAACATGCTTAGATTAACACATCACCCCCACCCTGATCCACCTCCACTGGCTCCCAGTCAAGCACCGTATCACCTATAAACTCCTTCTTCTGACTTACAAATCCCTCCATGCCCTCGCCCCCTAATACCTGTCTGACCTTCTCCGCTACCACACTCCATCCCGGAAGCTAAGATCATCTGGACAGGATCTCCTCTCCACCCCCCGCACCAGGTTGCGGACTTTCGGTGACAGAGCCTTCAGTGTGGCATCCCCCACCCTCTGGAACTCTCTCCCCCCCCAAATCCTCAGTGCCCCAACCCTGGGCAAATTCAAAAAAGCCCTCAAAACGCACCTTTTTACCAAGGTTTTCCCCACTGTATAGTTAGTTTAATAGGTTTATTTTTCCGCTACTTCCCCCCCCCCACCCCCTTAACCTGTCTGCCTCTTTTCCCCTACTCCCCCCCCCCCCTACCCGACTTGTAAAGCGACCTTGGGTTTCCTGAAAGGCGCTATAAAAATATTATATATTATTATTATTATTAATATTATTAAATAGTTTAAGTAATGCATGCTAGCAATTGGGCTTTAGAATGAAATGCAAAGTAGGCCTACAGGTGATCACTGATAGGAGGATTGCACGTCTGACCCGATGATGGCACTTTGAAAGGTTAGAGCAGGGGTGTCAAACTCAAGGCCCGCGACTTCATTTTCTGTGGCCCCACAAGAGCTTGCAAAGAATATAATATGTTTATTATATATGGTTACATGCCAGTTTACAGAAGCACGTTGCCCATAAACGACATGTCCCACAATGCATCTCAAATTAGATTTTTTTTGTCAAAATATGCCTTTTTTCTTAAAATTAGCATTTTTCTCAAAAATTTCTTTTTCAAAATGTGACTTCTTTTTTTTATTTTTACAGAATGTGGCTTTTCTTTTTAAATCATATTGTGACATTCTTACTGAAGAGACTTGCAATTATTTGCCCTAGACTTGCTTTCAGACGTAGTTAATTATGAAGTCATAATAATAATCCAATGCAGAGGCAATAATGTAATATAATACATTATTTTATATATATTCAATATTTATTTATGTATTTTTGGTCTTAAAGTTACAACCGGCCCTTTGAGTGGAACCATAAGACTGATGTGGTCCGTGATGAAATTGAGTTTGACACCCCTGGGTTAGAGGATCATCAAAAGTTATTGAAATCCATCCTGAAGGTGAGTGTGCATAGTAAATGAAGTTATTATCATTATCCAGTGATTTCATTTACATTGTTCTGAAAAGGGTTATTCTGCATAAGAAGAACTTTCTGTTTGGGATCTTTAAGTATATTTGGATGCTTATACCTTTGTGATTAAGTTAGAAAATGAATGCCAGACTTTTACTTGTAATAAAGACTTTCTACATTGTGATACTTCCATATTTATTTATTTTTAAATATGGTAAATGGACTGTACTTATACAGTATAGTGCTTTATCAAGTCTTTACGACCCATCAAAGCGCTTTACATACTACATGTTATTCACCCTTTCACACCTCATTCATGGTGAGCAGTCACTTGCTCTGGGAAGCTAACATTCACACACACTGGCCATCTGGAGCAACTCAGGGTTCAGTATCTTGCCCAATAATACATCGACATGTGGACTGCACGCGCTGGGATCGAACCCACAACCTTCTGATTGAAAGACGACTCCCTCGGCTGTGGCTGCGACACAACCAGAAGATTCAGGGAGTCACAGGGCGACGAGAAGAATATAAGATCCTAGTACTTCTTCCTCCACCGTTAGAAGGTAACACCATATTTCTTTCTGACAGGAAGACAAATGCAACGCAGAGAAAACCTTATGGATCTCAGTGAGAATGAATTAGCCGGATCAGAATACAATTTATCTTCAGGTGAGGAAGATATAAATAACATATGTCTTACTGAGGGATTATAAGCAGAGAGATTGATGGCTCTGTATGGCAGGGCTTTAATGGGACTGCAATAACTGGATTAGATGTATGTTTCTTGTTCCTATAACAGGGGCCTTTATTTTGTCATGTTATTAATGGATTGATCACATCTCCAGGTTAGATTCGTGGGAAGTGAAGGATTCATTCAACACGAGAAACCACAGCCTTCAGCTTGACCCTAATAACAACTAGGTAGACGATAAAAATCAATATCAGGCTCCCCAAAGTGTTTACTGCTGCAACACGCACATTCATCTCGTTTCAGGTCAGCAGGGAAGCCACAAGAAACCGAGACTAAAGATTACCTTCAACTGAGATACGGGATTGTCCCACTCTCAATAGGTTCAAAGGTCAACTCAGAGAATGGTTGAGAAACAAACAGACGTGCAATCTGCACTTTAACACAGGGGTATCTCCTCTTGCACTTTAGGTAGCTCCTGTATCTTCTCTTGCACTTGACATGTCGTTGCTGCTATATTGTATTACCATGTCATAAATACTTGTGTATGCTGCTCTTGCTCTTTTGCATATCATGTATTTTGTTTTTGCTATGTTTGTAAAATGTAAACTTCTTAAATGTTTTATGTGAGGGACTGCAGATGGAAATTAGCTCGAAGCTAAATCTGGCACTGTTACGCTTGACACATTTTAATGTTTGAAGTGTTCATTACTGTGCATTGTCCCTGCCAAATAAACGATTAAATAAATGGGAATTACTCTGTGCGACCATAAGCACCATGGAGCCTTAATTTAACCACTATTTCAGGCATTTCTGAAGAAAAGAAATCTTGATATTATTGTTTTTCTGCTATTTTACAACCCGACATCTCTCTATACACAAGAGAACAGAATCAAGACTATTCCACAACTGTACTTTACTCTGAAATGCATTTAATTAGTACCATTATTTTCCCTTTGAATGTGTCTTTGTTATATCTTACCCAGGGGTAAGAAACATTGTGGCGCTGATCTTCTATATAAGGTATATCAATTATTGTGAGAAGATGGCGTCCGTATACAAGATGTCGCCGCGGACGTGAACATCAACGCGTCATCAAAGCTCCGTAAAAATAAAGGTATCTGCCGTCGGAGGGTCTATTTGATACGATTTTCATATTATTGCAGAAATTATACCGTTTTTGACAAACAGAAATATGGTTTATTGGCATCACTTTCATATTTTACGGGGAAAATCGACATTGTGGTTGGAGGGCGCAGCGCCAATGTTACCCAGTTTAGACAAAACCCTGTTTTACCTCATTTAACCCCATTCTTAGGATTTATCAACTTATTGTTTTGGGATCATTTAGGGTAAGATTAAATTAGTTTTAAGGGTATTTGGTTAGTGTTTATAAACTTGTATCAATTCTGTATAACATGAAATCTCTCCAACTAAAAACGTAAGTAAGACACATTTTAAAAACGTGGTTTAGTGTTTACTCCAGGGGTGTCAAACTCAAACACACAGTGGGCCAAAATAAAAACGGTGGTACTAGTCGAGGGCCGGACTGGTTCAATGTGTATTGTGAAACTTATTGAAATGAACTTATTACACATGTTAAACCAGTTGCATTCATTTCTTATGGCTCTATCTGCAGCTTCTCCAGAGTCATTTCTTATGATTACATTTTCCCACAGGCCATCAACAGCTCCAACCAAACAATTACCCTCAAAGTAAAAACCAAACATGCCCTGTTGTCTCAAGAAAAAAAGTGGAAAAATGAAACATCCATTAAAGTCGTGTGCTGCTCTGTGATGCTCGTTCAAGCAGAAACTTGGCATCTCATCTCGGGTGCAAATCCATCAATGTTTGGGCTCCGGCTCTGAGCTGAGGAAATTCTCAGGATTGAGTGAAGGTGTCAGGACCTCGACACAAACTGATGAACCCAAATGCACGACCCAGAGACCAAGTCTTGAATATAAAAAAAAGTATATTTATTTTCACAGGTAATTCCTCTTAACAGAGCAGGTGGTGGAAATAACTAAAAGCGCTCTCAAGGAGGAAAAAACTAGCGTAACAAAAAGAGGACTTAATAAAAACTTAAGCCTACAAAAATAACAAAACCTAACATGAGTGAAAAGCGATCCTTTCAGAGCTGAGGCTTGGCACGACCATTTGGGGAAACAAACCAGACGAACTGACACAGGACAGAGGAGAGACAGGACTATTTCAACATGAGTGAGTGGGAACAGGTGGAAACAATCAGGGGCGGGGCAGACACTGATGAAGGCGGGAAAAACACACAAGGGGCGGAAGAAACAGGGCCTGAAATGAAAGACAAGACAAAATACATAAAGAAAACTAACACATTTGACGAGACACAACAGAAGCTGTGTGTGCATACCGGCGGGCCAGATCTAATAGTAATTAGAAATTATCCTGTGTCCCGAAATGAAATCCACCACGGGCCGGATTTGGCATGTATGGTCTACTCTAAGGCTTTATCGCATGTCTCTATGTTATACAATTGAAGGAAAGAAGTGAAATGATGGTGAAAAGTCGAGGCCTCTCTTTAATAAAACCTTTTAAATGCTCTAACTGTTCAAACCTCTCATCATCTATCACTTTCCTGTGGAGAAGTAATTTATCATTTTTACACTGAGTATGAAAATTCAACTTTTAACTGTATTTTAATGTCTTATGTAATAAAAGGCAAGTCATTAATTTGTGTATCCCCTCCTTGATTCCTTTTTAATAACGACATCAATTACATAAGCAGGTTACAATTTAAACTCCTGCTTCATGAATGGCTTCATCCCTGTTGTGCACAGTTTTTATCCGTGGGATATCATCCATATCAGTTTCTACTTTAAAAGCTTGTTTTGCATGTGATTACGATAACTACTTTAACCTTTACAGTAAGTTGTTTGAAGATTGACTCCTGGCCACACACATTATAAAATGATGGCAAGTTAAAGTGTTTTGTTAGGATGTATGACCCCATTCAGTGACAAGTCTTTGACCCTAGCTGCAGGAAACATGTTGAATAAGCAATTTGTATTTCCTGCCTCTAATTTGAAATCCTCAGACCTTTTCGTTGATGCAGAATGAGGTCGGCTTTGTCTTACATGACTTGCATTTCCCCCTCCTACAATTAATCACACCATCTTTGACCTTTAGAATATAAGTTGGCCTTTTTCCGAGCACATTATCCAGAGTTCATAATGTAAGAAATTACTTTTTAAAGTTCATTTCAGAGTCACGCAGCCTAGCTAACACTATCCATCAGGACTGACTTGACTCTTACGAGCAACCTTGTCTTCTGCAGAGGATCATCAGTAATTGCTTGTAAATGTACCAAACCCAGTTTAAATGTCCCGGAGGATGCTGTAAATCAAATGAAAATGCAGTACAGTAATACCCGACTTCATGTTGGTTGCTGGTCTTTGTGTAATGCACTTACTGTATATGAACCTTGTTCCTAAGGCTGACTTCATCTCTGGCTACGCTTCCCTGCAGTCTCTGGATTTCCTTGCCCTCACGGAGACCTGGATTACTCCATCCAACACATCCACCCCAGCAGCTCTCTCCACAGCATATTCCTTCTCCCATACGCCCAGACCCACTGGCAGAGGAGGTGGCACTGGTCTCCTGCTCTCTCCCAAATGGAGCTTCTCCCTCTTCAAGCTTCCTAACTTCACTCCTTCCACCTTTGAATTCCATGCAGTCACAGTAACCCATCCTATACAATTAACCATTGTTGTTCTCTACCGTCCGCCAGGCGCCTTGGGGGACTTCTTGGAGGAGTTAGATCATCTTCTCTCACACATCCCTGAAACTGGCCCTCCGGCTGTACTTCTCGGAGACTTCAACTTCCAGACGGGGAAGATAGACGAACTAACATCTCTGTTAACCGCCTTTGCTTTCTCACTGTCTCCATCCCCACCAACTCATAAAGCTGGCAATGTCCTTGATCTCATATTCTCAAGGAATTGCACTACTTCTAACCTCTCTGTTAACCCGCTCCACACATCCGATCACTTCTTCCTTTCATTCTCTCTACCCCTTTCCAAACATAACAAAATAATCTCTTCTCAGCCTGCACCTGTCCGCCGTAACCTTCGTTCCCTCTCCCCCTCTACCTTTGCCTCATCGGTGCTCTCAGCCCTCCCTTCCTCTGATTCGTTTCAACTCCTGCCTCCAAACTCTGCTGCAGAAACTCTCCTCTCTACTCTCTCATCCTCTCTGGACTCTCTCTGTCCTCTCACATCTCGGCAGGCTCGTCAGTCCCCCCCCTGCTCCCTGGCTAAATGACGCACTGCGTGCTAATAGAACCGTCCTTCGGGCAGCAGAGCGGAAATGGTGGAAATCCAGACACCGTGACGACCTCCTAACCTATCAGGCTCTCCTCTCCTCTTTCTCTGCCTCCATCTCTCAGGCAAAGAGCACTTTCTTTCAAGATAAGATCCAATCTTCCTATTCCAATCCCAAAAAACTATTTTCCATCTTCTCCACCCTCTTGGACCCTCCCAAAGCCCCTCCCCCCCTCCTCACTTCTGTCAAGCGACTTTGTTAACCATTTCGAAAAAAAGGTTGATGATATTCGCTCTTCTTTTCTGACTCACCTTTACTGACCGCTGGGTCACCAGACCCTCTTTTCAACCACTCACTAACCTCCTTTTCCCCTCTCTCTCCAAGTGAGGTTCTTACCCTCATTACCTCTGCCCGCCCTACCACCTGTCCTCTGGACCCCATCCCTTCAAACCTCCTTCAGACTATCGCTCCTGATATTCTACCGTTTCTCACCCATTTCATTAACACTTCTCTAACTTCTGGTCACTTTCCAAACAGTCTCAAGGAGGCGAGAGTAAACCCTCTCCTAAAGAAACCCACTCTCAACCCGTCCGATGTTATAAACTACAGGCCTGTCTCTCTCCTCCCGTTCCTGTCTAAAACACTTGAACGCGCTGTCTTTAAACAACTCTCCTATTATCTCCACCAGAACAACCTCCTGGATCCGCACCAGTCTGGTTTCAAGGCAGGTCACTCCACAGAAACGGCCCTCCTTGCTGTCACTGAGGAACTGCATACTGCTAAAGCTGCATCCCTCTCCTCTGTCATCATCATGTTGGACCTGTCAGCTGCATTCGACACGGTGAACCATCAGATCCTCCTTCGCACTCTCCAAGAACTTGGAGTTTCAGGCTCTGCACTCTCCCTCCTCGCCTCATACCTCAAAGACCGTACCTACAGGGTAACTTGGAGAGGGTCTGAGTCTGACCCTTGTCAATTAACTACAGGGGTCCCTCAGGGCTCTGTTCTTGGTCCCCTCCTTTTTTCTCTGTACACAAACTCGCTCGGCTCGGTCATTAGCCCGCATGGTTTTTCTTACCACTGCTATGCTGACGACACCCAATTGATTCTGTCCTTTCCCCGCTCAGAGACCCAGGTCGTCGCACGCATCTCTGCTTGTCTAGCTGACATCTCTCAGTGGATGTCTGCTCATCACCTCAAGCTCAACCTTGACAAGACTGAACTGCTTTTCCTTCCGGGAAAAGATTGTCCTACTCTTGACCTGACGATCAACATCGGCACCTCTGTTGTTTCCCCGACTCTGACCGCAAGGAATCTGGGTGTGACCCTGGATAACAACCTCTCCTTCACTGCAAACATCGCTGCTACAACTCGTTGCTGCAGATATACGCTGTACAACATCAGGAAGATTCGTCCCCAGCTGATCCAGAAAGCCACCCAGGTTCTGGTCCAGGCTCTCGTCATCTCACGCCTAGACTATTGCAACTCCCTCCTGGCTGGTCTACCTGCATGTGCCATCCGACCTCTTCAGCTCATCCAGAATGCAGCGGCTCGTCTGGTCTTCAACCTTCCAAAATTTTCTCACACCACTCCGCTCCTTCGCTCCCTTCACTGGCTCCCGGTAACTGCTAGAATCCACTTCAAGACACTAGTACTTGCATACCATGCTGCGAATGGATCTGGCCCTTCCTACATCCAGGACATGGTTAAACTGTACACCCCAGCGCGTGCACTCCGCTCGGCATCAGCCAAACGACTCGCTGCACCCTCGCTGCGAGGTGGACCCAAGTTCCCATCAGCAAAAACACGTGGGTTTGCTATCCTGGCTCCAAGATGGTGGAATGAGCTCCCCATTGACATCAGGACGGCAGAAAGCCTGCACATCTTCCGGCGCAGACTGAAAACTCATCTCTTTAGATTCCACTTCGAGCGATAGAATTACTATCAAAGCACTTATATACTAACATAGGACTGGCTTATCTATAGCCAGCTGACAAAGCACTTATATACTAACATAGGACTGGCCTATCTATAGCCAGCTGAGTAGCACTTGAAATGTGTGGCTCTATGATACCTGCTGTACTTATATGATTCTGTTTTTCTTCTGGGCTGTGTCTTCCTGGTCGTATGTACTTATTGTAAGTCGCTTTGGACAAAAGCGTCTGCTAAATGCAATGTAATGTAATGTAATGTAATGAACCACTTAGTGCTGCAGCATGGGTCCAACTCAAACCATGTAACTGCTAAAATCATTTTACAGCCCATCACCAATAAGACCCCTGCTGCAGAGAAAAAGATCATTCAAAAGGATCAAGAGGTCAGGCTATAGAGTTCTTGTGTAAAGAGCTGTTACCATTAGCACGGACTGTACTGTACACTCACTAATTGATGCGTTTATCTCAATCAATAGCGACTATTAATCGAAAGGAAAGATGGAATAACATCTCAATTAGATCACGTAATTACATTCGCTGACTCATAGAGTACAGAACGACACAGGTAACCAAAAAACTATTAATGTAAACATGTTTTTTGAGTGTTCAAACTTTTGCAGAGAGACAAGAGTTCGACATAGTATTTGATATCATAGGGGTTCAGATACCAGCTCTCTGTCAAACATTATATTGCTAAATAATTTTTATAAAAACTTGCTTTTCGATGGATTAACTGCAGCCAAAAAAATCCTTATCACCCAGTGGACATCTCCATATTCCCTATTTATTAATGGAAATCTTCCTTTCATAATGTATTCATCTCAGAACTGTCGATCGCATCTACAATGCTAAAGGAGAACCATTAGAGGCGATTAAAAGAGCTGCTCACCTGGTTATAGCCTTCTTGTAAAATACGATTGAACATACTCACAACTTGATGTATGGAAAGATGATTAGGAGAAGACTCAGTGCCAAACTAATACAACGATCAGTGTGATATGTAAATAAATAGTGAAAGGTTATGTTGAATTGTGTGTGAACGGATGCATTTCTCAGATTGAAAACAATGCATTTGCCATTATTTATTTTTCTGTATCATATTTGTAAAATGTGCACCTGTCTTTGCGCAAAAGTTGGGCAGAAACAAAGTGACGAGCTGCTGTTCTTGTTCATCTTCTTCTTCAGCCAATACGGCGTTAGCATAGCAAGGCTGCGTCCAAGATATATCTCATTTTACAAAAGACTGTAAACGGATCTATCACTAACAGTGTAGTGTAGTTCTCTGCCTTTTTCGGCAAATCTTTGTGAATCAACATATTCTAAATAAGTCAATGCTGGGAGAGAGGGAAATAGGAAGAGGGGAGTTTGAAGAGGACGTGATTTAAGAAAAGTAGCCGTTAAAAATTAAAGCTCGATTAATTATGAGTTGTGAAAATACAATAAATATGTCTCTGTTTGAGACGTGAAATGACTTTGTAGAGTTCCAAGACCTTCATCATTGCTTGCTCGATACTGCATCAGCAGAATACACATTTACGAGTAATGAAAATACACACACACACACACACACACACACACGCACACACACACACGCACACACACACACACACACACACACAGGAAACAGAGCCAGCTAATTCATTAACATCACCGATATTAAAAATGACATCCAGGGCTCAATTGTACAAGCAAGATGGCAGCAGAGGAATGACTCCGGATATTGTAAAACCTCGCCCCTCTCTAAATCGATTTGTTCTGCCGCCATCACGACATATACAGAGGTAGTCTGGACTCAAATTGCATGGATGAATATGTTTTTTGACAACTAAACTAAATCAAAAATGGAGATCAGAATATTTAAGATTCAACTCCACTGTCTCCGGTGAGGGGAAAGTGAATTTAAGACCTATTTATGAATCGATAGTATGTGCCATGATTATAAATGAGGAACAAGCACTTTGATGGGTGTGGTGGACATCTATTTTAAATACAAATGTGTATTTAAACGGTTTTAAATTAGATTTTGTAGAGAAGTAAAAGATGGGGAAGGGTCCAGGTTTCTTCTACTGTTCCTGTTAGTGTTTACTTCCTGTCTGTCTTCTTCTGTTGTTCCCTCTACTGTTTACTTCCTGTCTGTCTTCTTCTGCTGTTCCCTTTAGTGTTTACTTCCCGTCTGTCTTCTTCTACTGTTCATGTTATTGTTAACTTCCTGTCTGTCTTCTTCTGCTGTTCCCTCTAGTGTTTACTTCCTGTCTGTCTTCTTCTGTTGTTCCCTCTACTGTTTACTTCCTGTCTGTCTTCTTCTGCTGTTCCCTCTACTGTTTACTTCCTGTCTGTCTTCTTCTGCTGTTCCCTTTAGTGTTTACTTCCCGTCTGTCTTCTTCTACTGTTCATGTTATTGTTAACTTCCTGTCTGTCTTCTTCTGCTGTTCCCTCTAGTGTTTACTTCCTGTCTGTCTTCTTCTGTTGTTCCCTCTACTGTTTACTTCCTGTCTGTCTTCTTCTGCTGTTCCCTCTACTGTTTACTTCCTGTCTGTCTTCTTCTGCTGTTCCCTTTAGTGTTTACTTCCCGTCTGTCTTCTTCTACTGTTCATGTTATTGTTAACTTCCTGTATTTCTTCTTCTGCATCTTCGTTGAAATTGACCGGACTTCTTTCGGCGGATTGATATGACTGCGCATAGTCCCTTGAGTCGCCTTAGCAACGGTCTGTATAGCGAGAAATACAAATCCATGGGTGTCCAAATTGACCAATCAGAATGGAGTATTCCACTAAGCCATGTAATGAAAAGTGAAAGCCTTATCTTAATTTTGTCAAGCAGTTACATTTCTACTACTATTTTTAATAACATTTTTAACTAGTTACAATGTTTTTGGAATACAATATTGAAGATTCGAGTCTGCAGTCACAGGTGAGAGATTCAGTGAAAGGAAAGTGAACTAAGTGCCATGAAAATGGGCAGCGTCTCATTAGCAGACTGAGTTTGCGTCACTAAAATCCAGAGGGTTGGACCATCAAAGACAGAATCTGCTCTCATTACAGGGAGCTCTTGTTCTTCGTAAAGTACAAGACGCTGCTTCCTGAAACCTTACAGTAAAAACACAAACAGCGAGGGAATGATAGGCAATGAAACTCAGCGTCAGTACTAGATATTAAATATTAAGTTGCCCTGAGGGGAAACCAGGAGATGACGTATGAGTGTGGAGAAAACTAAATTTGTTTTGTGTTAATGGTAAAATGAACTCTATGAATACTGCAGGAGACAACTTTATCAAAGCCTTTTCACTGCGTTATTAACACAAGGAGGAGAAGGAGTCAAAGAAAGGGGAGGTTGTGTAATTAGTCTACGGAGAACTGCATACATCTTGGATGACCTTTTACAAGAGTGCAGACACGAGAAATATATAACTTCATTTGAACTCTTATGTCATTTATTGCCTCAATAGATTGTATTTACAACTTGCCTTTCATTTACAGAGAAAGGGGGCGTAGCTACGTTGCTATAACAGGGCTATTAAAAGCAAACTTAACATATAAGAAATTGCTTTCAGAATTTCCCATTGAAAACTACTGAAAACTACTTAATGTTTATTTTATTAGCTTTTCTTTTTAATGACTGATTTTAAATGCCATTTTCTTAATGTCTTTCATTTTTTGTAAAGCACTTTGAATTGCCTTGTGTTGAAAAGTGCTATATAAATAAACTTGCCTTGCCTTGCCTTGCTGTACAGTAGATCAATCAAATAGGAAGTCAGTATAGGAAACGAGTCCATGGCCATGCCAATTTAACTGTAAAGAAAAAGAGAAACTCCCTCCGTAGGAACACAGAGATGTTAGCCTTTGCAGACCATTTACATGCACACAAACCTATAACACACTACAGGGGAGGGAAACCCCCAAAGAGCAAAATAGAGCCAATTTAACTGTCAAAAAAGACAGCCATTTTAACTGAATGTTCAAGGTTCAAGGTTCTTTATTGTCAAACTAACAATCTTAGGTCACAGGCTTCTCCAACAATGCAACACAATAATACAGATAAGCAGACAATATTAAAACAATATTAAAATATAATATATTAAAAGTAATACAAAAAGAAAAATTGTTTTAAAAAAGTGAGAAAAAAAAAAAAGTGGAATAGTGCAATACGAGTCTATATACAAGTTATTGGAATAATATATTAGATAATAGATACATAATTACTAAGTAGCAGTTCAGTTGTTTAACAGTCTTATGGCCTGCGGGATGAAGCTGTCTCTGAGTCTTGTGGTTTTTGTCCGGATGCTGCGGTACCGCCTGCCAGACGGCAGCAGACTGTGGCTGGGGTGACGGGGGTCTTTTATAATCCTGAGGGCTTTCTTCCTGAGCCGCTGGGAGTAAAGGTCCTCCATGGATGGCAGCTCCGTCCTGGTGATGTTCTGTGCAGTTTTCCCCACCCTCTGTAAAGCCTTACGATAGAGGGCGGTGCAGCTGCCGTACCAGGCCGTGATGCAGCCAGTCAGGATACTCTGGACCTTCTACAGGTGTACCATAGAGAGTATCCTGACTGGAATCCATTGTGTGTAGCTGATAATGCAATATTTCAGCTCTCTACCATTTACCAGGGAAACATCAGACAATTATTGACATTATTGCCTTCCTCTGTGCATGGCTTTTGTATCCGTGCAGAGTTAAAAATAAAAAGCCCAGGGAGCAGCTGTGTTTGTGCGATACGTTTTCTCCTCGGGCGTTTTATTCAATCTCATTGTGGTGTTCCACTGTATATGAAAAGCAACGGGGGGGGGGGGGGGGTATGGATCCACAGATGGCTATAAATGCACAGTCTGGTGTGTGTTCTGCTGTATAAATGTTTTTATAAATACACACCAAAGCCTCAGTCAATACTGCAGGGTCCACTACATGAACAGTTTTGACCAATGAGGAGTATTGCTAAGAAGAAGGTGCAGCAACCCTTGAGACTTTTAGATCAGGTGGATTTTTAAAGGAGAGAAGATGGATTGGAAATGTAAAATGGTTTGAACCAAAAGACCAATTACCTTTCTTTCTCAGGATCCAGACAGTGTAATTACAGAAAGAAACCTGACAAGAGAGGAGAAGTTCTCTTTGCATACAGAGTTCTGATTATATTGCAGATTAATTACTGGAATAATCTCTCATCACACTTCATTACAAGTTTATTTATCAGTGTATGATTGAGTGGTGCATCAGGAGAGGTGAGGAGAATCTTATTACTTGCTGACAAAGTTTTTACAAGTGTTGCAGCAGTTTGTGATTTGTTGGGATAGTATAGGGTACATTTACTCAAGTAGTGTCAATTGTAAAGCTTTCGCAGACCATTTACATGCACACAAACCTATATAACACTACAGGAAAGGGAACACCCCAAAAAGCACCATAAGGTGTGTTTCTCAATGTCGAGGAAAGGCTTGCTTGGTAGCACATGTACCTCCGAGTGAGTTTCTTAAGAAGCGAGGCAAGAATACCTCCTAGCCTCGGAAAATGAAGAATGGAACAGGCTAGCAAGTGTGGAGGTGTGCGTCATATGAGAGGCCCTGCCTTACATTTTCCACCAAAGATTTTGGAAATTGATCCGTGCGCAAAGCATTGTGGGGATTTTAAGACCGCGGAGTCTACCCATGTGCAGCCTTTCCCGCAACGAAGGACGCCGGCCTCGGTAGAATTCCAAGTATCCTGGACATTGGAACAGTCCTTCGGCGGGACTCGATGACGTAGCATCCTTGAAATAGTGGCTCTGGAGCAGCCATCCTCGACATTGAGAAACACCCCCGGTCCCTATAATGCCCCTTTCACACCAACACAGCTCCCGTTCTAGCTCCGTGCTTGCCATATTCTGGTTCGGAACCGGTTTTTTCTTTTCAGCCCCCGTTTTGTTCACACCGCCCAGAGCCCGAGTGGTGCTGCGTCATTGCGTCATCGTTTGCGTCATGACGTAGCCGTTTACGTGCCTGCTTCATAAAGCCAAACCGCGCGGAAATCCCTCATATCGACAACAACAAAAATGATCCCGGTAGTCTTCCTTGAGTTTTTTTAGCGTGTTGCTTATTTGCTCCAGAGTCCGGTGGTATCCAGCAGTGGCCAACTCTCACTGCAGATGCTGTAGACCGAGTTGTGCCATCTAACTTCCTCTGTACCTCTTGCGTTGAACAAAGCCCGAGGTGGTCATTTGTCTCTTCAGCGGTCCACTGCTGCTTACATTTCCTGGCATCCATCCTGGTTCTTAGTTGTGTGTGTTGCTGAACAGAACTTGCGGCACTTTGTTGTTGTTGATCAGATTAATCCCGCCTCCGACGTAAGCGCGACATATGAGGTTCTTGTCTCTAGACGGATTTTTTTTTTGAGCTTGGTAAGAACCAGTTTTCGGGGAAAAGAGCCAGCCCTGCAGTGTGAACAGGAAAAAACGGTGCTTATCAGGCTCTAGCTCGGAACCGGCCCTGGATCCGCGTTGGTGTGAAAGGGGCATAAGATGTCCTGGATCAGATAAATAATGTTTGAGACATGTCTGACAGAAAGGAAGGATTTGCCCCCTGGGTTATCCCCCCCACTTACAGCGACTGAAGTCTGGTCCAAAAAGCTTTGTGTGACTTCTGCTGAGCGGAGGTGGGGGGGGACACACTGAAGTCCGGCGTGCCAAGTTAGCGACCAAACGGGCTGGACAAACACTGCCAAGAATTAGACACATCCCTCTTTGACCTTTAAACAGAGCCAGAAAGAAATGGAATGGATCATCAGGTTTTGCTTAACTATGATTAATAATGTAGAAAAGGAGGTGGTGAGTTCTTCCTTTCAGTCTGCAGCAACTCTCACAAGAGGATAGAGCAGAACATATGGTGCTTGGGAGGAGAAACGGCGGGACAGAGTGGAAATAAAAGTCCCATATAGTAGTAACACTCAAAACAACATATATAAAAAGACCAAAGAAGAAAGGTATAGCTTTTAAAACAAACTGTAATCTAATGTGAGAATTCAACAGTGCACATTTCTCCAGCTATAGCATCTGTTCTGAAACAGCATTAGAATGTTCTCCAGGGGGTTAAATGAGTCGATGACTATCGATGCGACCGCCATCTTTTTCTTCCTCCAAATCGACAAATTGATTAAAACTCGAAAAAAGGGCAAATGAAGAATATGAACGGCTCTTGGAAAGGACCTTTTAAGAAAAGGTTTTAGTGTTGATAATGTTTTAATTGAACCAAGGCCTCGGGCTAATTGGCTCCATTAGTGATCACAGAGCTGCATGCTTATTATGAATGCTTGTTTGGCAGAAATCAATCACACACACACACACACACACACACACACACACACACACACACACACACACACACACACACACACACACACACACACACACACACACACACACACACACACACACACACACACACACACATACACACACACACACACACACACACACACAGCCTCCTCTCTCTGGGTGCTTGTGTTTCCCTCCAGCAGCAGCTCAGTGATATAATGCCACAACATAAATCAAAGCTTTATGTTGTCTTCAGGGGCGAAACAACCGACAGAAATGTGAGCTTTTGGGGAGGATACTAACTAAGTGCATATACTCAAGTATTTCACATTTACTCAAAGGTCTGTGTTCAGATGTACTTGAGGAGGATAGGGCCTTATACAGGAAGCTAAACAAATATCGTCTAGCTTGCTAGCACTTCCCGAGTGTGAAAAAAAGCTGTCAATCACAACAGAGCCGGCCAGCTAACCAATCAGAGCAGACTGGGCTCTGGTTTCAGACTGAGGGTGAAAAGAGGTGCTGCAGCACAGGCAGTACGAAAAAAATAAAGAGCTTTTTGAACATTAAAGCCTGTAAACATGTCACAGTAGAGACACTACATACTGATATACACCGGAACATCAGCAGGAGAGGACTCTTTAAAGTAGAGACACTACACACTGATATACACCTGAACATCAGCAGGAGAGGACTCTTTAAAGTAGAGACACTACATACTGATATACACCTGAACATCAGCAGGAGAGCACTCTTTAAAGTAGAGACACTACATACTGATATACACCTGAGAATGAGCAGAGTAGGGCCCCTTTAAGTTTGTAGGCATGCTGCAATATAACATAATGCAACATAATAAGCCGTAATGCGCCTCTCCACTCATACATGGAGCAGACTGAGAGCCCTACAATGTCCTTTTAAAACAAAGATGAATGGAGCTTGGAAGTGCTGAAAAACATTGTTTCACCAACTTTCCACATTCTTCTCAGCATTGTATTTTTCTCAAGCTGCTAATATTCTCTTTGTTTTCATGGTGAGAAAAGCTCTTGAAAGGAATGAAAGGCTGACAGATAGATGAGGTGTAAATCCTCAGCATCTCTTTATCCACTGCAGCCTCTTTACACCATCAATCACAACTGTCTGTGTTATTCTCAACTGTTGGAAAGAAAGGAACCGGAACAACATGTCTCTGCGTTTCACATTTATCGGCCTCTTATCTCTCTCACAGACAGCTTCAGCAGTGGAGAGGCTGCATGAGAGGACGATAGCCGCTTTCACACCAAGTAGGCTACTTTGCCGTACTTAGTGCCAGCACTTAGTTCCCAGCCTTAGTACCCCCATGGAACTAAGTACAGATCGCGTTCACACCGGAATAAGTTCCCTGAGGGAGGATTACGCAAATGAAGCCGCTGACATCACTTCTTCTGCTTTGGGTTTACTGGCAGGCCGCAAACAACTTTACGGCGTATACTGCCACCCGAAGTCCCCGGCCGGAAGTCCCCGGAGTTGGGGAAGGCTTCAGTAGAAGCTGCTGGGACTCCCAGCAGCTTCTACTGAAGCCTTCCGAGTAAATCGCCAGAACGCCGACACCTCCTCATCTCCACCGCTCCCATGTTTTATTTTGTCTTGCCATAAATTATTCTCTCTCCGTTGGTGCGCGGGGCTAATGCTACTGCTAATAATGCTAATGCCAGCAAATACAATGGCGGCTTCACAAAACCTTTCAGAGTTTTACGGGGCGTGGTTTGCAATTCGCCCAGCCAATCGAAATTGGTACTTTTTTCTCCCCAGGATAGTCCCACCTCTCTAACAGGCACTAACAATGGGGGTAAAAGTTCTCGGAACTAAGTACTCTTTTTGGTGTGAACGCAAAATTCCAGGCACTATCGGAACTAAATGGGAAAAGTACTCCGGTGTGAACGCGCCTTATGATTGAAAAGCAGTTGTTTGTCTACTTCTGTTTGCAACCTGCTCCATCTCATGGCTTCTTTAGACTCACATACTTCTGCACAGTAGCGATGCAATGCTGAGCTAGTCTTTATGTGTTCATGTGACAAAGAGATCTTTTGTCTTATGAGTATCTTAATATTAAACAGTAATTCCAAGCTGTGTAACTGTTCAGGGTCTGGGCGAGGTGAATAGTGGGAAAATAACAACAGATTTCAGAATTGCATTGAGCCATAATGCATTATATTGCTTTCAATCTGAGAAACGACTGCTACCACTACCACCACTTTTACTGCTACTACCCCTGCTTCTGCTTACGCAGCGTCCACAAACTCGACCAACAACCAATCACATGAATCTCCCGCCCGGACACACAAGCACGCAGTTTGATTGGCTAGAGCTTGTACTGGCATATGATTTGATTGGCTGACTCTTCCACCGAAGCTTCAAAAGTTGAACATTGCTCAGCGCGAGCAAAGCGAAGCAACGCTCCCACAATGCAGTTCGGCAAAGCGTGATGTCACCCCATTCAAAGTGAATTGTCAGAAGTGTTGAAGCTTCAACGCACGCCGCCGTGTGGACGGGCCGTTATACTAACACTACTTCAATCAGGAGAGACTTGTTTTGATGTAACAATATATATTTATTTCCAACAATATGCGGCAGTATCATTTGGGAGGGGAAAAACGCAATCCAATGGGTGAGACGTCACCCATTGGATTGTGGACTGCCGTATTGAAGCCTCGAAAATGACATTTAAGACACTGCCATCTTGGTTTTTTGGCCCTTCCTATCTTTGTTCTTAGGAACCAAGAAGATGGAGCTAATTACAACCAAATGCAATCGTAATAACCAAAACAAAGTCGTAAAAAAACAAAACTGAATAATGACTGTCCATCCTTTACTGCCCTGTGCTACACATCTGGATACAATTGTGAAAATGTAAAGACTGACCCTTGTTGACTTTAACAATTTCTACTTATCCAACTATATCCACCTTAATGATTTAAAGATATTGAGTGATGTTAACTTTTTGGCTAAGAGCCTTTCCTGTTCAAACTGCACTTGCAACCACCTACAGTATATTACATTCCTATCATAACAATATGATTTGTAAACGACCAGCACTTCCTCTGTGACCGTTATTTAAACCCTGTGCACCGCGTGGAGCACAAACTGAAAAATCACACCAGACCTCCTCTGATGTTTTTCGGTGCTCCAGCATCATATTTTATGCCAAACAGTTTTGAGAGCAGATGTGAGCTTGGGAACACAATCAACTAAGTGACAACGGCAAAAATCTGTGTGACCATCAAACGGAAAGAGGGCAAAAGCCGAGCAAAGGGAACAGCAGGACACGGAGCTGAACGCTGCCTAATGTTCCTGCAGAGAGGCGGTTATGATTTCCTCCACCTCTCCTAAAAAACCCTGCCTGTTATTCTAACGGCCGGCAACTCTCCCATCAGCCATTTACAGGAAATGAAATGTGTGTCGCAGAAATGGCTCGCAGTGAGTGAAATGTGGAGGCACTGCAGAGATGGATGGGCTCTGACAGAGGCCAAGCAACAACAATATAAATATATGTTGACTTATTAAACCGTGAGGAGGCAGAATATGTTAAAAAAAAGTCTCTCTCTTGCTATACGAAGTTTTTGTTTCCTTAACTTGACGTGCTTAATAAAACCTGTTATTAAGAGTTTGGACTTTTTCCATCTTATAATAGTTTACACTTATACTCCACTATATTTCGAAAGCCAGTATTGTACTTTTTACTCCACTACAATTATCTGAAAGCTTCAGTTACTTTACAGATTCAGTTAATTAGCTCAAACGGAATTTAAATCAACTAATAAATGATATATCATATAACAAGTAAATGTATCCAGCAGCAGTATAAAAGTAATTAAAGTTAGCACCAGCTGTGAGGAACACATTAATGTACTAACAATCATGATGCAGTCATTTCATATGATTCTGAAATGGACCATTACTTTTAATGAGTACTTTTATTTTAGACACTTTCAGTATATCGCAATGCCATTTTAGTATTGCTTCTTTTACTATAAAGGGTCAATCTTCTATTGTTTTTACTTGTTTTTGTGCTTTATCCTGCTTTTTCACGACACTGTGTCTCAGGGGATCTTAGTATTTAAGAACCTATTAATGTGTTATACCAGATTAACGGGAATAATCTCAGCTAACTGACGACACAAACCATTTTTACCAAAACAAAACACAAATCTCATAAGAAGCTTCTAAATGACCCCTGAGCGAAAAATGATAACGCACTTTGGCACAGAACTCAAGATAAAAGATACCCTTATTACTTATCGTAGCTGCACATACAAGATATCCGATTAAAGATGATGTTCCACAGATTATTTAGGTATATATATCATCACTGAGTGATCCGAACTCGCGACAGGTGAAGCAAACACAGACATCACAACACGTACCTTTACGGAGCTTCTACGGGAGATCGTCTCACTGTAGCTGTCAATCTGATCAAAAGACGTGTTCAATGACATTAAAACGAGAAAAAACGTGGCTGAATCGTTTAATCCATAGGTTGATAATGTTTCTGTTTAATATTTTTTTTAATTTATAATTTATAATTCCATTTTTATATAAAAATCGGAGAGTAAAAGTTACCTGCTAATGGTAGCCACCAGAGTTATCGCAGCTTCCGGTCTTGGCTATGCGGCAGTCTCACACACACACATTACCAAATAAGGAGTAGGTGGGAGTTTCCCTCGATTCCATTGGCTCTGACGGTTAGAAAGAGATGTCAATCAGCAAAATCGAGCAAGGGGGGCCAGAGATAGGTCAAATCCACCCAAATGACCCCAGAAGTGGTTTTTTTGCTAAATCTCTCTAAAAAGGTCAAATGTCACTTGTGTTGCATCACTCTTGATACAGGGTACTTAATACATGTTGGTGTTTGGATTCCTAAAGCTTTTAGTCTACCATCCCATCATTCAAGGGTGGTTTCCACTATATTTTTTTGGACGGACACAATTTAATTTTTTTTACTGTGTTCAATCTGAATTTACTTTAAAATAAAAACATCTATATTGATTCTGACACTTCTACATCCAACTCACAGATGTAACCTTGCTTTGAGAAAAAATATTATTTATTTAACCCTTTTAGAAGCGAAGATATGGTCATTTGTTCTGGGAATGTCATTTTCGAGCCTGAGACCTGAAAAACAGGCTCGGGGCTTAAGAAGTTAAGCATATATGGCACATACCTTTGTTGACATGATACTACTCTGCATTTAAAAGTTAAGCCTTTGAATATTTGAATCTTTACTTCTTCCACCTCTGTTGATAATTGCAAAAATAAAACACAGATAAAATGGTTAAAACTTGTTTCGAAGCATAACTCAAGATAGCAGCAGCAGTATTTTTGATAATATAATTTTTAATGCACAAATTGTACTTATTACAGATTATTTTTACATTTTAGTCTTGCCAATTTGACTTAAGTAATAGGTCTAAGTACGTCTTCCTCCAGTTTTGAGATCTCATTTTGCTAATTTGCATAAACAAGGCAAATACAACGATTGTTTGGAAGCATATCCGCTCAACTGGACGGTGTGAAATGTGAGTCCTGCAGCATCGACCATATGTTACGGCACTAACCAGATCCAACTGCTCTGACAGGAGTGTGAGGGGAAACCAGGCAGCAGTTAATGTGTCTGGACGTTTCGCTCCTCACCCTCCATCTGCCGCCCGCTGACGAAGAGGCTTCCAGAAAGAAGCTCTCCATCTGCAGCTGAGAGGAAGAAGAACACCTGCTGCAACATGGAGGCAGGGCGCAGAGATCAGGGTTTACATCGAGAGTATTTCACGGAGATAGGAGTAACACCTAGAGGAGACGTGCTCAGAGACGTGCATCCCATAGTGAGACACGCAAAGGCTTTAGTGTCAGATGCAATACAGATTCATTATATGAATTCACCTCATTTATTTTTGTTTGTTTTACGCCTGTTTCTTGTGTAAAGCGACCTTGGGTCCTTGTAAGACGCTATATAAATCTAAGTTATTATTATTATTATTAAGTTTCTTTAGTCCCAGCCTCCTCCAATAGGATTAATAAAGGTCCATCTTATCTTAGTGCAACATAGAATATACCTTATATCATATTTTTTTATATTAGGATAACAATAGGGCTTCTTAAAAAAATGGGTCAAACTTAAGACATAATTAAGAAATAAAATATATGAGAAAAATGTAAATAGAAAATATTAATACAAATGTAATTTAATAAGAATAAAGAATAACACTGAAAAGGGAAATAATGGAGCAGGTCAGATGTGAGTGGTAAAAAGATTAAACTGAATATTAAATGAAATACATTCTGTATATTATCTCATTTGATTTGACACCAGGTAACATTACGTCACAATTGTTGAACCGTAGAGTAACAAGCCGTGCCTCACCATATTGATGGTTTTCACAGTGTTTTTATTTAAGTTGTCACATGATTATTCAGTATGAAAACAAGTTACTCTGGACTATAATAAGGTGTAATATAGAAAAACAGCCAACTAGGATCCACTCTTATTATTGGAGGTAAACACCTATAGAGTGTTAAACGCAGTGAGAGGATCCAGTGAGTTTCCTGCAGTGTGTCTGCTTTATAAATCAACATGATGTATACAGTCAACACACATCAGCAGCCACAGTTAGAATAACAGCTCAGCTTTACTGCAGCTACACTAAATCGATTTTAAATGAAGTGCCGAGTATCTGGCAGCGTGACAAGACAGTTAACATCGCATCACAACTCACAAAAAAAAAAAAGTTTCAGCAGTTTAAAACTTCCAGGGCAGAGGGTGATCATGGATAATGTTTAAAGACGTTATAACAGAAGGAAGAAAGCAACTCATGGAAAGCAACACTTTTTCTCCACAGCTGTGATCAGAGTTCTTACAAACTATTTGTTTCTGGATGGAGGACTCTGGCTTTTCTGTGTTAGTGTTGCCCCAAAAAGCTTAGGACAAAATGATTCCTCTATCAGGGGTGTCAAACTCAATTTCCTCTCGGGCCACATTAGCATCATGGAACTCTCAAAGGACTCAAAGGGCCAGTTTTATATATAAGACTATATAAAAATACATTTATAAATATTTAATATATATAAAATAATGTATTATATTACATTATGCCTCTGCATTGGATTATTATCTGATATTATCATAATTAACTACGTCTGAAAGCAGAATAGGGCAAATAATTGCAAGTCTCTTCAGTGAGAATGTCACAAAATGATTTAAAAAGAAAAGCCAAATTCTGAGGAAAAAAAAGTCAAAATCAAAAAAAGAAGTCAAATTTTGAAAATAAGTGATATTTTGCAAAAAGAAATAACATTTTGAGGGGAAAAAGTATTATTCTGAGAAAAATGGCAAATTCTGAGAAAGAACGCATATTTGAGATGCATTGTGGGACATGTAGTTTATGGGCAACGTGCCCCCGAGCCTTGAGTTTGACACCCCTGCTCTACATATTATCTTTAAATAATTGGGACAGTATTCTTGTTGGGTGAATGAATGAAACAAATACAAACTAATTGTACAAGTTTTTTTATTTACTTAACTCTGTTGGTACTAAGTTAAGTGTTTAAGTGCATAAAACATGTTCTTCATGATCAAGTTGGTGCACTAACTGTTTATTGGGGGTGTGTGGCGCAGTGGCCTAGTGCGTTGGTGTTCAGATCAGGGGGGTCACAGGGTCAAACCCCACTGAGGTCAGCATGTCGTTGTGTGCCTGAGACACTTCACCCCAAGTTGCTCCTGAGGGGATTGGCTACAGTATTGAGTATGTAACATGTAATGTAATTCTCTTATGCAGATAGGATAACTTCTTAAGAAAAACGTTCAGCCTCAAACTTGAATTGTTAAAATGTTTTGCCTAATCTTAATTAAAATAATACTTTTACACAAAGGAGCTTGTATTTTCATTGAGGTTTGAAGTCTACAAGATGCATGTTTGGCCTCAGGTTTGCAGCTCTCTCTCTCTCTCTGACAGAGACAGGGGTTTGTGGGTAAAGACAAACTAAATGCCATGAGGGACGTGATAACCCATGGCATTCAACAGTTCAGGTTTCCTGCAGGACTCAGCGCACTCTGTTCTTATTTGGGTTGTTTTGTTCGTGCAGGGGCAACCGAGAAAATGTGGGCGATGAACTTTAACTTGTGCGTGTTGGAGTGCTTTCTTTTCAAATGATGTATGCTTTTTTTCAGCGACTCCATGCTGCACGTATTGGAGCAGAAATCGAAGTTTCCCAGTAGAAAAAAAACCGTGTAATTTCAGCCACTTTCTGTCAAAACGTCCCTCCATGCAAAGCAGATGACATGAGCAAAGTCAAGTTGTCCTTTAATCAAGCTAGATAATTATACATTGCTTATAAAAATACTCCATTACAAGTACAAGTCCTGATGTTAAGAAGTTATTTAAGTTAACTTGTACCAGATACATGGACATACATTTTGAGCATTAAAGCATGCACATGTGGCAGTAGAGACACTGATACTAATATGAACCTGAAAAAGAGCAGAATAAAGCCTCTTTAAATACAAACTAACTCTGGCTTGTTTTCCGATTATTGCTTGAGTCCTATTGTTGTGCAGCTTTTACAGAAAATACATATTGACTAAAATAACGTATGGATTGTCAAACCAAAGTAAAATACAGAGCATAATTAATCAGAGTTTGGAAGACATTTTTCCTCGTAGAAGTAATTGAGAACTGAGGTGGTATATCTTCAGAGGGGCTGCATAAGGAATAAAGGAAATGCAAAATGTACTTCAGAGAGAAACTAATTACATGTCAAAGAGGCTTTCTGGAGAAGCAGCAAGTTCAATTACACAATGAGGCGAGCAGAAAGTCACCACACGTGCATAATGCTCTGAGAAGGGAGGTGAAGCGGTGTGGTCAATGGAGAGGCTGCATGTGAGGATGAAAAGGGGGACGTGTGTGTGTGTGTGTGTGTGTGTGTGTGTGTGTGTGTGTCTGTGTGTGTGTGTGTGTGTGTGTGTGTGTGGAGGGGTTAAGTGATTGATCTGAGGCTCCTAATGACACCTGTGGTTTCAAGCGGAGGAAGTAAATGTCTGCTTAGCATTTCATTTCCCAGGAGGCACTTTGGATACGTGTGGATGAGCCGGTGGAGAGCGTTCAGGATCGATTTCGCTTTTGTCCGACCGAGAGACAATCCTCAATTCGCTGCTCCGACTGAACTCCATGCTCACCTTGATCAACCCTCAAGACAGAGAGTGAATGAGTTGTGATGTGTTGAGACACTCTGTTAGCAGCTAATGAGAGACAGCTGGCAAAGGCTGTTTTTAATTGGATGTGCACTGACGAGAATAACATGTATAGAAATACGATGAATGTCAAGTAAAAGAGAATTAGTGTTGTTGTAAAGCTCTCTATTTCTTTAAAAATGAAAGATGTTTCTGTTGGTTTGTGTGTTAAATCATCACAAGGAAAACATGTTAAATAGTATATAACCAATAATGACTTTAAAATGAACTAAAAAAACTTGATATGCTATTCTATTATTCAAATACGTTGGAGTCTGGAACATTTTAGCAAACGCTCTGCACGTGTTGACAGGGTAGTTAAGATGTTTCTTCTAATGTCATCTTTTTCATATTTTTAAACCCTTTGAAAAAATAAAGGAATAATAATGACTTCATTATTTGTGTTTTTGCATTTGAGGTAACCAACCTGCTCTTCTTCACTTTACCGGAGGCTGCTGCTTTGTTGACATTGTGACATGAAAACAACATCTCAAGTGTAGAGTCCTCAAAGTCTATGACAACCCCAAACATTTAGCTAATGGGCAAAACTTCCTCGAACGTGACACACATTCAGAAATGGAAATGTAGCAAAAGCATCCGTTGAAACGATGTCATGTAGATGGTATAATGCATGGGGAGTTAAGATGAGACAATGTATTCGTCATGGTTTTGGATTTATGTGGTTTTAATTTTCCACCTTCTATTTTGAAATGTTTTCGTCCTTGTGTCTTGTCTGGTCCTACTTCCTGTGTTTGCCTTTAGTTTCCCTAGTGTGTCTGATTGTCTGATTGTGTTCACCTGTTGCCCTTGTGTTTCTGCCTCCCCTGCCCAGCTGTGTCTTGTCCTGTGATTACCCTTCTGTGTATTTAGTCTTCCCCTGTGCTCCATGTCTGTTCGTCGTCTTTCCATGTCCATGCTACCTTTCGTCTCTCCTCGTCTATGTTACCTGCCCGTCTCTTGATGTCCATGTCACCTGCCTGTTCCCGTCTGTAGGTTTGTTCTTGTCGTGCTCCCTGGTTTTGTTTTTGTTAAGTAGTTTCTTGTTTTTCCCTGTCTTCGGCTTTTTTTTAATAAAGTTCGCTTTTTGTTACTTTACCTTTTTTGTCCTTTTACTGCATTTGGGTCCTATTTGTCCCCAACCCTGACAGTATCAATCAATTGAGATGTGATTCTAAACAGTTCTGCACACATTTTCTAACAACATTTAAAATCGATCAACTTAAACATGTAACCTTGGGTTTGTTCGCTCAAATATTGGGTACCTTTCTTGAGTGCATTTGCTAATATGGGCTTGTATGTGTCCCCTGCTGTGTCTTTCCACTAAGACCTGTTGCAGAATCACACAACCCTGTTCCCTTTGCCTTCTTCTCACATATGTGACAAATCAAAACTGCATGATTAATGGAGCTTCTTTGGCTACTTCGCTAACAATGGTGCTGAGAAAGTGTAAATTAAAGGAAGAAATACAACAAAGAGACAGAGGGTAGATAAAAAGACTAGATGCATCCTCCAAAGGGGAAAGAAGAATGTGCACATCATGCAGATCTTCTTCAACATGCACTGATGAACATGAAATAAATGAAGCCGTGTTCTCATCAACAGACACTGGATTACAATGGATAACAGAGATAAAGGTAGAAACCTGCAAACCCATTACTACAGTAGACTTTCTGGGAGATTTGCTTCTGACGCAGATATCTAACGGCACCAGACCGAATGCACAACACAAATCAACGGTGTAATTGCTCCGTCAGGTCAAAAACCTTTTGAAAGTTTTTGTTTTGGAGTTCAAAGTGTCTTCTTCTTGGCTGGTTTCCAAGATCTGTTTCACTTGAACAAGCTACTAAATACAGGCTTGTTTCCCCAACCCAATGTTATCAATACATTGGGGGTAGGGGGCACTAGTGGTGTTGTTTTATTCAGCAGGGGAATGTATGTGTCCCTAAGAAATATCATAATTAGAGCCTTGCATTGAAGAGGGGTGAAAGGAAGTAGCTCTGCGACACTATCCCCAACCCTATCCCTTATATTAAATCCTTTCTGAATTCTATACGAACAAAGCCCTCTGTGAAAGCTTCAGAATATGGAGAGGAATGAAGCTAGTGTGTAGTGTAGTGTGTAGCGTATGGTGTGTGTAAGTGCTACTGAAACTCTGTAGGCCTATCACGTAAGTCAGAATTCTGAGAGTTTCTCAAAAAACATATACATATATATTTTGGATAATTTTTCAGAACATAAATAAATATTCTTTTCAAAATTAGGAGCAAAGTCAGAACTGGGAGAATGTCAGAGTTTTTTTTCAAAATTCGGACATAACCTATCAAAAATAATTCTCAGAGCAAATATTTTTTTAGTCTCAATCTGAGTCAAAATTCAGATAATGTTTCATAAACAAAATAAATTTTAGAAATTTCTGAAACAAAAATCTGAATTCATTTTGTACACACTACAGGTGAATAGGGTAAAACATCTTACTAGCAAATGAGGCATTATTTAAGACATTTTCTTCGGGGGGGATTTAAGACTCATCTAATGCAACAAATAGACAAAGTTAGGAAAATAAACTCCTAAATTAGGATTTTGATGAGATGTAATGGAAGCAGAATAATCTCAAAATTGCATAACAAATGAAACGCGATATTCTTGCATGAAGTCTCTCGCCAGATAAACCCCACCCGATGACTCTAACACTCGCTCGCCATTCCCAATTTGACGCACATAAACGCGCAGCTTTGACGTTGATGCGCAGGTATAAAATGCGGTGGGGGTCTCGGGTAGTATAAGAAGTGAACACACACATATACACACACACAACACACGCACACACACTCTGAACTGACCTGCCCTCTCTATCTGGATAGAAACACTGGGAACCATCGCAAACCCTTTTTACGCACAGCCTCTCTTCTACAAATTGTTTGGGGGAAACTCCTCCACTATTTTCTTGTTTTTTTCGGACCTTCCCTCTTTCTTTTTAATTGTGAAAGTAAGTTTTGATCAGCATGGAGCCCTACACGGTCCCCGGGGCGCAGCTCTCCCTGGCCGACCTTACTCCGTCCATCCCCTAAATGTCACCGTTCCCGGACGAGGGTTTCCTGCCCAACAACGACACCGATGCTCCAGTTCCCCGGGGCTCGCAGCGCCGCGGGGGCTGATCATCGCCATCTCCATCCACGGCTCTGTACTCCGTGATCTGCGTGGTGGGGCTGCTGGGAAAACGTGCTGGTGATGTACGGGGGGTAGTCAGGTAATACACACTGTAGGTTAATACTGCTTATTTAAAAAGCACCAGTTATGACTCTGATAAAGCAAGATTTAATTGGAAATGTAATCCACAATAACTCATTTCGGTGTCCGTTATGATGCAACTTAGTCACTTTTAGACTTTAGGATGAACATTGTTTGTTTATTGTGTGTGAAGCATAGTGTTATTTTGCAGCCAAAGCCACATTTTCATTTATGTAAATGTAAAGGACATTAAAGTATTTTGTATCGTTCTGGTCATGTACAGGGTGCAAGGTATGTGTTTACAGGCATTGAAAGCGTTGAACTTGATTTAAAGCACCAGTATGAATATTGAGCAATATTATAATATTATACCCAAAAGCACTCATAGTGTCATAATAGTCTAACTGCCATAGTCACTTTTGGGAGTTTAAGATGCACATGTGTTGGTGTATGTTGTGCTGGTGAGAAGAGTGCCGCAGACAGATTTCCATGTTATGTAAATGTAGGCAATTTGTTGCATTAAAATGTATCTTTTATTTTGCGGTCTATCCACTAATCAGTCGACCAATCATTGCAGCTCTGGCTTGACGCCATGAGGAAGTGACATTTTCAACCACCTTTTGCTCAAAGAAATTAGTCTATAAACAAGAATAACAAGAATATGCATTATGTAAAGCCCTAGGATCGGTATGGGGTCTTTCTTAAATGTTGCAATAGCATTAGTTTCCCCATAGACAGCTGGTTGCATGCACATCAGTCTCTATGAGTGATGGAGAAGGTGGAGCTATGCTTGCATGCAAACCTGTCTGCATTGTGTGTGAACTGCCTGCATCCCAAACAAGGACCCTGCATAAAGCATGAGATTGTTCTTTCATTATTTCTACATGGAGGAACAACATGTGCAAGATTGTTTCTAAAAGGGTTGGTGGCAGTCCCAGAATCAGCTGGGTTTAGAGTGTGTTGCTTAAAACAACATATTTTAGTGTTTAAATATGTAAACTAAGGTATTTAAGGCCAAAAAGCTGAACGGATGTTGTGCACTAGTGCATGTGTTCAGTATAATAGTCAGTCTGAGCTCACAGTTTCCCCTTCAGCTCTAAAAAGCATACACAACTCACATTGACACCAGATGAAACCCACCCTGTCATTTCCCCAGAAGCCATCCAGACCTAACCTGTATGCTTATCAGGAGAAAAGCCGATTTGCCGGTAGAGGCTCTCATCGTGTTGATTATACTAATCTCAAACACTCTCTGTGTACGTGTTTCCAACCCCTGTATCACCTGAAGCATTCATTGCTGCAGCTGGGCTGGTGAATTAAACAGGCAGGTCATTTCAGAAGGAAAAGCAGAGGGGGGATAACAGCTGACCTACAGGATAAATCTGCAGTGGCCGACAGTTGCAAATCTGCTACAACGGCCCAAAAACTCTTCCATTAGGAGAAACGCGCTGCAGCTTCAAAAACAATGCAAATATAAAAACACAAATGTGCCGAAAAACACAAGAAACATCTTCACCAACTTGACCACACATGCAGCATTTAGTAAAAGAGCCATAAAGGAAACGCTGCAAAGAAGCTCGAACACAACGGAAACCAAGGGACACTAAAAGGTGACAGTTGGCCAGCTTTATAATCCCCCGAACGTCACCAAGTGCTCTGGTCCCAGCTGTGTGCGTCACTTTTAGTGTCCCCTGGTTTCTGTTGTGTTTCGAGCTTCTTGCAGAGTTATATATCAAACAGTATAAAACAGCATGACACTACAGGCTAAAATGTACACGATATAAGATATCAAATCTAAATGGTTCCTTCAATATATGCAATGACATGGAGAAACAGAGAGAGAACACACACAAGATCTGAATATTGATAAAGCCACATGCAAGCTGGAAGTTCTGGTTATTAAACCAAGAAAAAAGTCATAAATATTTACAACACGGCCTATCATTTGCATACAGGAGTTTGGAGTTAAAATAATTGGCCAAACAAGGCGAAAGACAAGTAAACGAAGGCACTGAGGGAAATAAGAAGGACGCAGAGAGGAGATGGATGAGCTCGGGGTGAAGGCAGTGAATCAAACAGCCAGTCTTCCTCCAGCGAGTGTTTTTGTGAGTGAGGAGAGAAAAGACTGAGAGCATTAACTATCCAAGACAGGATATATAACCTCCATCTGCAAACTCTGAGGGAGCAAACTTAAAGAAACAAGAATCCATGCTGGAATCTAGAAAGAAAGCTGGGTGAACACTTGACTTCATATCCTCGTTCATTTTTCTGTAGCTTTTTAAAACTTCCTGTGATGCATGGAACAATAATCTACATAAAGGAGGCTTGTTATCTTTCCACAGGCCCTATGCTGCTTATTTTCAGGTTCATATGTATGTGTTGCAGCACCTCTTTTCATCCTCTGTCTGAAACCAGAGCCCAATCTGCTCTGATTGGTTAGCTGGCCGGCTCTGTTGTGATTGCTCAACCGCTTAGAGATGTCCCGCCCCTATCACGTACAATGTGTTGGAGCTCTAGCCAATAGTAGCATGAGTGTTACATAGTGATGTCACAATGTTCTGGAAGTAAATGGAGGCGTTTCAGGGGGAGTGTGTGGGGGCTTCCTAATAGAACCCCCTCCCAAAAAAAGAAGTGAGAAATTAATTTAGTTGTTGAAACATGGCTACATTTCCACAAGGCAACTGAGTTATCGGCATGGCAACTGAGCAGACTCCATTTGTCAAGGTAGACTGAGATGTGGTTGACATTGCTGGAGAACCTTGAGTCTAGATGTGTTTTTTCTAGCAACTCTTTCCAATGTCAACAATGACCTAGAAGGCCTGGGTTTCCTCAGGGCCGGATGTATACATCATAATATAACTCAGATAACCTTGTATACATTCAAAGATCCCGTCCTTTAACCATTAATGTTCATGGATGCAAATAACAACAATAATTAAAACGGCGGTCACAGATGCGCGCGCAGTGATGAGCGGGCCCTCGCGTCCGTGCGCCTGTCGGGGAGGGCAGCCGGTCGTCCCGGCGTCAAGCAGTCGCGCGCGAGTCCTCCGAAATGAGCCGTTTGGGCATTTCTATAATTGTCGCATCCCAGACTCCCAGGTCCTCCGGCAGCGACCCGGATGTCGATTATCGAGCAGGCTGTCTGGAGGAGCCGTAACCGAGGGCACACTGAAGTATTCTCTGGAGACGATTTCAGCCAACAGTGATGTTTAAAAGAGGGTGTGACGCATGGCTGGACTTCTGTCAACGAAGCACAGCTCTGCAAACGGTTCCCGTTGTGATTATAAGTTATTTAAGATGATCAAATGTGCATCAGACATTCTGCCCTTTACCGTTTGTTTACTCACTAATCACATCTCCCCTGGATGTTAGGCTATTTCTTTTTTTAATACAACTGCTGTCATTGTGACACGATGTTTACAGTGAGAACAGCTGCTGAGGTCAGTGCAGAAAGCAGAACAGTGTGTATAATATATATCGCTCAATAATAAATGTGACAGGCAGCCTACATCTCACACTTTATTTGTAGGCTTTATGAGATATCTAGAAATAAACAGCAGGGTTAGGGTTAGGGTTAGGGTTAGGGAGTGTATAGCTGTCTGTTGTAATGAATATGCCACCAGCAAAGGGCGTATGTGTGTGTGTGTGTGTGTGTGTGTGTGTGTGTGTGTGTGTGTGTGTGTGTGTGTGTGTGTCGTGTGTGTGTGTTGTGTGTGTGTATGTGTCTGTGTTGTGTGTGAGAGTGATGAGTTGTGCCAGGCAGACAGGCAGGCCTCAGTGGCTTATCTGACATATAATTGGTCAAAAAATTGTACATTCTCCATTAGCCTACGAGCTTCCGTTGAGCGAAGGACTATTCCTTCTCAATGTAGCATGACATTGGATATGTGCTTAATTTGTGCTGGATTGGAATTTTTCCTAACATTTCCCTAGGAGGAGTTTGCAAAAATGTGCTAAAATGCATGAAAAAAACATTTTTGAAAATGGCGACCATAAGCACCATGGAGCCTTAATTTAAACCACTATTTCAGGCATTTCTGAAGAAAAGAAATCTTGATATTATTGTTTTTTCTGCTATTTTACAACCCGACATCTCTCTATACACAAGAGAACAGAATCAAGACTATTCCACAACTGTACTTTACTCTGAAATGCATTTAATTAGTACCATTATTTTCCCTTTGAATGTGTCTTTGTTATATCTTACCCAGGGGTAAGAAACATTGTGGCGCTGATCTTCTATATAAGGTATATCAATTATTGTGAGAAGATGGCGTCCGTATACAAGATGTCGCCGCGGACGTGAACATCAACGCGTCATCAAAGCTCCGTAAAAATAAGGTATCTGCCGTCGGAGGGTCTATTTGATACGATTTTCATATTATTGCAGAAATTATACCGTTTTTTGACAAACAGAAATATGGTTTATTGGCATCACTTTCATATTTTACGGGGAAAATCGACATTGTGGTTGGAGGGCGCAGCGCCAATGTTACCCAGTTTAGACAAACCCTGTTTACCTCATTTAACCCCATTCTTAGGATTTATCAACTTATTGTTTTGGGATCATTTAGGGTAAGATTAAATTAGTTTTAAGGGTATTTGGTTAGTGTTTATAAACTTGTATCAATTCTGTATAACATGAAATCTCTCCAACTAAAAACGTAAGTAAGACACATTTTAAAAACGTGGTTTAGTGTTTACTCCAGGGGTGTCAAACTCAAACACACAGTGGGCCAAAATAAAAACGGTGGTACTAGTCGAGGGCGACTGGTTCAATGTGTATTGTGAAACTTATTGAAATGAACTTATTACACATGTTAAACCAGTTGCATTCATTTCTTATGGCTCTATCTGCAGCTTCTCCAGAGTCATTTCTTATGATTACATTTCCCACAGGCCATCAACAGCTCCAACCAAACAATTACCCTCAAAGTAAAAACCAAACATGCCCTGTTGTCTCAAGAAAAAAGTGGAAAAATGAAACATCCATTAAAGTCGTGTGCTGCTCTGTGATGCTCGTTCAAGCAGAACTTGGCATCTCATCTCGGGTGCAAATCCATCAATGTTTGGGCTCCGGCTCTGAGCTGAGGAAATTCTCAGGATTGAGTGAAGGTGTCAGGACCTCGACACAACTGATGAACCCAAATGCACGACCCAGAGACCAAGTCTTGAATATAAAAAAAAGTATATTATTTTCACAGGTAATTCCTCTTAACAGAGCAGGTGGTGGAAATAACTAAAAGCGCTCTCAAGGAGGAAAAAACTAGCGTAAAAAGAGGACTTAATAAAAACTTAAGCCTAAAAATAACAAAACCTAACATGAGTGAAAAGCGATCCTTTCAGAGCTGAGGCTTGGCACGACCATTTGGGGAAACAAACCAGACGAACTGACACAGGACAGAGGAGAGACAGGACTATTTCAACATGAGTGAGTGGGAACAGGTGGAAACAATCAGGGGCGGGGCAGAACTGATGAAGGCGGGAAAAACACACAAGGGGCGGAAGAAAACAGGGCCTGAAATGAAAGACAAGACAAAATACATAAGAAAACTAACACATTTGACGAGACACAACAGAAGCTGTGTGTGCATACCGGCGGGCCAGATCTAATAGTAATTAGAAATTATCCTGTGTCCCGAAATGAAATCCACCACGGGCCGGATTTGGCATGTATGGTCTACTCTAAGGCTTTATCGCATGTCTCTATGTTATACAATTGAAGGAAAGAAGTGAAATGATGGTGAAAATCGAGGCCTCTCTTTAATAAAACCTTTTAAATGCTCTAACTGTTCAAACTCTCATCATCTATCACTTTCCTGTGGAGAAGTAATTTATCATTTTTACACTGAGTATGAAAATTCAACTTTTAACTGTATTTTAATGTCTTATGTAATAAAAGGCAAGTCATTAATTTGTGTATCCCCTCCTTGATTCCTTTTTAATAACGACATCAATTACATAAGCAGGTTACAATTTAAACTCCTGCTTCATGAATGGCTTTATCCCTGTTGTGCACAGTTTTTATCCGTGGGATATCATCCATATCAGTTTCTACTTTAAAAGCTTGTTTTGCATGTGATTACGATAACTACTTTAACCTTTACAGTAAGTTGTTTGAAGACTGACTCCTGGCCACACACATTATAAAATGATGGCAAGTAAAGGTGTTTTGTTGGGATGTATGACCCCATTCAGTGACAAGTCTTTGACCCTAGCTGCAGGAAACATGTTGAATAAGCAATTTGTATTTCCTGCCTCTAATTTGAAATCCTCAGACCTTTTCGTTGATGCAGAATGAGGTCGGCTTTGTCTTACATGACTTGCATTTCCCCCTCCTACAATTAATCACACCATCTTTGACCTTTAGAATATAAGTTGGCCTTTTTCCGAGCACATTATCCAGAGTTCATAATGTAAGAAATTACTTTTTAAAGTTCATTTCAGAGTCACGCAGCCTAGCTAACACTATCCATCAGGACTGACTTGACTCTTACGAAACCTTGTCTTCTGCAGAGGATCATCAGTAATTGCTTGTAAATGTACCAAACCCAGTTTAAATGTCCCGGAGGATGCTGTAAATCAAATGAAAATGCAGTACAGTAATACCCGACTTCATGTTGGTTGCTGGTCTTTGTGTAATGCACTTACTGTATATGAACCTTGTTCCTAAGGCTGACTTCATCTCTGGCTACGCTTCCCTGCAGTCTCTGGATTTCCTTGCCCTCACGGAGACCTGGATTACTCCATCCAACACATCCACCCCAGCAGCTCTCTCCACAGCATATTCCTTCTCCCATACGCCCAGACCCACTGGCAGAGGAGGTGGCACTGGTCTCCTGCTCTCTCCCAAATGGAGCTTCTCCCTCTTCAAGCTTCCTAACTTCACTCCTTCCACCTTTGAATTCCATGCAGTCACAGTAACCCATCCTATACAATTAACCATTGTTGTTCTCTACCGTCCGCCAGGCGCCTTGGGGGACTTCTTGGAGGAGTTAGATCATCTTCTCTCACACATCCCTGAAACTGGCCCTCCGGCTGTACTTCTCGGAGACTTCAACTTCCAGACGGGGAAGAAGACGAACTAACATCTCTGTTAACCGCCTTTGCTTTCTCACTGTCTCCATCCCCACCAACTCATAAAGCTGGCAATGTCCTTGATCTCATATTCTCAAGGAATTGCACTACTTCTAACCTCTCTGTTAACCCGCTCCACACATCCGATCACTTCTTCCTTTCATTCTCTCTACCCCTTTCCAACATAACAAAATAATCTCTTCTCAGCCTGCACCTGTCCGCCGTAACCTTCGTTCCCTCTCCCCCTCTACCTTTGCCTCATCGGTGCTCTCAGCCCTCCCTTCCTCTGATTCGTTTCAACTCCTGCCTCCAAACTCTGCTGCAGAAACTCTCCTCTCTACTCTCTCATCCTCTCTGGACTCTCTCTGTCCTCTCACATCTCGGCAGGCTCGTCAGTCCCCCCCTGCTCCCTGGCTAAATGACGCACTGCGTGCTAATAGAACCGTCCTTCGGGCAGCAGAGCGGAAATGGTGGAAATCCAGACACCGTGACGACCTCCTAACCTATCAGGCTCTCCTCTCCTCTTTCTCTGCCTCCATCTCTCAGGCAAAGAGCACTTTCTTTCAAGATAAGATCCAATCTTCCTATTCCAATCCCAAAAAACTATTTTCCATCTTCTCCACCCTCTTGGACCCTCCCAAAGCCCCTCCCCCCTCCTCACTTCTGTCAAGCGACTTTGTTAACCATTTCGAAAAAAGGTTGATGATATTCGCTCTTCTTTTCTGACTCACCTTTACTGACCGCTGGGTCACCAGACCCTCTTTTCAACCACTCACTAACCTCCTTTTCCCCTCTCTCTCCAAGTGAGGTTTCTTACCCTCATTACCTCTGCCCGCCCTACCACCTGTCCTCTGGACCCCATCCCTTCAAACCTCCTTCAGACTATCGCTCCTGATATTCTACCGTTTCTCACCCATTTCATTAACACTTCTCTAACTTCTGGTCACTTTCCAAACAGTCTCAAGGAGGCGAGAGTAAACCCTCTCCTAAAGAAACCCACTCTCAACCCGTCCGATGTTATAAACTACAGGCCTGTCTCTCTCCTCCCGTTCCTGTCTAAAACACTTGAACGCGCTGTCTTTAAACAACTCTCCTATTATCTCCACCAGAACAACCTCCTGGATCCGCACCAGTCTGGTTTCAAGGCAGGTCACTCCACAGAAACGGCCCTCCTTGCTGTCACTGAGGAACTGCATACTGCTAAAGCTGCATCCCTCTCCTCTGTCATCATCATGTTGGACCTGTCAGCTGCATTCGACACGGTGAACCATCAGATCCTCCTTCGCACTCTCCAGAACTTGGAGTTTCAGGCTCTGCACTCTCCCTCCTCGCCTCATACCTCAAAGACCGTACCTACAGGGTAACTTGGAGAGGTCTGAGTCTGACCCTTGTCAATTAACTACAGGGGTCCCTCAGGGCTCTGTTCTTGGTCCCCTCCTTTTCTCTCTGTACACAAACTCGCTCGGCTCGGTCATTAGCCCGCATGGTTTTTTCTTACCACTGCTATGCTGACGACACCCAATTGATTCTTCCTTTCCCCGCTCAGAGACCCAGGTCGTCGCACGCATCTCTGCTTGTCTAGCTGACATCTCTCAGTGGATGTCTGCTCATCACCTCAAGCTCAACCTTGACAAGACTGAACTGCTTTTCCTTCCGGGAAAAGATTGTCCTACTCTTGACCTGACGATCAACATCGGCACCTCTGTTGTTTCCCCGACTCTGACCGCAAGGAATCTGGGTGTGACCCTGGATAACAACCTCTCCTTCACTGCAAACATCGCTGCTACAACTCGTTGCTGCAGATACGCTGTACAACATCAGGAAGATTCGTCCCCAGCTGATCCAGAAAGCCACCCAGGTTCTGGTCCAGGCTCTCGTCATCTCACGCCTAGACTATTGCAACTCCCTCCTGGCTGGTCTACCTGCATGTGCCATCCGACCTCTTCAGCTCATCCAGAATGCAGCGGCTCGTCTGGTCTTCAACCTTCCAAAATTTTCTCACACCACTCCGCTCCTTCGCTCCCTTCACTGGCTCCCGGTAACTGCTAGAATCCACTTCAAGACACTAGTACTTGCATACCATGCTGCGAATGGATCTGGCCCTTCCTACATCCAGGACATGGTTAAACTGTACACCCCAGCGCGTGCACTCCGCTCGGCATCAGCCAAACGACTCGCTGCACCCTCGCTGCGAGGTGGACCCAAGTTCCCATCAGCAAAACACGTGGGTTTGCTATCCTGGCTCCAAGATGGTGGAATGAGCTCCCCATTGACATCAGGACGGCAGAAAGCCTGCACATCTTCCGGCGCAGACTGAAAACTCATCTCTTTAGATTCCACTTCGAGCGATAGAATTACTATCAAAGCACTTATATACTACATAGGACTGGCTTATCTATAGCCAGCTGACAAAGCACTTATATACTAACATAGGACTGGCCTATCTATAGCCAGCTGAGTAGCACTTGAAATGTGTGGCTCTATGATACCTGCTGTACTTATATGATTCTGTTTTTCTTCTGGGCTGTGTCTTCCTGGTCGTATGTACTTATTGTAAGTCGCTTTGGACAAAAGCGTCTGCTAAATGCAATGTAATGTAATGTAATGTAATGAACCACTTAGTGCTGCAGCATGGGTCCAACTCAACCATGTAACTGCTAAAATCATTTTACAGCCCATCACCAATAAGACCCCTGCTGCAGAGAAAAGATCATTCAAAAGGATCAAGAGGTCAGGCTATAGAGTTCTTGTGTAAAGAGCTGTTACCATTAGCACGGACTGTACTGTACACTCACTAATTGATGCGTTTATCTCAATCAATAGCGACTATTAATCGAAAGGAAAGATGAATAACATCTCAATTAGATCACGTAATTACATTCGCTGACTCATAGAGTACAGAACGACACAGGTAACCAAAAAACTATTAATGTAAACATGTTTTTTTGAGTGTTCAAACTTTTGCAGAGAGACAAGAGTTCGACATAGTATTTGATATCATAGGGGTTCAGATACCAGCTCTCTGTCAAACATTATATTGCTAAATAATTTTTATAAAACTTGCTTTTCGATGGATTAACTGCAGCCAAAAAAATCCTTATCACCCAGTGGACATCTCCAATTCCCTATTTATTAATGGAAATCTTCCTTTCATAATGTATTCATCTCAGAACTGTCGATCGCATCTACAATGCTAAAGGAGAACCATTAGAGGCGATTAAAAGAGCTGCTCACCTGGTTATAGCCTTCTTGTAAAATACGATTGAACATACTCACAACTTGATGTATGGAAAGATGATTAGGAGAAGACTCAGTGCCAAACTAATACAACGATCAGTGTGATATGTAAATAAATAGTGAAAGGTTATGTTGAATTGTGTGTGAACGGATGCATTTCTCAGATTGAAAACAATGCATTTGCCATTATTTATTTTTCTGTATCATATTTGTAAAATGTGCACCTGTCTTTGCGCAAAAGTTGGGCAGAAACAAAGTGACGAGCTGCTGTTCTTGTTCATCTTCTTCTTCAGCCAATACGGCGTTAGCATAGCAAGGCTGCGTCCAAGATATATCTCATTTTACAAAAGACTGTAAACGGATCTATCACTAACAGTGTAGTGTAGTTCTCTGCCTTTTTCGGCAAATCTTTGTGAATCAACATATTCTAAATAAGTCAATGCTGGGAGAGAGGGAAATAAGAAGAGGGGAGTGTGAAGAGGACGTGATTTAAGAAAAGTAGCCGTTAAAAATTAAAGCTCGATTAATTATGAGTTGTGAAAATACAATAAATATGTCTCTGTTTGAGACGTGAAATGACTTTGTAGAGTTCCAAGACCTTCATCATTGCTTGCTCGATACTGCATCAGCAGAATACACATTTACGAGTAATGAAAATACACACACAACACACACACACACACGCACACACACACACACACACACACACACAACACACCCACCACAGGAAACAGAGCCAGCTAATTCATTAACATCACCGATATTAAAATGACATCCAGGGCTCAATTGTACAAGCAAGATGGCAGCAGAGGATGACTCCGGATATTGTAAAACCTCGCCCCTCTCTAAATCGATTTGTTCTGCCGCCATCACGACATATACAGAGGTAGTCTGGACTCAAATTGCATGGATGAATATGTTTTTTGACAACTAAACTAAATCAAAAATGGAGATCAGAATATTTAAGATTCACTACTCCACTGTCTCCGGTGAGGGGAAAGTGAATTTAAGACCTATTTATGAATCGATAGTATGTGCCATGATTATAAATGAGGAACAAGCACTTTGATGGGTGTGGTGGACATCTATTTTAAATACAAATGTGTATTTAAACGGTTTTAAATTAGATTTTGTAGAGAAGTAAAAGATGGGGAAGGGTCCAGGTTTCTTCTACTACTGTTCCTGTTAGTGTTTACTTCCTGTCTGTCTTCTTCTGTTGTTCCCTCTACTGTTTACTTCCTGTCTGTCTTCTTCTGCTGTTCCCTCTAGTGTTTACTTCCTGTCTGTCTTCTTCTACTGTTTACTTCCTGTCTGTCTTCTTCTGCTGTTCCCTCTAGTGTTTACTTCCTGTCTGTCTTCTTCTGTTGTTCCCTCTACTGTTTACTTCCTGTCTGTCTTCTTCTGCTGTTCCCTCTACTGTTTACTTCCTGTCTGTCTTCTTCTGCTGTTCCCTCTACTGTTTACTTCCTGTCTGTCTTCTTCTACTGTTCATGTTATTGTTAACTTCCTGTCTGTCTTCTTCTGCTGTTCCCTCTAGTGTTTACTTCCTGTCTGTCTTCTTCTGCTGTTCCCTACTGTTTACTTCCTGTCTGTCTTCTTCTGCTGTTCCCTCTACTGTTTACTTCCTGTCTGTCTTCTTCTGCTGTTCCCTTTAGTGTTTACTTCCCGTCTGTCTCTTCTACTGTTCATGTTATTGTTAACTTCCTGTATTTCTTCTTCTGCATCTTCGTTGAAATTGACCGGACTTCTTTCGGCGGATTGATATGACTGCGCATAGTCCCTTGAGTCGCCTTAGCAACGGTCTGTATAGCGAGAAACAAATCCATGGGTGTCCAAATTGACCAATCAGAATGGAGTATTCCACTAAGCCATGTAATGAAAAGTGAAAGCCTTATCTTAATTTTGTCAAGCAGTTACATTTCTACTACTATTTTTAATAACATTTTTAACTAGTTACAATGTTTTTGGAATACAATATTGAAGATTCGAGTCTGCAGTCACAGGTGAGAGATTCAGTGAAAGGAAAGTGAACTAAGTGCCATGAAAATGGGCAGCGTCTCATTAGCAGACTGAGTTTGCGTCACTAAAATCCAGAGGGTTGGACCATCAAAGACAGAATCTGGCTCTCATTACAGGGAGCTCTTGTTTCTTCGTAAAGTACAAGACGCTGCTTCCTGAAACCTTACAGTAAAAAACACAAACAGCGAGGGATGATAGGCAATGAAACTCAGCGTCAGTACTAGATATTAATATTAAGTTGCCCTGAGGGGAAACCAGGAGATGACGTATGAGTGTGGAGAAAACTAAATTTGTTTTGTGTTAATGGTAAAATGAACTCTATGAATACTGCAGGAGACAACTTTATCAAAGCCTTTTCACTGCGTTATTAACACAAGGAGGAGAAGGAGTCAAGAAAGGGGAGGTTGTGTAATTAGTCTACGGAGAACTGCATACATCTTGGATGACCTTTTACAAGAGTGCAGACACGAGAATATATAACTTCATTTGAACTCTATGTCATTTATTGCCTCAATAGATTGTATTTACAACTTGCCTTTCATTTACAGAGAAAGGGGGCGTAGCTACGTTGCTATAACAGGGATATTAAAAGCAAACTTAACATATAAGAAATTGCTTTCAGAATTTCCCATTGAAAACTACTGAAAACTACTTAATGTTTATTTTATTAGCTTTTCTTTTTAATGACTGATTTTAAATGCCATTTTCTTAATGTCTTTCATTTTTTGTAAAGCACTTTGAATTGCCTTGTGTTGAAAAGTGCTATATAAATAAACTTGCCTTGCCTTGCCTTGCTGTACAGTAGATCAATCAAATAGGAAGTCAGTATAGGAAACGAGTCCATGGCCATGCCAATTTAACTGTAAAGAAAAAGAGAAGCTCCCTCCGTAGGAACACAGAGATGTTAGCCTTTGCAGACCATTTACATGCACACAAACCTATAACACACTACAGGGGAGGGAAACCCCCAAAGAGCAAAATAGAGCCAATTTAACTGTCAAAAAAGACAGCCATTTTAAACTGAAATGTTTCAAGGTTCAAGGTTCTTTATTGTCAAACTAAACATCTTAGGTCACAGGCTTCTCCAACAATGCAACACAATAATACAGATAAGCAGACAATATTAAAACAATATTAAAATATAATATATTAAAAGTAATACAAAAAGAAAAATTGTTTTAAAAAAGTGAGAAAAAATAAAAAGTGGAATAGTGCAATACGAGTCTATATACAAGTTATTGGAATAATATATTAGATAATAGATACATAATTACTAAGTAGCAGTTCAGTTGTTTAACAGTCTTATGGCCTGCGGGATGAAGCTGTCTCTGAGTCTTGTGGTTTTTGTCCGGATGCTGCGGTACCGCCTGCCAGACGGCAGCAGACTGTGGCTGGGGTGACGGGGGTCTTTTATAATCCTGAGGGCTTTCTTCCTGAGCCGCTGGGAGTAAAGGTCCTCCATGGATGGCAGCTCCGTCCTGGTGATGTTCTGTGCAGTTTCACCACCCTCTGTAAAGCCTTACGATAGAGGGCGGTGCAGCTGCCGTACCAGGCCGTGATGCAGCCAGTCAGGATACTCTGCAACTTCTACAGGTGCACCATAGAGAGTATCCTGACTGGAATCCATTGTGTGTAGCTGATAATGCAATATTTCAGCTCTCTAACCATTTACCAGGGAACATCAGACAATTATTGACATTATTGCCTTCCTCTGTGCATGGCTTTTGTATCCGTGCAGAGTTAAAAATAAAAAGCCCAGGGAGCAGCTGTGTTTGTGCGATACGTTTTCTCCTCGGGCGTTTTATATTTCATCTCATTGTGGTGTTCCACTGTAATATGAAAAGCAACGGGGGGGGGGGGGGGGGGGTATGGATCCCACAGATGGCTATAAATGCACAGTCTGGTGTGTGGTTCTGCTGTATAATGTTTTTATAAATACACACCAAAGCCTCAGTCAATACTGCAGGAGGTCCACTACATGAACAGTTTTGACCAATGAGGAGTATTGCTAAGAAGAAGGTGCAGCAACCCTTGAGACTTTTAGATCAGGTGGATTTTTAAAGGAGAGAAGATGGATTGGAAATGTAAAATGGTTTGAACCAAAAGACCAATTACCTTTCTTTCTCAGGATCCAGACAGTGTAATTACAGAAAGAAACCTGACAAGAGAGGAGAAGTTCTCTTTGCATACAGAGTTCTGATTATATTGCAGATTAATTACTGGAATAATCTCTCATCACACTTCATTACAAGTTTATTTATCAGTGTATGATTGAGTGGTGCATCAGGAGAGGTGAGGAGAATCTTATTACTTGCTGACAAAGTTTTTACAAGTGTTGCAGCAGTTTGTGATTTGTTGGGATAGTATAGGGTACATTTACTCAAGTAGTGTCAATTGTAAAGCTTTCGCAGACCATTTACATGCACACAAACCTATATAACACTACAGGAAAGGGAACACCCCAAAAAGCACCATAAGGTGTGTTTCTCAATGTCGAGGAAAGGCTTGCTTGGTAGCACATGTACCTCCGAGTGAGTTTCTTAAGAAGCGAGGCAAGAATACCTCCTAGCCTCGGAAAATGAAGAATGGAACAGGCTAGCAAGTGTGGAGGTGTGCGTCATATGAGAGGGCCCTGCCTTACATTTTCCACCAAAGATTTTGGAAATTGATCCGTGCGCAAAGCATTGTGGGGATTTTAAGACCGCGGAGTCTACCCATGTGCAGCCTTTCCCGCAACGAAGGACGCCGGCCTCGGTAGAATTCCAAGTATCCTGGACATTGGAACAGTCCTTCGGCGGGACTCGATGACGTAGCATCCTTGAAATAGTGGCTCTGGAGCAGCCATCCTCGACATTGAGAAACACCCCCGGTCCCTATAATGCCCCTTTCACACCAACACAGCTCCCGTTCTAGCTCCGTGCTTGCCATATTCTGGTTCGGAACCGGTTTTTCTTTTCAGCCCCCGTTTTGTTCACACCGCCCAGAGCCCGAGTGGTGCTGCGTCATTGCGTCATCGTTTGCGTCATGACGTAGCCGTTTACGTGCCTGCTTCATAAAGCCAAACCGCGCGGAAATCCCTCATATCGACAACAACAAAAATGATCCCGGTAGTCTTCCTTGAGTTTTTTAGCGTGTTGCTTATTTGCTCCAGAGTCCGGTGGTATCCAGCAGTGGCCAACTCTCACTGCAGATGCTGTAGACCGAGTTGTGCCATCTAACTTCCTCTGTACCTCTTGCGTTGAACAAAGCCCGAGGTGGTCATTTGTCTCTTCAGCGGTCCACTGCTGCTTACATTTCCTGGCATCCATCCTGGTTCTTAGTTGTGTGTGTTGCTGAACAGAACTTGCGGCACTTTGTTGTTGTTGATCAGATTAATCCCGCCTCCGACGTAAGCGCGACATATGAGGTTCTTGTCTCTAGACGGATTTTTTTTTTGAGCTTGGTAAGAACCAGTTTTCGGGGAAAAGAGCCAGCCCTGCAGTGTGAACAGGAAAAAAACGGTGCTTATCAGGCTCTAGCTCGGAACCGGCCCTGGATCCGCGTTGGTGTGAAAGGGGCATAAGATGTCCTGGATCAGATAAATATGTTTGAGACATGTCTGACAGAAAGGAAGGATTTGCCCCCTGGGTTATCCCCCCCACTTACAGCGACTGAAGTCTGGTCCAAAAAGCTTTGTGTGACTTCTGCTGAGCGGAGGTGGGGGGGGGACACACTGAAGTCCGGCGTGCCAAGTTAGCGACCAAACGGGCCTGGACAAACACTGCCAAGAATTAGACACATCCCTCTTTGACCTTTAAACAGAGCCAGAAAGAAATGGAATGGATCATCAGGTTTTGCTTAACTATGATTAATAATGTAGAAAAGGAGGTGGTGAGTTCTTCCTTTCAGTCTGCAGCAACTCTCACAAGAGGATAGAGCAGAACATATGGTGCTTGGGAGGAGAAACGGCGGGACAGAGTGGAAATAAAAGTCCCATATAGTAGTAACACTCAAAACAACATATATAAAAAGACCAAAGAAGAAAGGTATAGCTTTTAAACAAACGTAATCTAATGTGAGAATTCAACAGTGCACAGTTCTCAGCTATAGCATCTGTTCTGAAACAGCATTAGAATGTTCCTCCAGGGGGTTAAATGAGTCGATGAACTATCGATGCGACCGCCATCTTTTTCTTCCTCCAAATCGACAAATTGATTAAAACTCGAAAAAAGGGCAAATGAAGAATATGAACGGCTCTTGGAAAGGACCTTTTAAGAAAAGGTTTTAGTGTTGATAATGTTTTAATTGGAACCAAGGCCTCGGGCATAATTGGCTCCATTAGTGTCACAGAGCTGCATGCTTATTATGAATGCTTGTTTGGCAAGAAATCATCACAACAACACACACACACAAATGGCACACACACACCACACAACACACAACACACACCACACCACACACACACACACACACACACACACACACATACACACCACACACCACACACACACACAGCCTCCTCTCTCTGGGTGCTTGTGTTTCCCTCCAGCAGCAGCTCAGTGATATAATGCCACAACATAAATCAAAGCTTTATGTTGTCTTCAGGGCGAAACAACCGACAGAAATGTGAGCTTTTGGGGAGGATACTAACTAAGTGCATATACTCAAGTATTTCACATTTACTCAAAGGTCTGTGTTCAGATGTACTTGAGGAGGATAGGGCCTTATGCAGGAAGCTAAACAAATATCGTCTAGCTTGCTAGCACTTCCCGAGTGTGAAAAAAAGCTGTCAATCACAACAGAGCCGACCAGCTAACCAATCAGAGCAGACTGGGCTCTGGTTTCAGACTGAGGGTGAAAAGAGGTGCTGCAGCACAGGCAGTACGAAAAAAATAAAGAGCTTTTTGAACATTAAAGCCTGTAAACATGTCACAGTAGAGACACTACATACTGATATACACCGGAACATCAGCAGGAGAGGACTCTTTAAAGTAGAGACACTACACACTGATATACACCTGAACATCAGCAGGAGAGGACTCTTTAAAGTAGAGACACTACATACTGATATACACCTGAACATCAGCAGGAGAGCACTCTTTAAAGTAGAGACACTACATACTAATATACACCTGAGAATGAGCAGTAGGGCCCCTTTAAGTTTGTAGGCATGCTGCAATATAACATAATGCAACATAATAAGCCGTAATGCGCCTCTCCACTCATACATGGAGCAGACTGAGAGCCCTACAATGTCCTTTTAAAACAAAGATGAATGGAGCTTGGAAGTGCTGAAAAACATTGTTTCACCAACTTTCCACATTCTTCTCAGCATTGTATTTTTCTCAAGCTGCTAATATTCTCTTTGTTTTCATGGTGAGAAAAGCTCTTGAAAGGAATGAAAGGCTGACAGATAGATGAGGTGTAAATCCTCAGCATCTCTTTATCCACTGCAGCCTCTTTACACCATCAATCACAACTGTCTGTGTTATTCTCAACTGTTGGAAAGAAAGGCACCGGAACAACATGTCTCTGCGTTTCACATTTATCGGCCTCTTATCTCTCTCACAGACAGCTTCAGCAGTGGAGAGGCTGCATGAGAGGACGATAGCCGCTTTCACACCAAGTAGGCTACTTTGCCGTACTTAGTGCCAGCACTTAGTTCCCAGCCTTAGTACCCAGCCTTAGTACCCCCATGGAACTAAGTACAGATCGCGTTCACACCGGAATAAGTTCCCTGAGGGAGGATTACGCAAATGAAGCCGCTGACATCACTTCTTCTGCTTTGGGTTTACTGGCAGGCCGCAAACAACTTTACGGCGTATACTGCCACCCGAAGTCCCCGGCCGGAAGTCCCCGGAGTTGGGGACTGGCTTCAGTAGAAGCTGCTGGGACTCCCAGCAGCTTCTACTGAAGCCTTCCGAGTAAATCGCCAGAACCGCCGACACCTCCTCATCTCCACCACCGCTCCCATGTTTTATTTTTGTCTTGCCATAAATTATTCTCTCTCTCTCCGTTGGTGCGCGGGGCTAATGCTACTGCTAATAATGCTAATGCCCAGCAAATACAATGGCGGCTTCACAAAACCTTTCAGAGTTTTACGGGGCGTGGTTTGCAATTCGCCCAGCCAATCGAAATTGGTACTTTTTTCTCCCCAGGATAGTCCCACCTCTC
>CADEHL010001187.1:137500-233140 GCA_902827135.1 Harpagifer antarcticus | reverse complement strand
TTTTAAATAATCAATAAAAGGTCTTAGTCTATTTATTTTAATCGTTTATTTGGCAGGGACAATGCATTGTAACGGACACTTAAAACGTGTTTAAAATGTGTCAAGCGTTAATATGCCTGATTTAGCTTTGAGCTACTTTCCATCCGCAGTCCCTCACATAAAACATTTAAGAAAATGACATTTATAAACATAGCAAAAACAAATACATGATATGCAGAAAGTGAAAAAGAGCAGCACATACAAGCATTAACCACATGGTACTACAATGTAGCAGCAACGGTCAACAGTCATTGTGAGTTGCTGTATAGGTAAAGCTTAATAGTGGCACTGACACTACATGCCAACATCTAGCATTGATTAGGTCTGAAGAATCAAATGCATAATGTCTATGGCTATAAGGGGGAAGTAGATAGACAGACCCCTTCATGTTTAGTATGAAGAGATAACAGTTTCTGGTACATATAGATTACATGTTTCGGTAAGTGGACACTGTAATAATGAAAGAAAGTAAACACACCTCTTGCAGGGTATATGCAGGAATCCTGAAGTCAAATGTAATACCTTTTAAGACCTTTTTTTTCAGTCTTGATAAGGCTTATATAACTTAAAGGGTAATTGAACGGTTAAAAACTGTTCCTCGACGGCGTCTTTCTGACAGGTTGCTGCCCATCACTGTCACTTTAGAGGAGGCGCCGTGGGAATTGTAGTCCTTTATAGTGTGTTGACAACAGACGTCACAATTAGGTGGCCTTTCTTATAAAAACTAAATACTGGCTCTAACAGGAAGTGTAACCGGATGTTGTGAAGTGTTACGTTGGAGCAGGGTCTATGCAGGAATCCTGAAGTCAGACCTTTTAAGACCCTTTCCATACGTTTTAAGACCTCATCTCCACTTGGAGTTCTAACCGGTTACCTTGGCGACACACTTCACCTCACATTGACTATATACAGTATTGATTGTCCTTCCTCCTTATCTTCCAACCATTTGGACGCAGACTTGCATTTCCCCATAACGATGTTGTTTAACAACCGGCGTAAACGGACCTTCGCGCTATCAAGCAGTGAGCGTGCGACGTCCTGTTCAGATGACGTCAAACCCAACGGGATGCCATCAATAAACTACACAGAATCACACTACACACCTACGCCATGATTACATTCAGGCAGACTGTAGAATACAACCTCTCTGGACCATTTATATACTTATTGAAGACAAGCTACAAAATGTAATACCTTGGAAAATGCTGTTTAATACTTTTTAAGACCCTGTGGACCCGCGGACACCTTGTCTTGGATTGAGAATTTCCTATTCCGCCTATAATTAATGTGTGTTTAAGTGTATATATTACAAAGATAGTAAAAGGTATTGATATAATCTTTGCTGTATAATATAGTTGGCCTCTCTGTGATCATCTAGTCCAAGTTTGTTGACGTTGTGATAGTTATTTCGAGAGATACAAGCGTTACACAGCCCCCTTTGGAGGAGCTTTCATTTTCACTACTTTTTGTAATGGGAAGATTCCAACAGCAACCAAAAAATAATAACTTTCCAGTAATATATTTGTACACAACCATACATTTAAAAGACTAGACATATTTGAGTAATAAAACAACGTTGTGCTTTGTTCTGCTTCAGGTTTCGGAATCTTAAAGTCTTAGTTCCTCTACAATATAGAGTCCTCTTGCACTATTTTACGTCCTATATATATATATATATATATTCACGTTGCATTGTTGGAGGAGCCTGGGACTCTACACTGTAGCTTCTGTGCACATGACCATAAAGCCTTGAATTGGTCAAATCTCAAAGGGGCTAGCATTGATTAAGTCTGACTCATCAAATGTCACCTTGCATCTGTAAAATGTTGCACTTGAACGCACCACAAAGGCCACAGCCTGCTGACGTCAAACATGCACCTACTGTACTCTCTGTGCATATAATCAATAAAGGATGCATTGGTGACGCACATACAACAGGATCAGTCCTTGCTGCTTCTTCTTTTATGATCTTAAGCTATTCTAAGCCCAAAACACACAGTCTAGGGTTTAAAACGAATAAGTGTTGTAATGATAACAGCGTTTCCGCCAGGGGGGCGTCTTGCCGTCATTTGACCCCGGGCCAACAACCAGGCTGAGTTGGGCTGAGTATGCTAAACTAGAGAGAGAATCGCTGGCAAGGGGGCTACAACTACAACAAGATGAACATATTTACCGTGATTTAATTGTAATACACGTTTCTAAATGATGCCGAAGTAACAACATACTGATACCGGTTAGTAACAACCATGAATTAATGCTTTGACAAGTCTGCAGACAGACGGCAGGCGAACAACCTTTTAAACTGCGTGTTTTCTGAATGGAGCTTGGCTAAGCTAACGCAGTGTATGCTCCGACCGTCCACACTCACAACAACGGCCTACAGACATAAATAAACCAGCGACTGTATTCTCCATGACACAGACAGTCTGTGGTTTTTACTTGTTTACCTTTTGTCTAGTTTCTGAACAGATATGAGGAGCTGTGAGCTCTGAGTGCTAAGAGCTAACGGCTAATGTTGGTTTTCTGTGTTTCGCATTGAAGATGACGTCACGGCTCCGCCTACACTGCGTTACTATAGTTACTGCCCCCTCTACTAAACTGTAATGGAAACGCAGCATAAAGTGAGCCGGGCCTAACAAGGCTTAACTATACCGTACTAAGCCGAGCGAGGCCCTGCAGTGGAAATGCACCATTAGTGAGCCGAGCCAAATGATCCGGAATTCCCATCACTAATACGTAAAGAGATAGGTCACAGGTCACAGGTCACAGGTCACGTGACACGACTTCACACCCCCCCCCCGCTCTCGGGGTGGACGCCCTCTCAGCCCTGGTCTGGTGGAAACACTGAATGATACCCAATATACTTGTGATATGCAAGGTGTGAAGAGGTGACTAAAAGTGAAGGATGAATACTCACTGCACTGCCTCCATTTTCATCTCCTTTGCTGGAGAAACAGAAGAAAACTCCACCTTTGCTGGAGCCAGCTCCTCTCGAGTAATGGGCATCGGGGGTACGGTTCCTTCACAAAACAATAACATTTTAAGTTAATTTCTTACTTTTTCAGGAGTTCTACAGAAGTAACGTTTAACTTACATGCACTATTTCTGTTTAATGTGTTTTATTGTGAAGAACCGGAAGTGTCCTGGCTTCCTTCCTTGTTTTTCTATCAAGCCACCAGGCGCCTTAAACAGACGTGCTTCAACTCGTTTTCTTTCCTTTATATTACTTACAGTTGGAAGAGTTGCTTGGCCTCCGATGGTTTGGATGATGTTATGCGATGTGTTTGCTCAAAACATAATAAACTTTTACATATGCAACAAAGAAAATAGTATCAAAACAAATCGGCAAAACTCAAATAAAATAACTAAAAGCTTAGGTATTCTTTCAGTCTTGATAAGGCTTATATAACTTAAAGGGTAATTGAACGGTTAAAAACTGTTCCTCGACGGCGTCTTTCTGATTGGTTGCTGCCCATCACTGTCACTTGGCGCCGTGGGAATTGTAGTCTTTTATAGTGTGTTGACTACAGACGTCACAATTAGGTGGCCTTTCTTATAAAAAGTAAATACTGGCTCCAACAGGAAGTGTAACCGGATGTTGTGAAGTGTTACGTTGGAGCAGGGTCTATGCAGGAATCCTGAAGTCAGACCCTTTAAGACCTTTTCTAAAAACCCTTTCCATACATTTTAAGACGTCATCGCCACTTGGAGTTCTAACCGGTTACCTTGGCGACACACTTTACCTCACATTGACTATATACAGTATTGATTGTCCTTCCTCCTTATCTTCCAACCATTTGGACGCAGACTTGCATTTCCCCATAACGATGTTGTTTAACAACCGGCGTAAACGGACCTTCGCGCTATCAAGCAGTGAGCGTGCGATGTCCTGTTCAGATGACGTCAAACCCAACGGGATGCCATCAATAAACTACACAGAATCACACTACACACCTACGCCATGATTACATTCAGGCAGACTGTAGAATACAACCTCTTTGGACCATTTATATACTTATTGAAGTAGCTATAAAATGTAATACCTTGGAAAATGCGGTTTAATACTTTTAAGACCCTGCGGACCCCCTGTGGAGTTAGGTGTTGTATGTGTTATCCGAAGATGGCGGTGTGCTGAAATAAAGTGTGGTGCTAAGACCAGAGTGTGTCTTATTATCTAGTGACAGTAGCGTTGTATCTTTCCCTACCTGTGGGGGAAGTCTGAAGGTGTGGGGCAGCTGTTTGTGGACCTGGCTCAACTCGACCTGGAGAAACAGAAGGGAGAGTTCGTCCTCTCCCGGCTCCGGGGAAAGGCATCGCCCCTCTTCCAAGCCCCATCATCGTCTGAGGGGCCGAACCTCGAAAAACCTCTTGGAAACTGAAAGAGATCACAATAATGTTGCTTCTGTATTTATCACAAATTAGCTGTGTTAGAACAGGTTTACCGTGCTCCATGAAATGTGTATTTATTTAACCCTTATACATAACGGTATGTACATTCACCTGTTCAGAGTTTAGCTGTCATTTTTATTATTTCTATACCAACCATTACTACAGGTTTCATTTATATTGTTATTATCCCATGTATCTGTTTCTGTCTTGTTCTGTTGTAACTAGGGCTGTCAAGTTAGCGCGGTAATAACGCGTTAATGCAAAAAAAAATAACATCACTAATTATTTTAACGCGATTAACGCATGTGTATTTTTTGTCCTCGGCCGCCCCGTAGTTTCAGAGCGCATCGAGTTTAAAATACCGTCTAGAAGCTGATGCTGACAGCCCCGCTCCTGCCGTCCGCTTGCAGCCGACCACACTTCCACGCTCTCCGGCAGGCACCGACTGGCTACTGGGAGGGTGTGTGTATGTGTGGCCCGAGCGAGCGAGAGAGAGACCTTACGTGCATTGTTGTTGTTAGCATCTGGTGCTAGCTAGCTGCGCTAACGGATATAAGGAGCTGTTTAAATGAAAACAGAGGAGCGACATTTCGCCGAGCACTTGACTTTATGCAGGAAGCCAGACAGCGGGACATTGTACGAAAAGTCAGCACACTCAGCACGGATAGTGCAACATGATTGCAGCGTCCAGGCAGCTCCCGTTCGAGCATATGCCTTGAGTTGCACATAGCTCCAACGATCTCACACACACACACACACACACACACACACACAACACACACACACACACACACACACACACACACACACACACACACACACACACACACACACACACACACACACACACACACACACACACACACACACACACACACACACACACACACACACACACACACACACACACACACACACACACACACACACACACACACACACACACACACACACACACACACACACACACACTTTGTATTGTATTATTGTATGAGAGGTTCCAGGTTGAATTGAGGCGATGTAATGTTCAGAGGTTGCTGTGTTTAATATTCATGAGAATATTTATCATTGTTCAAATGATAATAAACATTAGCATAAAGCATATTTGTCCACTCATATGTTGATAAGAGGATTAAAAACTTGAAAAATATTCCTCTAAGGTACATTTAGAACAGATCAAAAATGAGCGATTAATTTGCGATTAAATATTTCAATCGACTGACAGCCCTAGCTGTAACACATGAATTTCCATCTGATCATATATTGATACTGTGGACAGCAATATGCTAATAATAATTAAAATAATAGGGTTGCAAAATTCCGGGAATTTTTAAAGACGGAAACTTTCCACGGGAATAAACTGGGAATTTTCTAAATTGCAGGTTGGCTCTTCGGAGGGAACTTACAGATAGTTGGGGAAAGTATATTTTAGCATAATCTTGACTAAAACAAACAGATGCCATTCAAGTACACTTGAATATCCATGCCATAGCACACTGCTAACTGCATGGCTATTGAGACCACACCCCCTACAGGCACTGAGCATTCCTCCATCATATGCACACATGATTTCGAGAAGTAATGTTTAACTCAACTTTCATGTTTTTGTTCTTCAATAAAACAAATGATTGTTCAATAAAATGTTCCACCTTCATAAATCTGTTGAAATGTCGTGTTTTTTTTAATTGTATCATTTTGCATGGATGTTTTCTTATGACAAAATGTTTATATGTATGCTTGGATACGATACGATTACCCTCAATTCCCAGTTAGTTCCCATAGTTCCCATGGAAAGTTTCCAATATGGAATATTTCCCAAATTCCCCAGCTTAACTTCCCATGGAAATGTACCGGAAATGTTGCGCCCCTATGCAACCCTAAATAATAATAATAATAATAATAATACTACATGTTATTTATATAGCGCTTTTCCTGGTGCTCAAAGCGCTTTACGTTCAGTGTATGTTAGTTAAGACTCTGTCTCCTGTTTCGCCTACCTGCTGCCTCGGACCGTCACCTCTTTCAGTCGGCCTTCTGGTTTGCCGATGGCACCGACTGGTTGCAGCTCACCCAAATCTCCAGCTGCTCCTCTTCCTGCATCAACAAGTGACAACTCAGTACACACAATACTTTATCCGTTTTATTGTGTTGCACCGTTAGAGGAGTCTGTGACCTAAGATTTTCATTGACATATTTACACTGTAGCTACGCACACATGACAATAGAAGCCTTTAATAACACATGATAACAAAGGTATCCCAACTGTAGCTGTGAACATGACAGGATGTGTGATTACCTAGAAGAGCATCAGGACTGTTTGAGGCAGATGATATCTATGTGATTAACATGATGATTCAGCCTCTATGGAGAGAGACATCAAGCATGCTCATTTCTGACGTGGAGCTAATCTGAAGTAAACATTGAATACTGCTTTCTATTCCTCCATCTTGTGACTGGGTAACTCCCTCTCTTGGATATCAGCATGTGAAGGACACTGCTCAGGAACTAGCTGATGCTCTGTATGTGATGACTCCTTGGAGAGGATCACAGATACATGGATCCTGAGGTTGAAGCTCAAGCCGGGGACCAGGGAGACTTTCCTAACATATGACTAAGTATATTGTACTTTATGAAATACAGATGTTAAATGTGTGACCTTTTCTAAATCAAATATCAATAAAATGTAAGCGTTTTTTAATACAGACCCAGTGCTGCTGCTCCTCTCCCCCAGGAGGCCATGGAGGGGTCGATGCCCAGTCCTCTAAACATTGAGACCAGTGTTGATCCTGGACCGAGTGAGGGTGCATCGACCTGCAAGAAGATACGTGAAGTAGCAGCTTTACGGTAAGGGCATACGATCTGACATTACATTTAATCAGGGATGGGAATGATTCATCGAATATTCGAAATGATTCAGGTATTCGAATATTAATATTTTTTGAATGGGAGGGGTGCCTAAGTTGATTACATATTATCAAATGGATTAATTAAATGTATACGACAGCGCCATTTTAAATATCTTTGGTTTCTATATTTATTTGAAAATGTATTAATTATTCAAAACTTGAACTTTTATTCAATAACCTCCTTAGATAACTTTTTAATGTGTTAGTTTTATTATGTTCTCCTCATGGCACTGTGAAGCACCTTGAGATGTTGTTTTTAAAGTGTGCTAGATAAATGAAATGTATTATTATTATACAAAATAACAGTCACTTGACGCACACACTTCTAACCTCTTTTGTTGTCAGAGTGGGGTCTTTCGTCGTGGGTTCACCTGGAGGTTGTTGCGGCTCCACAGGAGGAAGGATTGCACCTCTTGCAACCCCGACCTTTGGCTCAGCGGCCAGGAAGAGCAGACCTCTGCCTCGGCCGAACACTGGATCAGCAGCGGGTAGAGCTAATCCTCGTCCGAAGGTATCGCTGGGATTGGGGAAACCTCTGGCTCTTCCGACACTGAACCCTTCTGTAGAGAGCAGCAGTCCTCGACTTCGTCCCATAGCCGGCTCCTGAGGCTGCAGTCCTCCTCCGCGCCCCATCCAGGGGACATCTGGGGGCGTCTTTGGGTCCATATCTCCTCTTCTATTAACACCTGTGAACACAACAATGGGTTCAGAATCAGAGTATTGTTTACTTTCTCCTTCTTTATATGTAGATATTACTTCTCTCCATTAATCTCCGTCGTTGTTTCCATAGCAACAACAACTTCCTGTCAACAGCGCTACCTCTCCTTCAAAATAAAAGCATGTCCATAAATAGGAAGCCAAGCCAAATTACACTTAAAACATACACAACTGCAACTAAAGTAACAAACACAATGCGATATCCTTTTCAATTTCAAAGAACACCCCCCTACCTAGCCCTGCCTGTAACAGTTCTGAGGATTTAGCAGCCAGGTATATAGTGCTCAGTTATTAACTGCAGGGAAACCCATGAACACAAAATAGCAACTGCAGTTTGTCATAGTCATATTTTGGGGACCCCCAAAGTATAATGGCTCGCCCCAAAGTATAATTTGTGTGTATTTTTACTCAGTGAGCACTCATTTGCATTGGTGGCAATGAGTGCTCAGTGAGTAAAAAAAACTTAAAAAACCATAAATTATACTTTGGGGGGAGCCACCCATAAATTATACTTTTTGTATATAGTTAAAATAAAGTTATCCGGTGATTGACGATCAGATACCAGTGTGGAGTTTTCTGTCTTAAATTTGATATAGATCATGTTCTTTGTTGGTTTGTGAGGATGTTCACATACACTTGGTGTGTGTGAAAGAAGACCACAAAAAACAGCAGTGACTGCTCTCAGCTGTTTAACACTTAAAGACTGAGACACTATCACCAGTTGTAGGTTGTCTGAAGTGCAGTGTTACTATGGAAATTCACTAGAATGCAGGAATTGAGAAAAAAAATCTCAACAATTACTATTTTTACTTTTGGTACTTTAAGTATATTTTGATGAGAATACTTTTTAACTTTTAATTGAATAACATTTTGAAGGTAGGACTTTTACGGTAACAGAGTATTCCTACACTCTGGTACTTCTACTTTTACTCAAGCACAAGATCTGAGTACTTCTACTTTTACTCAAGTACAAGATCTGAGTACTTCTACTTTTACTCAAGCACAAGATCTGAGTACTTCTACTTTTACTCAAGCACAAGATCTGAGTACTTCTACTTTTACTCAAGTACAAGATCTGAGTACTTCTACTTTTACTCAAGCACAAGATCTGAGAACTTCTACTTTTACTCAAGTACAAGATCTGAGTACTTCTACTTTTACTCAAGTACAAGATCTGAGTACTTCTACTTTTACTCAAGTACAAGATCTGAGTACTTCTACTTTTACTCAAGTACAAGATCTGAGTACTTCTACTTTTACTCAAGTACAAGATCTGAGACTTCTTCCACCTCTGGTCAGAAAATAAAAAAGGTGGGTAACACCGCATGGCAAATTAGCTACCGTTAGCTTCCGTTAAGAAGTAACTGTAAAATGACTTATCGAGTTGTCTTGACTTTAAAATATAACAGTAGACATATATTAAAGGTGGGGTAGGTAAGTTTGAGAAACCGGCTCGAGATACACTTTTTGTTATATTCCATGGAATGCTCTTAACATCCCGATAGCAATGAATATCTGAAGTGCTTTGACAACAAATCCATTAAAAAATCTCATCTGTGGAAGAAGCCGTGGCGCTGTAAAAAGCTCGACCAATCATCTGAGCCGGCTAAAGTAACTGGATGGCCTACCTGCCTGTCAGCCTTCCATCGGGGCACACACCTATCTCGTGCCCTCATTGGTCATGTGCGCGTTCGTGTGTGTTGGAGGAGGGGCTCTGAGAGGAAGTGGCAGATTTTCTCCGGTTGTGTATTTTCAAATTCGAGCCGGTTTCTCAAACTTACCGACCCCACCTTTAAGTAATAAAATAAATGTATACAAATATAATTTGTATTCCCAATGTATTTAATAGTTATATTTTATTGTTTTAATTCTTGGGAAATATGTTTTAAAATTATGTTAGCTACAGGTACTTTCCGTTTAGAATTAGCAGTGAAATTGCATCACTTATCGAGATGTCTTGACTACCAAATTGAATTATAAAAAATATATATGTTTTACGGAAATGTGTTATGAAAAGAGATATCTACATTTTGAACATTTTTACGACTAATTAAAACTATATGGCACTGTTGAAACCATTAGGAATAAAAATGCTCAAACTAATACAAATATTATATATATCAGCTAATGCTAATTTAGCCCCTTAGCTAGCGAGATTAAGCGATATAACAGTCATTTTAATTTCACATTAATTACCAAAGTCAGGTAATATAGCAGTCGGGCACCAACGTTAGATATACACAATGTCTCCGTTAGCCGAAATTAACATTAGCCAACGTTAAACAAACGCAATGTCGGCGTTAGCATAGCACCACGGTTAGCTACATGTATTAGAAGCTAAGGTTAGCTTAAATGAACATTAGCATGATTAGCCAACAGAAACACGTGTTGGAAGTAAATCACGTGTTTTACGATGCAAACAGCTGCAAATAAAACACCACAACAGTGCATACAGGCAAACAATGTACAGTTATATTAATGTTACTGCATGAGAATAGACGTTTATAACTCTCACCTGGCACAAGGTCTCAAGTCTGTTCTTTATTAATCCACCTGTTAGATTCAACTGGTCGATAGATGGGTGTGTCCCTCCCAAAAATGTACATGATTGGATGATCAGTAGTAACTCCCCCCAAGGCATTGGTTCAATTAACTGTCAAGTTTTTATTTAAAATGCATGTACACTGGGAAAGTAGAGCTGTGTTGCCCTCTGGTGGTTACCAGCTGTCATCTCAGGTGTACAGGCACAGTAGCTTCCCTTCATGAAAACAGCATTTATTTATTCATGTTTGCGTTTATTTATAATGTATGTACCCAGGACAGTGCACATTAATCAATATTAGGGTAAAATATTAGTTTCAAGTTTCAAGGCTTTTATGGTCATGTCGTGTGCATAGCTACAGTGTAGTTATGACAATGATAATCTGAGGTCACAGGCTCGTCCAACAGTGAAACACAATGAAACAGATAAAATAGTACAAGTAAATAAAATAAAAATATAATAGAAACAGAATATAATATAAACTGTGCAGAGTAGTATACAGTAATTTGAATATTGATATATGAGTTGCAAACAGATATTATGTATGTTCTTTCAAAAGTTCAGGTGTTTAAAATTCAAACTGTTTGGTATATTGTTGTGTATTCTAACGTATTAATTTGTATTATATTCTTGCTTAGTATACTATATAGATATATCTTTCTAGTTTTGATATGTGTTTGTATTATTTTTACCATGTAATGCCTTCATAACACGCTGCTGCTGGCTCTGTGCAACTTCCGGCGGCTGGGTGTGAGGCCGAGTACTTCCGGTTTGAGTACAAAGTTTTTCACAGCGTGTAAGAAAGTCGGCACTACATTGCTGTGCAGAATACCTTTATTAGTCCCACAGAGGGGAAATGTGTAGCGTTACAGCAGGAAAGAGCCACAGACAGCTTAGTGTTGAATATCTTACATGTGTTAAAAAAAGTACTAAGTTATAATATAATAAACAATATGCTAAAAAAATGATAAAAAGTTACATAATTTTAAAAAATACAGATAAAAAACAAATCAGATCTACAAATCAAATCCTGTAGCAGTTCTTAGGATTTAGCAGCCCGGTATATATTACAGTTATTAAAGATGGCATATGTAAAGCACATATTGCACATAGTTTGACGGTATTTAACAGCAGCAAGTTACACAATGTTATAATCGGGAGATAAGTTTCCACTCGTTTCGGCAAGCCTGAGCAACAACGATTAAAATACTTCTTGCTCCCAAAACAATTGTGTATTTCATTACAAAAAGCAGTTATACCATACTAATGAATTATATCCTCAAAACAAACGCACACATAAATAACAAAGGAAAATACATAATTTAATAAATCCACAATATGATAAAATTTTACAGATTAATTTAATAAACTTTTACAAAACATAGGTTGATGTTATATCGGGGGGAAAAATACATATTTCAACATTTCAATTAGTCTCTGCATATTTAAGTAATGCTAGTTTATATAACAGATGAACAGATAATATCCAGAAAGTAGATGCAAAAAATATATATAATGTGTTTCCAACATTTCCTCTGAAAGAGTGTTTTATCAATGCAAGATAAGTTAGTTAGCATCCACAACTTTTGTTAATGGATAACTATTGAGTGAGTTGAGTAGTGAGCCATTCGTTTTTTTTAATTTCGTGGTGCGATGTCTGCTGAGAAGTCCTTGTATGCCTCGCTGACTTTGAGGACATCTGGGTCTGGCAGCTCCCCCCGCACGGCCTTGTAACGCGTACTCCTTTGAACATGCTTATATGATAATTAGGACTTTAAGAACAATTTTACACTCAGACAACAATCACAAAGTTGTAGCAGGCTACATACAATTACTTAGGACAATAGATTTACCTTACACCGTCAGCAACTGTGAACTGCTTTGGCTTAGTGGAAGTGAACACCATGTCACTCACTCTGCCTGGTTTCACACCCTATTAATTCACAAAAGAGTTGTCAAATGAATTGAAAAAGTTGTTGATGCAACATACTAGATCAGCTCTTGGCACAAAGGAAATACTCATTAAACCGTGGATTGGTTGTGAACACATACTGTACTTACCATGGTTCTTGGCTTGTGCCATCGCTGCTCTGTTTCAGTGCAGCTGAGGACAGGGGGGACAGCACCCAGGTTGAGTGTGGAGTAGTGTGCGGTCTGGAACAGCAGTGCAACATTGTGGTTGCAGAGTGCTGTTCCAGCTACACAGGAACACTTTTCCACTGCAATCTCCACAGGTGAACAGTTCTTAAAACAAAATGTCAGTCATTTTACATTTAGGACACTGCTTCAATACAACACAGACAAATGAGAAAGCTGAGAGCAGGCTGATCAGGCAAGTAGTAGGTGTGGGAAAAGGCTAAACCATGTCAGGTTGTCAGTCACATCACATACACAGAAGTTCTGCTGTTTGGAATACTGTCATTTAAGGACATTCAAACAGATAAGCTTGTCTCAGCTCTCTCAATGTATTATCTTATATTATAACTACATAAAATAGTGTCAGTAGAACGTTGAACAGCTTAACATAGATGTAGGGTACAACACCAGCACTTACCTAACACTGGCCAATACAAATGGACCCTACATGGACTATACTAACCATTCAGTAAAGAACAGCAGCCGTCACACCCAGTTTCTGGGGTTTCCATGAAAGCAGAGACGGGTTTCAGCCTCTCATTAAGAATCTTTGATGAAAGCTAAGTTTGGGTTTAGCTAATGTATTTATCATTTTACACAAGAGGGTTACAAAACGAAAATAAATCTGTAGCCCCTTCATGCTACACACACATAGCAGTTACCAGTTGATGTGAGCAAATTTATTATTTCCCTCCCTACTCTGAGATCGTGAGGCTTGTCATGCTTTCTCATGGGGGGGGGGGGGGGGGGGGGGGGGGGGGGGGGGGGGGGGGGGTCAGAGGGCCTAGGTATAAAAGTCACGGCTCGCCACTGAATACAATAAAGGGGACATGATCAAATCGGAATATAATGTTCTTTTAAAAAACGTTAACTAAAAGGGAACAATCTATTTGACACAGCTGAAGCTCTGGCCTTCCTTAAAAACTAATTTAATAAAAATCACAGTTGTATTACACACAATGCACTGTTTTTTGAGAACAACAATTCGTAACTATGCACCATAATACATTCTTACGAAAAATAAAAATTATTATAAATACAAATAAAAGGATCCTCCCGGGAGTTACTACAAGCTATAAAGTAGATTTTAAAAACGTTTTATAGAATAAAAGTTCATAGCAGGACGTTGTAGAAATGCGTGTGTGCACCACGATAAAGGAGCCTCATTCACTTTACATTGTTTGCGTGGTGCAGACACTAAATGTAGCAAAGTTCGTGACTCCACCACGCACTGCGGTGTTAAGGAGTCGTGGTGGAGTCACGCATTCTGGTGAGATCAGGTTGGATAAAGTCATCGGCAAAATCCAATAGCATATCTGCTAGATCAGTGCTTCTCAAACCTTTCTCAGCCAAGTACCCCCTGACCGACCCCGAACATTTTTGATAGAAAAAGCCTGTATACATAATTACAACATAGTGATGTTCCCTCAGTGTGTGATGTATTAACTCCTTCATGCATGAATTACAACAAACTAAGGATATTTTCATCTTTATGCATCACAAAACTGATTTTTAAGCAATATATGTTTAACAAACCATTGATATATTATGCAAAAACTATAAAATACAATACAAAAATATTATAATAAAATCCACTGTGGTGCCTGATGTGCAACTCTACCATCCCCATGCATACAAGACAACAGCATGTAAATAGCAGTCTGTAGTGCCGAGAGATAGGGAGTCGGAGGCGATGCAAAGGAAGTGCAAAAGTGAACTTTATTGCGGAGCAGAAAGGGACATGTTGCTGGCTTGCAGTCCGAGTAGCCAAGAGAGAGAGAAAAGGAGGAGGACACAGTATATACACAAGAGGTACCAACTAATGTGTCCGTGCGGAACCATACCAGCATGTAGTTCCTAGATTGAATTATGACATTATACAGTGGTCACCACAAGTCTCTAATGTAGTGACCGCATTGCATGAAAGGGTTAAAAAAACACATTGTAACTGAAAACAATGTGCAATTCTAAACAAACGATGTAATAACACTGCAATGAAACTATTTCTAGATGGTGGAATTTCCAACCCTTACATTTCAATTGCTTTTTGTAACTTTTTCAGGGCTGTGATTCAGCACGAAATGCGTCACACAGTTAATACGCATGGGAGATACACAACCTCCTCCTGGTGGCCAAATTAACCTAGCTAAAGTCACTGGGCATAATTATTGCAGCTTGGTGATGGTGAGTCATTTTAAGTAATTATTGTCTTCTGGGCAATTACCCAAAATTCTGTAATTGCATGCGTCACTTAGCATTCAAGAGGAATTAGTTATAATGGCAAGTCCTACGAATATTGGCTTTTGCAACTATGAACAATCGTTTTGGAGACACGAAGGAGAAATTCAAATAAGTTTTCTTTCATCACTCAAGTTCAACATAGATGTGTGTATTTAAAAAAACATGATTTGAAATAATAATGCTGAGGACTTCTTAAAAGTCCACAACCCCTCAGAGCTTTCGTTTTTCAGGTCACCGGTCAGGCATATTGGCAATTAGCCTTAGCCTCTAATAATCACAGAAATGCTCCCAGAGGAATATTAAGGTGATTAAGTTGACTTTGTGCTTTTACCTGGTCTCTGCAGGAAATACATTAATCATTGTTCCAGAAAATAACCACTTCATTTGTCCTATTCTTTTTTGGGGGAACTATACAAGACAGGATAGTGTGTAAAATAACATTTTAAAACATTCACATAGCTATTTTTAGATCAGTAAACATGCTTTTTCATATGGTTACATTACATACTGGGTGTATGAGTACAGCATCAACTGGTTTTGGATCTAAAGCTTGTAATGCCATCCATTCACATGCTGAGGTAACTGCCAGATATTAAAGGTCCCATGTCATGGGCATTTCTACTGATCATAATTCCATTGTTGAGGTCTACTAGAATAGATTTACATTGTTCAATGCTCCAAACTCACATTGGTTTCTCATACATCTCTCTGTATAGAATGTGTATTCACTCTCTGTTCTACACGGCTTGTTGGAGCTCCAGCCCCCCCCCCCTCCCTGTGAGCCCACTGTGCTCTGATGTGTGTGTATGTGTTACAATGGCGTTTGTTAGCAACCAGAAAATGACACCAGTGATGACAAACAGATGAGAATGCGGCGTGGGGTCTGGGTGCCGTGTTGGCGGGACATTGAGGGGCTCGCTGCTCCGCCCTTTGAGGCTCGAGGAGCGGACAGTGTGAGCTGGATTACTGGTGTCGTTTGGTTGCTGCGTGGGGTCTGCGAGACACCGAGGAACTCAGCCTGAGCACACACACACACACACTGGTGAACTGTGAGTGGAGACCCACGGAGCTGCGGCTGAGAAAAGATAAGGCTGAGTGTGTGTGTGTGTGTGTGTGTGTGTGTGTGTGTGTGTGTGTGTGTGTGTGTGTGTGTGTGTGTGTGTGTGTGTGTGTGTGTGTGTGTGTGTGTGTGTGTGTGTGTGTGTGTGTGTGTGTGTGTGTGAGGAGCTCCACAGATTGGTCCTGGACCTGGGTATGGCCACGTCACTATACTCAGGAAGTAAACAATAGAAAAAGAGAAATGTCCAACGAGGCGTTCTGGGGCAGCACAGACAGGTCTTCTCTGTGTTAGAGTTTTACTCGCTACAGGGTGTACTTTGAGGGTTTGTGACTGCAGACCGTTCACATGCAGAAAAAGCTTCATAACACAAGGGGACGGGTGATAACCGGAAAGCATGACATGGGACCTTTAAGAGTAAGGATATATCCATTAGGGGCAATTAGGTGTATAACAAGTAGTAACCACATTAGCATCAAATAAACAATAATCAATACATTACAATATACAAAGATGACCTGTAGCATATGATCATATGATAAGTCTCACATAAACTTTCTTTTACATTTGATTAGTTTTGTTTTTTTGACGAATAAAGGATAATCTCATTTGATCTGATCTTATCTTCACTCTGGGTTTTCTGTAAATCTTGCTGCACAACACACTGCAGTCAGACATGATATCAACATTATTTTAAACTCTGCGCCCGAGGGGAACACAGGGATTTTAGCCTTTGCAGACCATTTACATGCACTAAAACCTATATGACACACAGGTGTAGTGTAACTTCAAACACCAGAGAGGCGCCAACATCAGTAACACCATTCTTCTTTTCATCATACTTCTCTTAGTTCCAATATAATGATCCTCTGACAAAAGCGTCTCTCTGTAAGGACACACACTTCTCTCTGTAAGGACACACACTTCTCTCTGTAAGGACACACACTTCCTTCATTTCGGATGGAAAACACCTGAAAGATGAAATTTTGAAAACACGGTGTCATCTGCAGACATAGTGTTTTGCTTCAGTGAGGAGAAACACGTGACTCCAGTGAGAATGAACATCAGTTCACAACCAGTTCTTTAATTATCCTTTAACAATGATTTGGAAATGAATCACAATAGAGTACCAAAAGTCTACGCAGAAGAAAAGCCAAAAACAATTATTGATACAAAGCCTGAAGGCCCTTTGTCGCTATGAATTACCTAATGGGATTTTCAATGTTGTTCAAATGAATATGTATGACCTAATATCTAATGGGTTGATTAGGATTTTTTATATTTAAATACAGACTTCTTTCTTTAGTAAACAGAAAAGCGGCCGCAATGAGCATGACCAAATGACGTATGACGGATAAAAGCCTTGAACCTTGAATGCATTTTTGTGTTTTGCTGTTTTTACCTGACTGACATTCATTTGGTAAAGTCAAAACACAAGCCCTCATCTGGTAAAAGACACACAGAGAGATAAAGCTTTTGAGATACTTTTGGAATAACAAAACAAAGCAATTGAGACCGACTTTAATGCCCTCTCAGAGTCTATATTGATAAGAATAGCATTACTGGGGGCGGGATGAGAGTGGGCGCCGAGCTATAAAGCCGAGCGATTAAAACAAAACTTGTGATTAACGTGAGTCTCTGGACTTTACTATTGTTGATTGAAGTGAGTCATTGCATAATTTACTGGACAGCTTTTGGGCAACGTTACCTAGCTTACATCTTTGTTACCAACTTGACTTAATCAAAAATGATTTAAGCAGAGTTTCCCCCGAGGATCAAAATCCCTGTCAGGCACGTTCACTCCAAATTGGCATTCCCCTGGCACACTGACTGCGATACGATACAATTTGACTTTATTGGTCAGATCAAGCCTGAAATGTGACTTGCATCACAGCAGCTCCATGTGTAACATCGACATCGACACATATCAACACACAATACATGAAACACAAACATTGAACATAACAGCACTGAGAGAAAACATGACTAAAATGGATTTAAGACGAAATGGAGAACAGCTTGGCTTCTGGACTAAAATAAATGGGGCGAAGCCTGCGAGCTAGTTCAGGCAATCAGCTCGAGCACCAATGATACATTAACATGTGACGTGTCTCTCTTACAACCAACCAAACACAATCTCCTTAACTTGCCGCTCTGTTTAAGCCGCCAGGTCTGCTGCCTCTGCCTCGCTATGCTGAAGCGTTCACATGCTGCTGCGTGCCCCACCACCACCACCCCAGCGTCCACCTGTCGGCTCGGGGATAGTTACAGTATCTAATCATCACTCAATGTTCTTTGTAAATCTGTGGAGTGATGAGGCCCGAGCCTAGACGCCAAACTCAACTATTATATATATGCTGCCAGGGCCGTGGGAAGTAGGGGTGCAACATTCATAATTAAGTAAAGATAACACCCTTTTCAACACCATTTTCCATTCGCCCCGTGCGATGGGCGCTGTAGTGATGAAAGTGGGGGATGTTGGCTTATCAGGCGCCCGCAGCTCACAGCCAAAGTGAGAGAGATAGAGAGAGGGGGTGCACCGGTACCAGCGGGGATTGTTGTTAGCTTCTGCTGCGCTAACGGATATAAGAAGCTGTTTCTACAATGATGTGGAGGGAGAGCTCTGTCCAGTCAGACTGAGAGGCTCAGTGAGGTGAAGGACTCTGAGGGGTTAGATAGTTCACTTTAGTCTAAGTTATCTCAGTGGGTCTCAAACGTTTTGATCACAATTTATGTAAACACATATTTCCAAGTCACCCCTTTATAATTATTAGCAGTGGCGGTTCTAGACCAATTTGACTGGGGGGGCCACTGGGGGGCCAGTTATTTTCTGAGCAATAAATGCAGGACGAAAAAGAGAACTAGACAGTATGAAGTCATTGCGCATAAGAAAACAATGCAATCCAGTTATTGGTATTTGTTTCAGTACACTTATTTATTTCAGATCTTATAGTTATTACTGTTAGCTTCAGCTTAAGTTAATGTTTGCACTCACACCATATTTATATAAAAATAAAGGCAATGAACAGTTACACCTCTACTTTACATAAGGGTGTCTGCACAATCTCACATTACAGCAACAGGGGGTCAGAGGTCAGTGTTAGGGGGGCACTCCCCCTGGCCCCCCCCCTAGAACCGCCCCTGATTATTAGGATGAATAAAAACAGGTTTGAAATCATTCCAATGTGTACTATAGGACAGTAAACCAAAAATATCGTTTACAACTGGAGAGATTTAAAAATATGCATAAATAAATAAATGTTAAGGTAAAATAAGATAATAAGTTAAATTGATTTGTTATTGGCTATGGTAGGTTATTGGAAATGTTCACATACTCATTTCATTAATAAAATGCAAACCGATCTTTTTCATATTGTTTTAGAGTTGTACCCCCTAGATCAGTCTCTAGTCATTGGGCACTCAAATTGCACCAGATTGAAGCATTTTACTATTAAAGGTCACCCCGGACCCCCCTAGCGGATGTGAAGTCCACCCCCCAATTAAAACATGTTATACTACTAAATGAATGTGAAGCCTTTTTATATCAGCTGTCCACCATGTCAATCTGTTTCTCTTTTTGTAGTGTATTGGTTTAGCGGTTTTTCATTGCCAGCTCACATCTTGCCTATAGGGCAGCACATTGGTCAGAACCGGCCCTGGTGCCATCCCCACAGCCCCCCCCCCCATTTGAAACATGTTCCCACGGCTATGTATGCTGCTCTAATAAACATTAAGAACTCGTGAGTTGTCTGACTGAAGCAGAATCAAACCTATTTAAGTTATATTAATAATAGGACTATGGCTTATATTGGTTCTTTGTTTTGCAATCTGTGTCTTTCATTTAGAAGTGTGTTCAGCACAAAACCACACACACTCCCAGTGTCATTTGGTTCCTGTTCTGCTGCTCTATTACATTTGGATGAGCCTCTTGCTGCTGCACGCCTGATGGTGACACTTTATTAAGGTTAATTTCGCAAATCCTCAATTTACAGCCAGGACAACGAGATAAACAATGTTTATGTCCCCTATGGCCAGTAAGCAGGGACACTTCCACCTGTCTGCCTTCAGCTGAATCTACATCTAAAGACATTTCACTTCAGATGGCCGATAACATTATGTCAGATCACAACACAGGCTCCAAGTCAACAGCTTTACCTGTCCTGCTTTGGTGACACCTACGCAGTGTGTTCTGACGTGAACATCCAGACGTCATTGACATGCTGCTACAGATTCAGGTGAAATGTAAAACTTCAAAGGCTTTGTGCACAATATCTACAGCATACTTGGCAATGACAATCTGAAGTCCTAGGCTCATCTAACAGTGCAGTATACAATATTACAATATAGGAAAAAGTGCGAGAAAATGGTGCAAATAAGTAGAATGAGATAAAACAGAGTAATATATGATGGTAGCCTGCATCAATCCTGTGAAGGACATGCCTATTTAGTATTTTGGTTTGATTAATTTACTCCAGGTGGAACTAAAGTCTGATTTACAGTAAGAGTTCATTATGTTTCACATCATTCATCCACATCTGTAAAGTAAAGGTATTAAATACATGTAGTGGAGTAAAAGTACACCATTTGCCTCTGAATCGTAGTAGACTAAAAGTACAAAGTAGCTAAATGAGAAAATACTCAAGAACAAGTATAGCTCAAAGTATAGAACAGTACTTGAGTAAATGTACTTAGTTACTTTACACTGCCTACCTTTAAACATCTGCAGAATCCCAATCCCATAAAACCATATCCTGCATGACTCTATTGCTCCAAAAGCAGGTGTAACCCGTACCTATTGAACCGTTCTCATTACAAGACCCTCAGAGGGCCTGAGAGATGCCCACATGTTGGCAGGTTGCTTCGCTTAAGCCCTGAGAAGTTGCCTCAAATCTCCTCTGACTTCTTAGGTAATATCGTGAGTGTAAGTAGGACAGCGGAGGGTCAGTGGCGTTAATGCGATGTGACAATCATCACTGACCTGTCTGTCTGACGGAGCAGGAGGTAGTGCATGGTGACTAAAAGGCCACGGCTAGCATGTGAGACGGCGGGGGAGGGGCAGTGATGACAGGCTTTAAGGGCATTGTGGGAAACAGCACAGAGCCAGGGGAACATTATGGCATACAAAGTGTTAGGGGAACTGAAGGGCTTCACGTTATGGAGAGATCAATTGGAAAGAAATGTAGTTAATTGGCATTTTTGGGTAATTGTACACAACCTTTAGACTTGATATTGAATATTCTTGTACTTTTTGTAATTTACAAGAAGAACTACGTGTCATTTATTCCATGACTGAATGTATTCTAGAAGGTTTTGGTCTTTAAAAACAAGACGAACAGTACAGGATGGAGACATTGTACATTGTGTATTTACGAAATATTTTATCTGAAATATTAAACTGAATTTATATAATTTCTTGGTTTTTGTCTTTATTTATTTAATGTCATTTTGTATTACTTTAGATGTCCACACCTGATGCCAACTTTCTTTGTATACAACATGAATGACGCTCATATACAGTATGTAAATAATAGGAAACAAAGGGAAACATTTTAAAAAGGGGAAAAGCGAAAAAAGGGAAAATAGCCGGAAAAAACGGCAGAAATAAAATTGAGAACATTTTGAAAATAAATATAAAAAATTGAAGGACCGAAAAATAAACAAATTAATAATAACGGAATTCATGGAAAAACAGAAGAACATAGAAAAATTGAGAACAAAATGGAAAGAAGGGCGGAGCCAGGGGGAACAAAGACAGCACAGATGTTTCTGCCTGAGTAGCCAAGGCAACCAAGAAAGGCTTCGGCACAAAATAAAGGCATTTACAACAGAGTGGACTTTCACTGAGACGCTATATTTATAGACAGCTTTGCTTTTTTCTGCTTGTAAGAAGCGCTGGCAAAATGCCTTGAGGTCCGTTTCCTGTGTCTGCTTTGAATCCGAGATGCGTGTGTGGGAAAATATGCCTTTTAAAAAAAAACTTTACTGCACGATTTGTGTTTCTCCAATAACAACATGTAATAAAAAGAAATGAAGAATAATAGTCAAGATTAAAAGACCAATTTACTGTAAAAGAGAATGTTGCTAATAAAACTATTACTACTGAAAATGAATGAATACATAAAATAATATATAATAAATAAAGATTAAAGGGGATGTTGCTAATCTAAAAAGATAAGGGGTTTTAAACAAACATTCAGTATCTAACATGTGCTGTGTCCAATGACAACGAGGAGATATAAAGTGGTTGTGTGAGATATCTTTGGAAATAGAAAACGTTAAGTATATGGCTGCACAGAAGAAGCCCCCATCGTGTAACTGCTTTTCTACGATGAGTGAATATTGTAAATGAAGTTGTCGGGGTGAGTTTTGAGAGGGAATCCTGTGCCCAAATGTAAAGAAACACATTCAATTATTAATGCTTTTGCGCGCTTGGAGCTCCCTTATAATCTGGGATTTCTTTTTATAAAAGCACATTTTGCTGCACTATTTGTGTTTCTCCAAAAAAGTCTTAACCCTTATGTTGTGTTCGAGTCTCCCGTGACCCGTTTCAAGTTAAAATGATATAATAACTAACCTCTAGTTTTCTGTATCGCTTCATGATATCCTCCGCAACAGCTATATAGACACTACAAAACAGACTTTAACCATTTTAGCCAAGTCTGAAGGTCTCTAAAAAGAAAAGTGTATCATTTGGTGTTGGGGTCTGGGGAGACCCAGCAGACTTGTTGTGGGTCACTCGGGGTCAAATTTGGCCCAATCAAGATTCATCTTTGACTTTAGACAACCCTCCCCCCCTCCCCCCCTTCATCCACTGGAACAATAATTTTTCGCAACATGCACCTGGTCTCCCCTCCCTCTGCCCCCCCTCCCCTCCCTCTGCCCCCCTCCCCCCACGGGAACTCGACCTTTCTCAAAGAATATGTACACTAACACTTGAACCTGAAATCACACATGCACGTGTGCAATATGTGGTGTAATGTGTTTTCGGGCCGTACTCAGGATTGTACGGTTATGAAAGCATAATAAGTTAGTTATGACGAAGTTAAAACAATATTGGATGATAGTCATTATTTTTTGTGTTTTGGACTGAAATAAATCATGGGTCAAAATGGACCCGCGAACACCATGAACGGTAACAGCTTTCAAACACAACACAAGGGCAGTGGCGGCGCCAGAGATTTATTTTGGGGGTGCTGTGGGGTAGCTTGACGTTTCATAGAGGGTGCTCAAACATTAAGGGTTTCCCATTAATGCACCAGCGCTACAGTTGAATTTTCTACTGCAACACTCCCCACACATACACACACACACACACACACACACACACACACACACACATACACACACACACACACACACACACACACACACACACACACACACACACACACACACACACACACACACACACACACACACACACACACACACACACACACACACACACACACAGTGTACCCGCGACTGTTACAATGAAGGCACGATAATCAGCTCACGGCATATAGGTGTAAGCAGGGGTAAAGTGCTATTTTTACAAGTGGGGGGTGGACCTCACGTCCTCTAGGAGGGTCCTCATCTCCTCTGGGTCCGGGGGCAAGCTCCCCCGGGAAGATTTTTTTTAAATATTGAAGTTAAAAGCATCAATCTGGTGCACTTTGAGAGCAACATTAAGAGATCTATGGATACATCTCTCAACATCCATATGAAACAGAACTGTAAACAGATTTGCTATTTCTTCATAGATATTTTACAAATCACTCCCCTTTTAAAACAAACCATTTGAGACCCACTGAGATAACTAGACTAAAGTGAACTATCTAAACACTGAGAGAGTCCTTTACTTCACCTGAGCTGAGGTTATCTGAGACTCTCAGTCTGACAGGAGAGAGTTCTCCCTCCACCTTGTTGTTGAAAAAGCTCCTTATATCCGTTAGCTTGGCTAGCTAGCATCAGATGCTAACCACAACAATCTCCGGTAGATACCCACCGGTGCGCTCTCTCTCTCTCTCGTTCGCTCGCGCACAAACACAAAATGGCTCGTGCCACACACACACAGAGCAGAGCTTGAATGAAACACAGAGACCTAGACGTAAGCTACTTGTACTCACGAGGCCTATTATGTGCTGAATCCCTCTCGCTTTCAGGTGGTTTTGATTGAGTGTCCACACGTGGACGTTTAAGGACTAAAACACGATAATTTTTTCACTTTGCTGTTAGCAAATCATTTGGCGCTCTAGCTAACAGGAAGTCACTCAAGTGTCACAAAGTAATTCAGCCTATGGGTAGGTCAAAAATCGAATGGGTGCTGGCCATTGGCCTAATCATATCACCTGTGTTGGCTTTATGTTTTTGGTCAAACATTTGTTTGTTTCACATTTGCGTTGATGTAATCAATAATGTTTCTAATTTAATAAAAATAATAATAATTTTCGATAAAAAATAAAACATATTTCTTGGGGGTGCTTAGGGGGTGCCTCTAGCTCCCCCCTGGCGCCGCCCCTGCACAAGGGTTAAAGGGTTTTCAAACAAACATCTGTCACATAACATTTACTATGTGTCCAAAAGGAGTAGGAGATACAGTGGTATATTGTGTGAGATACTTGTGGTAATAGAAATAGAACACGTTAAAATGATAGGACTTCACAGAAGAAAAACCCGTCGTGTAACTGTTTTTCTACGATGAGTGAATATTGTAAATGAAGTTGTCGGGGGGAGTTTTGAGAGGGAATCCTGTGCCCAAATGTAAAGAAACATATTCAATTATTAATGCTTTTACTCGCTTGGAGCTCCCTTATAATCTGGGATTTCTTTTTATAAAAGCAAACTTTGCTGCACTATTTATGTTTCTCCAAAAAAGGCTTAAAGGGTTTTCAAACAAACATCTGTCACATGTAACATTTACTATGTGTCCAAAAAGGAGGAGGAGATATATAGTGGTGAGATACTTGTGGTAATAGAACGTAAAATGATACGATTGCACAGAAAAAAATAAACATCATGTAACTGTTTTTGTAAGATGACTATATTCTAAATTGAGTTGTCAGATGGTGAGTTTGGAGACTAAATCCTGTGCCAGAATGTACGAAAAAAACATGAAATTATTCATGCTTTTGCACGCTTGGAGCTCCACTTTGAAACCTCTGCCGTGTCCTTCATGCTTCCTCTCCAGTCGGTGGGCTGTGCGCCTCAGTGATGCGTCACATGGATAGGTGCGGTTTGCACAGCGCAACTCCCCAAATACTCCTCATTTGTCGGGTTACTGAGCTCGGGAAACAAGCACATCGGGAGCTATGATTTGATGGTGTAACTTTAAAAAAAAAATATATAGTTTTGGATTTCCCCGTAGGGATGGAGTATGCAGCTCATTCTTAAACAGCCAAGAGGTCTCAGTGAGTTGTTGGCAACTGTGATGTGGAGCAGCTGCTGCAACAGCCTCGGTCTAACACCGCTGGACAGGCACCAGGTTCCACTCATCCAAATATGCGCGTAATTGGAGTGCACTTGCGAGGCGTCCCTTGCTACCCATGCGGGATAACGTCGTCGTGATGTTCAATACTTCGGGAATTGAGTTCACTTTTTCCAAGAAGGAGGACATTTCCGAAGTTATCAATGGCTCTCTGCACCTTCTGTACGACGCCTTCACCACCGTCGGTCCCACGGCCATGTGGAACGAGTCTTGCGGGGAACAGCTGCAAGATTTCGGGCGTCCGGAGAAGATCATCATCGGGGTGATGCTGGCCATCATCACAGCGGTCACCGTTATGGGCAACACGCTGGTGGTGATCGCGGTGTGCGTGGTGAAGAAGCTGAGGCAACCTTCAAACTACCTTCTGGTTTCTCTGGCAGTGGCCGACCTGTCCGTAGCCATCGTGGTGATGCCCTTTGTGATAGTGACAGACCTCACCGGGGGGAAGTGGCTTTTTGGAGAGGTGTTCTGTAACATCTTCATCGCAATGGATGTAATGTGCTGCACTGCCTCCATCATGACCCTGTGTGTGATCAGCGTCGATAGGTAAGTTGGCAAAGTTATAGCAACTAGAGGAAGCCTGTCAATTTGCACTGGTAACAACATTACGCATGAAGCATGGGCGGTTCTAGGGGGGTAACTCTGTGCTTGGACCCCCCTGTGGCCCCCCACCGAAAGTGAATTGAATTTTCAAATGAAATTAATTCAATGTTTATTTATAAAGCCCAATATCACAAGAAACAACATTAATGACCGTGTAAAAGATAATAAAAAATACAGAAAAGTATAAAAGACATTATAGAACGTGAAATACAACCAAAAGACAGTATACAATAAAAACAATACAATAAAACACCATAAAAGAGTCAGGAGTACAAACATAGGGTAATTTGAAACCATAGTGTAGCAACTGATACTGTTCTGTGACCTGGGTTTAAGATTACAGCAATGTTCTTTTTTTCAGTAATGTATTTAAATAAATTGAAGTTAGATTAGTCTAACAAATTATGTTTCTAAAAACGAATACCAACACATATTAAGAAACACAATAAAAAAAGCCCTTGGCTGCATAAGTAAAGTATTTATTATCCCAAACTGCATTTAGGTCAAAGATAAGGTAAGTAACGAAACAAAAATCGTTACAAAGTCATAAAACAATAATGGTATGTTTAGTTTTTTTGTGCGCTATGACTTTACTGAAATGTTAAAAATGTTAACACTGTATTCGAGCCCTTGTCCAGCATTAAATGTGCCCCATTTCTCATCAATAACTGGCACCAGCATGGCCACCTGCAGAACAATTGGTCTGGAACCACCATGGCACATGTAGTGCACCCTGAGATTAAAGCTGTGTTATAAGATGCTCTAATTAGGAGCAGAATCACAGTAATGCATTTGTTTTTGTGCCAGGGAATGATATCTAAATACATCACTCCACATGATCCACTATTCCTCTGTGCGGTTAAAACCACAAAAGATTGATATGAACAACATCCACATATAGATGTCTCTGTTGTTGCTTTCACAAAGAGGACACAGCTCCATTAACAGAAAATGAATACGCAGACTGTGATTCAGGATAAACTGAAATAGTAAATGACCTCTAGGAGATGCAACACCACTACAAAGCAACAGAAACTGAACACAGGGACACAACATGACTTCAGATGGATGCTAACTGACCATAACAAAACAAAAATACACACACAATTAACATAAAGACGATAACTGACAACGATAAGATCCAACATGACCGACGCAGAGTTGTTGCTTCCACAAAGAGGACACGGCTCCATTACCAGTGGATACGCAGACTGTGATGAATTTAAATCATGCTTAATTAATTTCCCTGACCGGACGATGAGCGGTGTTTCTTGTAAGTACGCTTGATCTCGCCCATGGACCTTACAGCTGCTCTGACTTTGAAACATAATTCACCTTCGTCCTTCATTTTACACACACAGCTTCGGTCTCACTTAAATCGTAGGACCTTGTATCTCCGGTTAGATGGTAACAATTCATATTCACTGTTGAGGACATGTGTGGCGGCAAAAACTCCCCATGAGTTCCCGCTGAGAGGCTACAACTTGCTCTTCGCTGTGATGCGTTATAAGTTAGCAAAATCAATCAAATGTAGGTCAATTATGCTTGATACAACAGCCCCAGCTCTCCAGAGAGTTTCATTTAATTTGTTAGCAGCTCAACCCTCAGCACAACAGCAGCCCCAGATTGATTATCATAAGAGGAAAGGGCTATATATCAAGGTTGTTATGTATAAGTTATTGGGCTTTTTTCTTATTGATTTAGATTTGTTAGAACATATTTTCAAATTGAATTGACTGAATTTATTGTAAATGGGGCTTATTAACACATGAACACTACTGTGTAATATATGTTTATACAGGACTGTCTCAGAAAATTAGAATATTGTGATAAAGTTCTTTATTTTCTGTAATGCAATTAAAAAAACAAAAATGTCATACATTCTGGATTCATTACAAATCAACTGAAATATTGCAAGCCTTTTATTATTTTAATATTGCTGATTATGGCATACAGCTTAAGAAAACTCAAAAATCCTATTTCAAAAAATTAGAATAGTTCCTCAGACCAAGTAAAAAAAAAAGATTTATAACAGCAAAACACAATCAAACATTTGAAAATGTCCATTAATGCACTCAGTACTTGGTTGGGAATCCTTTTGCACGGATTACTGCATCAATGCGGCGTGGCATGGAGGCAATCAGCCTGTGGCATTGCTGAGGTGTTATGGATGCCCAGGATGCTTCAATAGCGGCCTTTAGCTCATTAGCATTGTTGGGTCTGGTGTCTTTCAGCTTCTTCTTCACAATACCCCACATATTCTCTATGGGGTTCAGGTCAGGGGAATTTGCAGGCCAATCGAGGACAGTAATGCCATGGTCAGTACACCAGTTACTGGTGGTTTTGGCACTGTGGGCAGGTGCCAGATCATGCTGGAAAATGAATTCCTCATCTCCATAGAGCTTTTCAGCAGACGGAAGCATGTAGTGCTCTAAAATCTCTTGGTACACAGCTGCATTTACTCTGGGCTTGATGAAACACAGTGGACCAACACCAGCAGCTGACATGGCTCCCCAAACCATCGCTGACTGTGGGAACTTCACACTGGATTTCAAGCAACTTGGATTTTGCTCCTCTCCAGCCTTTCTCCAGACTCTGGCGCCTTGACTTCCAAATGAAATACAAAACTTGCTTTCGTCTGAAAAGAGGACTTTGGACCACTGTGCAACTGTCCAGTGCTTCTTTTCCTTAGCCCAAGTCAGACGCCTCTTCCGTTGTCTTGAGTTCAGAAGTGGCTTGACCATGGGAATACGGCTATTGTAGCCCATTTCCCGGACACGTCTGTGAACAGTGACTTTTGATACCTGGACTCCAGCTTCAGTCCACTGTCTTTGAAGCTCCCCCAAATTCTGGAAGCGACTCTTCTTCACAATGCTGTTAAGGCTGCGGTCATCTCTCTTGGTTGTGCAGCGTTTCCTGCCACATTTCCCCCTTCCAACAGACTTTTTGTGGATGTGCTTTGAAACTGCACTCTGTGAACAGCTTGCTCTTTGAGAAATTTCTTTTGTGTCTTACCCTCCTGATGGAGGGTGTCAATGACGGTCCTCTGGACAGCAGTCAGATCAGCAGTCTTCCCCATACTTGTGATTTAGTTTACTGAACCAAGCTGAGTGTTTTTCAAGGCTCAGGAAACCCTTGCAGGTGCTTCGAGTTAATTAGACGATTCAAGTGATTCGTTGAACACCCTACTAGTATACTTTTTCATGATATTCTAATATTTAGAGATAGGATATTTGAGTTTTCTTAAGCTGTATGCCATAATCAGCAATATTAAAATAATAAAAGGCTTGCAATATTTCAGTTGATTTGTAATGAATCCAGAATGTATGACATTTTTGTTTTTTTAATTGCATTACAGAAAATAAAGAACTTTATCACAATATTCTAATTTTCTGAGACAGTCCTGTATATTTAAGAAGTACAATACAAGAAAAGCTCAAGTTTCATTTGTGGGCCGTATTCCATTATATTTTTTGAATTTGCTGAGGGCCGATTCAAAATGTCCCGCGGGCTACATTTGGCCGCCGTGCCGTAGTTTTGACACCTCTACCGTCGTCATTTAGAGTTCTTGGTGAAGAAAAACAGACAATATCTAACTCCGTCATACACCCAAACCGGCATCCAACAGGTCAGCTAAATACCAATAAACCACACTCACGTGACAATTGCCGGAAGTGATAACCAATAAGAATTAAACGAGGTGCAAACAGAAATGCACTGGAAGAAAAGCTGCTCCAAAAACAACTGAAACAATTAGGAAAACTTGGTGTTTTCACTTGCAATAAGTTCAACAATCTGCCAATAGAACAAGTGAGCATTAGCTTGGTTAGATGTCTTGAAATAAGAAGGGATATTTAGATAAATCACATCTTGTAATTAGCTGGAGAACTCATTTTGAACTACAGAATCAGGAAATGTTGTCAATATAAGCCGCACATGCTCAAAAGTGTTCTGTTTTCTGATGCTAGTTAAAAAATATGTGTTTAATCTGAGATACGACTCAAAGTAAGATGTTTTGACTCAACAAGATGATGCATTGTCTAAAAACAAGACCCTATATCTCACTGCGGTGTTACTTCTGAAGTTATTGTGTCTTATATCAGGAGTAGAGACATATTCTGACTAGATATTAGACAAAGATACTGGGCAAGATTTTGAGTTTTTGTTGTGTGAAGATAATAATAGAAATAATAAGCAATGGCAAAACAATAATTTTGACATGGTTGGGGTCAGAGATGATGTTGTTATGGTCGGCTGATTCATAAAGTCTCTCACAGACCTACAATCTTTGAGCAGATTTTGAAGTAGTTTGAGTATGAGTTTTCCAGCCTGGTGTTTTGCTCATTTCCCCTAAATTATTCATTCAAGTTAGTTCCCAATTTCCCAACAGTGTGTTGCATTACACTCCTTATTCAAAATGGGAAAAGTAAACACCCATCCCTTCATTCATCAAGATCCACTTCCACTATCTCAAGGCGAGGCAAGTTTATTTAGACGGCATCTTTCAACACAAGGCAATTCAAAGTGCTTTGCAAAAAAACAAAGTCAGTTCAGCAGAATCAGATTATAAAACGGTATTTAAAATTTAACATTTAACAGCAAACACAATGAAATATATTGTCTTTGTGTTTAAAATATAATAATAAGAATACATTTGATTTATGGAGCGCTTCTCATGGTAATCAAAGACACTTTACATGCTGAAATTCATACAAACAACACACTTAAAATATATAAAACACAACGATAATAAGAGATTAAAAGCAGTTCTGACGAGATGAGTTTTGATTTGAGATTTGAATGAAGACAGATTGGTGCAAACAATCTAATATAGAATAACACAGGTGTAAAATACATGAATAAGAGTTACAGTGCAGTGTAAGATATGAATAGTTTGATTAAAAGGTTTATAATGCCAGAGCTCATTCTGATATTTCCAGTGCTCCCACTATAATATGAACTCAATTAAGAGTCAATTGATCATTGTTCTGCCTCAGTAGCCATAATGAAGATAGGGGGCTCATTGGAGTATTGGTGATCTGATTAATCCTCCATCTTGCTGGTGTTGTTCCCTCAGTGCATTATTTATATGAATGTTGAAGCACTGAGGAGCACGAGGGAGTTAAGTGTTCCTGAGGAAGATAATGAAATTATGGGAGGACGTGGATCCCGGGTATCATTGTGTGATATAGTGTAATTGAGAATGTGTTTTGAGCTGGTTGGACAAAGGGTTAGGTCACAGAGGTCACAGAGGTCATGTTATTGACAATGGACGGATAGATTTACGTCTGTGGCAACTCCCCAAGGAAGGCTGAAAAACTAAGTCTTATATTAAAGCTTTTCTGTAGACCACTCAGGCCAAATGCACAAACACAAGGGAAAACAATTATGTAGATTATATCCACTCCAAGAAAGGCTAACAAACACAATTTGTCAATCTTATTTTAAAATATTATATATATATATATATATATAAAACGACATGTTGGAGTTTTATAAGAGTGTGTAGAAACCATTTAGCAACCAATAATAGAAGTTTAAACCAGGGGCTAAACGCAATGTCTTAATGGTTGAAATAATTAGCTAATATCAATAGAAAATTACAGGCTAAAAGTATTGGAAAAATGTTTAAATTGTCAAAAGTAATGCAACAATAATTGAAGTAAAGTAAAAAAAAACTAGTAACTTAAGGAATATATGGTTAAAAAAGAAAGCTAGAAGCATACTACTGTCTATGGCTAGAGGTAGGCTATCGTTACATATATATTTATACACAGTATACATAGCTAAAACAACAGCGTATAAACAGTTAAGACAGTTAGCCAAAAGAAAAGTCATGAGCTATTGAAAGATAGCTAATAGGAGCAGTAATAATAGTTGAAATAGTGAAAGGTATTATATAAGCTAAAACATTAATAATGGTTGAATGGTTTGTTGAGCCAGAAGGCAAAGCTCTCTGTCTACCGGGCCATTTTGGTTCCTACCCTCACCTATGGTCATGAAGGATGGGTCATGACCGAAACAAGCGGCCGAGATTGGTTTTCTCCGCAGGGTGGCTGGTGTCTCCCTTAGGGATAAGGTGAGACGTTCGGTCATCCGGGAGGGACTCAGAGTTGAACGAGCGCTCCTCCTTCTCGTCGAAAGGAGCCAGTTGAGGTGGTTCGGGCACCTAGTTAGGATGCCACCTGGGCGCATCCCTAGGGAGGTGTTCCAGGCACGTCCAGCTGGGAGGAGACCAAGGGGTAGACCTAGGACCAGGTGGAGGGATTATATCTCTTAGCTGGCCTGGGAGCAGGGCCGGCACTCGGCATAGGCAGTATAGGCGAATGCTAAGGGCGCATCAACCCATAGGGGGCGCCGAAAATTGGGGAAATTTAAAAAATCTTTTTTTTTAAATTTCATAACACAATTTTCCGATTTTGGATCAACAAAGTACATCTTATTATCTTATACTAACATAACTACGCCTATATTGCGTACCCCCCCCCCCCAAATCAAGTTGAACTGCCCCAGCCCCAGTAAAAACCAGAGGTTTATGTGAAATTGTTCTTTTTTTGAAATAATGGTAGTGTGCAATTATAGGTTTTAATTTTGTATTTGTGTTAATTTAAAATAAATCAAACTCCCAAAAAACGTACACAGCTTCTGTGTGCTTTTATTAACATTGGAATTTACTGTGTAAGCGGCCGCGGGGGGGGGGGGGGGGAGAGCTTTAGAGAGCTCTCTCCTGAAAGACTGAGCGACTCTGATAACCTCAGCTCAGTGAGGTAAAGGCACACCTTTATATGATCATTATAGGTATAAAGAATAAGAGAATAGGTGAAAAACAGGTATAAAATACTATATGACAGTACAAAAAAGTTGTTATTAATAAACAAGAATACAGTTTGAAAGGGGAGTGATTTGTAAAATATCCATAAAGAAAAAGAAAATCTACTTCCAGTTCTTTTTCATATGGGTGTTGAGAGATGTATCCATAGATCTCCTAATGTTGCTCTCAAAGTGCACCAGATTGATGCTTTTAACTTCAATATCAAAAAGAAAAGTCTTCCCGGTGGTGCATGCCCCCGGACCTCCCTAGAGGAGGTGAGGTCCCCCCCCCCTACTTAGATCATGTTCAAATGGATAGGAAACTAAATACAGTTACACACATCTTGTGTCCATATCTTTCTGTTTTGGTGGTCATGCCACAACCGTGCACGCGCGAGTCATAGTAAGTGTCTGCATTGGGGGGGGGGGGGGGGGGCGCCGCCAGCTAAAATCTTGCCTAGGGCAGCAAATTTGTCAGGGCCGGCCCTGCCTGGGAGCGCCTTGGGATCCCCCAGTCAGAGCTGGTTGATGTGGCCAGGGAAAGGAATGTTTGGGGCTCTCTGCTGGAACTGCTACCCCCGAGACCCGACCACGGATAAGCGGGAGAAGATGGATGGATGGTTTGTTAAAAGTAATGTGATAACCAAGAAGTAGTTGGCCTATTGTTGAATAGACCAACCAACATTTTACCTGTTCAATTTGACGAGTTAACATTATCCTCTAATGAAAAGTGTAACCAGTGCTGTTCTATACACTGGTATCGCTGGAGTTTTGACCTGTTTGATCACTTCACAATCTGCTACACCCTACTAGATCTACATTTTAAAATATCTAAAATAATGAATAACATCAATGTGTTAAACCAGCCTCTGTTTATTCCGGTGGAGGAGAGGTTGTGGGAGTGTGGAGTCATAGCCATTGTCTGTGATGAGTAAAGAGATTTGCTCAAATACTCAGACAGGTCAAACGCACCCACCTGTGAGCGAGCATGACTGAAAAGACAGAGTAGGTGTTTAAATCAAATCAAAAGAGCGAACACCCACTAAACCAAATGATTCTGCATTAACTTTACTGTCTCTTACTGCTTCGAGACAGAGGAGGAGAAGTACTCAGATCTTGAGTATAAGTACTCAGATCTTGAGTATAATGCCCTTGCCACACAAGGACAAAAACGATAACGGACCGCAATCGTTATCAAAAGAGTCTTCCATCCACACGCAACAGGCACCAGAAACGTGTCCGTTCACACGAGACCGCTCGAAAGCGCTGTAGAAGCTGTAGTACATATGCCAGGCCTGTAAGTGGCGCTGTAGTCTGCCACAAAAGCAGCGAAGAAGACTTCCCGCACATGGTTGCCATGGTTGCGCTTCTGTTTATTCTCCGCTCTGGCTCTTTTTCTCCCTCCCCGAGGCAAGCGTTTGCTGCTGCTGTGATTCTCCCCGTAGTCCACCAGCAGATGACAAACACCCACCTCTCCGCCTCTTCCAAGGGACGAGGGGACCGTGCGGCAGAGTTTCAGTTAGATTTTTTTTCGCCGGTCAACATGTCCGTTAAAGTTTAAATCTTCCGGACAAAATTAGAAAAGTGCCGGTCAAAGGTCTTCTTTGTTATTTATTGAGCTTTAAAACAAATGAGTAACGACTCTATATAATCATATAAGAATAAAAAACGGAGCCTCTCTTTTCCTCCCCCTCTTCTGAGAGCCCAGCAGCTGATCTCTGAGCAGGAGAGGTGCGGCTATTGCGTCATCATTATCAGGACATGATCGTATAGGCGTAAACACGGAGCCGTTTGCACCCCCAGAGCGTTTCGTTTGCAGATCTACCCACCCTGGGACCCGTTATCGTTTTCTGCGTTTCCGTGTCGGCCTCGGCCTTGAGTAAAAGTAGAAGTACTCAGATCTTGTACTTGAGTCACATTAGAAGTACTCAGATCTTGTACTTGAGTAAAAGTAGAAGTACTCAGATCATGTAATTGAGTAAAAGTAGAAGTACCAGAGTGTAGGAATACTCTGTTACAGTAAAAGTCCTGCATTCAAAATGTTCCTCAAGTGAAAGTAGGAAAGTATTCTCATCTAAATATAGTGAAAGACAGTGAAAGTAGTCGTTGTGCAGATTGGTCCATTTCAGAATAATATATCTGATATGTTTTATAATGATTGATCATGAAAGTGTTCTCAAAGCTGGTGAAGGAGCAGCTAGTCTGAATGGCTTTGTAGACTGCAGGGTAGCTGGTGGATTTACTCCAGGTGGAACTAAAGTCTGATTTAACACTTGATTAGATTTCACATCATTCATCCACATCTGTGAAGTAACTAAAGGGATTCAATAAAGTACACCATTTACCTCTGAACTGTAGTGGAGTAGAAGTACAAAGTACCTTAAAATGGAAATACTCAAGTAAGCAAGTACTAACAATTGAACTTAAGTACTGTACTTGAGTAAATGTACTTAGTTACTTTCTACAACTGCTTATAGACTGAGAATTTCAAATAATGTTGACTTTAGTTTTGGAATAGTTTCATCCCCACACTGTTCTGTAATCTCCATGAAAACAGACTCATTTTAATTCAGATTCAGTGCTTGTTTGGGATATGATTCACAACGGGAGTCATAGAGATAATTTATTAGGATGGGAATTGCCAATTAGACACATGGTTAGCTGTAATTGGGGCTATCTCACTGTCATTTAAAGATTCCCAAGGACATGCATATTACATTTTAAACCGTACAGTAGGGAGGGCTGCAGATGAGGCTCAGGATTGAACAGGTTTTGGGGTTATTTTTTCCCCTGAGGCATATGGTGCAGAGGGATATTGATTGTCTCTCTGTGCTCTTTCAGATTGGCAGAGGGCTTCTTATATGTATATGTTATGTCAATATGGACAATGTGGCGCTGGATGAGTGGTCCCTGGTGTGAGGGACCAATGAGTTTATGATCCTGCAGGGACCTGACAGGCTTTCATAGTCTCAGAGACACTGCTGTCATCCTGGTGGAACACACACTCTCTGACATTCAGTCTCCACTTTAACACAAATCTAATCAGCGCCAAATTAAACCTTTTGGGGTCCTGGGGCAAATAGAAAGTGTAGAGCAATACAATCTAAAACATATAAAGATTTATCAGAATCAGGTAAGAGTTCACACAAGTACAAATAAGAATATAAAATAAAGAATGTAAGTAACAGTATATAATCAAATATCAACAACAGGTGAAGTTGTTTGCATAATGAACAGTTTTGAATATCCAAATATAAGTCCAAAGGTTCATGTGATGTTGGTGTTAATGTTATGCACTAGTGCCCCAACACATTGTACGTGATAAGAAGCGGGACATCTCTAAGAGGTTGACCAATCACAACAGAGCCGGCCAGCTAACCAATCAGAGCAGACTTCTCTGGTTTCAGACAGAGGGTGAAAAGAGGTGCTGCAGCACAGGCAGTATGAGAAAAATAAAGAGCTTTTTGAACATTAAAGCATGGAGACATGTAGAGACACTACATACTGATATACACCTGAACATCAGCAGGAGAGGACTCTTTAAAGTAGAGACACTACATACTGATATACACCTGAACATCAGCAGGAGAGGACTCTTTAAAGTAGAGACACTACATACTGATATACACCTGAACATCAGCAGGAGAGGACTCTTTAAAGTAGAGACACTACATACTGATATACACCTGAACATACAGCAAGGAGAGGACTCTTTAAAGTAGAGACACTACATACTGATATACACCTGAACAATCAGCAGGAGAGGACTCTTTAAAGTAGAGACACTACATACTGATATACACCTGAACATCAGCAGGAGAGGACTCTTTAAAGTAGAGACACTACATACTGATATACACCTGAACATCAACAGGAGAAGGACTCTTTAAAGTAGAGACACTACATACTGATATACACCTGAACATCAGCAGGAGAGACTCTTTAAAGTAGAGACACTACATACTGATATACACCTGAACATTAGCAGGAGAGGACTCTTTAAAGTAGAGACACTACATACTGATATACACCTGAACATCAGCAGGAGAGGACTCTTTAAAGTAGAGACACTACATACTGATATACACCTGAACATAGCAGGAGAGGACTCTTTAAAGTAGAGACACTACATACTGATATACACCTGAACATCAGCAGGAGAGGACTCTTTAAAGTAGAGACACTACATACTGATATACACCTGAACATCAGCAGGAGAGGACTCTTTAAAGTAGAGACACTACATACTGATATACACCTGAACATCAGCAGGAGAGGACTCTTTAAAGTAGAGACACTACACACTGATATACACCTGAACATCAGCAGGAGAGGACTCTTTAAAGTAGAGACACTACATACTGATATACACCTGAACATCAGCAGGAGAGGACTCTTTAAAGTAGAGACACTACATACTGATATACACCTGAACATCAGCAGGAGAGGACTCTTTAAAGTAGGGACACTACATACTGATATACACCTGAACATCAGCAGGAGAGGACTCTTTAAAGTAGAGACACTACATACTAATATGAACCTGAACATGAGAATGAAATGTCCTCTTAAAACACAAGACGAATACAGACGATACATCGAATCAATGTGGAAAATAAACTGGGAAATTGGAAAAGTATTAAAGAGACTTTTCTGTATACATTTTTTTTAATCTTGAATGCCAAATCAAAGTACTTCGTATAACAATCATATGAAATAAATCAATGATTCGCATCAGTTCCCACCAGTCCCTAATTCACCCAGAAATATCAAACAGATAGATATCATGGGGTAAACCATATGGGATAAAATCTCTGTTGCCTGACACATTTATATCATCTGCATCTGCTTTGCACCCAACCCTATTTAAAAACCCATTATGATCCAAATGGAAAGGGAAATTACTTTTCAACTGTTTGAATAATATTTCACTTTAATGAATAAAGTAAACAAACAAAATAATCCGACATGAATTCAAAATCTAAATATCCGACCTATTCCTCCTTGCAATATGCCGGATAAATCTGCATTAAAGTCACTTTTAAAACGTAGTAACCTTTCCCCCCAGAATAACAGCAAGCTATTGATAAACTTGGCGAAAAAGTTACCTGTTCTGTGGCTTTGGTCTCGTCGAAAGATCTGTACAATCCTCTTCTGTGGTATTGATTTTGTACTGTATGTGCAAATGTGGATGTATGGCTGTGAAAGCCATGCTTATGGATGACTACCCATTCAACACCTCCAGCCTCTTTAAGTGGAGATTCAAGAGAGTAGATTGAACTTCTCACACGACGGCATTGACCCATGCAAAAACACAGCAGAACAGTCCAGTCTGAGTGGAGGGAAGTGAATATACGAGACATTATATATGAAAGCAGTTTCAAAAGATAACCCAGCATGCACTTTCAGCAAAGCCTACAAAAAGTTAGCATCCCTTTTGGCTACCGTCAGTTTTTACTTTCACTGAGAGTCATATGTTGTATGTTCAATAATTCAATAGTGAAAAATGAATGATTTATTCACAACAGGGGTAAGAGACGGTAGCCCTTTTTATGTAGACATCTAGTGCCAGAGAGATAGAAGAGCTTAGTAAAAGTTGCCAACCGAATATATCCTGCTTTAACTATTCGTGAACTTGTGGAAACCCGATGGGATGTAGGTCGAGAGAAATATCACATAACAGGAAAGTAAACTTTTACAGTGTAGGTGTGATCACACCCGTAAGCTTCTGCCAGGGATTTGAGGGAGGAAATCAGCCTGGAGCGGCAGCCTTTAGATGACAGCAGGATTACCCGCAGCCTTCACATGCTTTCTGCCAACTGGTGTGTAAATGATGAGTTCACACACAGCTCACACGATGACCCATCCTCAACGCCTGACAATATTTTTTTGTGAGGTCGGCGCGTAGGTTTGTCCCAAGAGAGACAGTTAGTGCAGCCGGGGAAAGAGAAGCAGACACAGATGAGTTGACCTAGCTGACGGTTCCTCAGGTAATATGATGTGACGCCTGAGCTCCACTCTCTCAGGCACTTTCCACTTCCCACTTGTCGGCCACTTCGATGAAATGTGGAGGATTGGATCTCGCTGCTTGGCTCGTGGGATCAGATTAAAAGCACTTCATGCTTGTAGAGAAAGGCTGAATTTGTGTTTTTTTAGACTTACAGTGAAGTCTTGTGATCACAACCAGTTCCCAGAGAGTGCTATATTTTAAGAGAGTTTAGAGCATGCATGTATAAAGAGAACTGGATACAGCGCTGGAGGCGGAAATCTATTCAATCCTATCAAAGTTGCTCAGTGGTGCATAAAGCCAACATTTCCTTAATCCTCCAGTCCACAGTATATTGGGCGATCTCTACTCACTCAAATCAATCGAGAGAAAATAACTCTGGATTCGGCTTTCAGTGCATTGTACAACTTTTAGACCCTTGTGATTTAAATAAGGGCTTTATAAAGTGTTCGTACTGCATAGTTGAACAAATATCGACTAATTTACAGACGTCTCATTCCCAATGTAAGTCAATGGGAAAGTCTTTTTTGGGCATACATGACATCACCGATTGACAAGGAAGTTGCAGTAAAAGCGTTTGACTATTACGAAAAAGGCCCGGCTCACTTTCAGGGGACATAGTTCAGAAACCCTCAAGATTATTGTCACTATCTGTTCCATACAAAACAAACCACTGTCCCCTTATAGCGGAAACTATATTTGAATTTACCACATCCAACTTCCTGTAAATAAGCACTTCTTCCAGAGCAACCTGCTGTCAATAAAAAAAAAATTCAGAGCACCATTATTTCAAAATGCTGAGAGGAAGGCAATTCGCAAGTTAATCATTGATAAGTGCCGCTGGTACTGTCAACCGCAGCTCAGTGTCTGTCCTGTTTGACTGTCTGTTTGACTTGTGAGACATATTCTCTACTGACCGTGTGGTCAGATAGCGTGGTGTGTCTGGGAACGAGCTCATTCAAAGGGGAATGGGATGTCTGAAAACAGAAAGTCAAAAAGGAGAGATAAAATTATGGCTGGGATTTTTTTTATGTTGCTTAACTTTAAGATTGTTCAATTCTTCTTACATATTGTTACTATAGTCATGGAGTTACAGACTTTGCAAGTGTATTTAAGCGACTGATCTCTTGATCTCTTGAGAAATTCAACATGTAAGCTATCGTTCTTTTTGAGCTTGTCGTTGGTTCATTAAACACAGATATATTTAGCTTGTTGTCAAATAGCATCTACAGCACACGGTCAATCATGGTATGCTTCAATTACGTCTAACAGAAGATAACATTTTATTACATTTTAGACGCTTTTATCCAAAGCGACTTACATACTCGATACTGTGGGCAATCCCCACAGGAACAATTTGGGGTGAAGTGTCTTGCCCAGGGACACAACAACATGCTGACTGCAGTGGGGGTTTGAACCTGTGACCCCCTGATTCCAACACCAAGGCTCTACCCACTGCGCCACACGCCTCCACACATTTCAGCTCACTTCTTGTTAAATGCAGAAGGAAGTAGTCTAGCACAATGGGTGAAAAGCTTCTTCTGTCTATCTTAGTATAAGAAAGATAAATTGTTGTTGTTGTTTAGGACAAGGAATCCAAAATCCTTAAAAAAATTAAATCTATTTTTTACTCTGATAATTCAGAAATATCTCTGAACAGCAAACATGGGCGGTTCATGACAGCTCGAGTCAATCACTCACACTAACTGAACGCTAATTATATTTCACTGAAAATGTAAATTACCCACTTTATTACTGTCAGAAGTCAACTGGAACACACAGTTTCATTTCATGACCAAACATTTCCCCTCCTCACCTCCCACGGGACATTTGTCACTCATCCACCATCATATTTGATCCTATAATTCAAACAATCAATAACATGTAGGTGCCTACCACTCTAGTCTAGAGGGTAAGTTATGTTGAACTACTGGTGCACAATGTTAACGTTGTGGACACATGCATTTTTCCCTTTCCTTTATTCAACCTTCCCCATCCTTTTGTAATCTCCCGTTGGTCATCGTCAAGGGACTCAAGGAAATTGGTACTCAGCGAGAGGCAGCAATGCTGAATGTTATCTGTAACAAAACACAGGATGAAGAGGAAGAATAGAACAAGGCTAAGAGTCTGCTGCAAAAATAGCTGCCCTTGGAGGTTAATACCCCAACACAGTCTCACGGCATTTTGTGTTATAATCACGAAATTAATCTATTGATTCGCCATTTTTCTCACGTCACACAAAACAATTTAAAAAGCAATGTAAGTAATAACAAATTAGAAGGAAAAACAGATTTAAAAAAAATACAGATTTCAGTATTCTGACACAGAACGATTTTATTAGCAATGTATTTCTATCTGTAGTATATTTCCTGCCTGCAACAAATAATAACAAAGTAGAAGGAAAAAAAGATGACAAAAAATACAGATGTCAGTATTCTGAGGCTCTGAGACATTTATTTTCCTCACGGACGGCAAAAAAACTCTGACATTATACAATTTAAAATAAAAGTGATAGGGTTAGGCTTAGGGCAGGGTTTCTCAAACTTTTTCATACCAAGGACCACTTAACCAATAAAAAATCACTCGCGGACCACCTAACTCCACAAATATCAAAAAACACATCGTTTTTCTAGAACAGATTAAAAATCGCCTGAAAATGGTACAAACAAGTGGCAACATGTGTGATGAAGGTGTTGCGCTGGGCTATATCATGCAATCGAAAGTGAAACTTAACCTTGCTCCATTGCGGAGATATTCCCGCGAGAGTGCGGAAAACTTAAATTGATTAATTAATTTCAAATGTGAAATGTTACCAATATACTCACGGACCACTAGGGGGCGCTCACGGACCACCAGTGGTCCGCGGACCACACTTTGAGAATCACTGGCTTAGGGTAAGATATTGAGTAAGAAAATGTTTTTATGAACCACACAGCTTCTGGTATTCCAAGACCCGACCGGACAAAAAGACGTGGTGCGGGCACGAAACATACCAATAGAAATACATTGCATTTAAAATCGTTCTGTGTGACACGAAAAAAATGCGAAAATTGTGTTGGTGATCACGAATCAATAGATTAAATAAATGTTGTAACTATAACACGAAATGCAGTGAGACTGGGTTGAATACCCAGTGGTGCCCTTGAGCTAAATGCTAACATCAGCAGGCTATCATGCTCAAAATGGCTAATATTCTGATCAGCATGTGGTATGTTAAACATTTAAAAAAGACATGATTATTTGTCTGCATGACATGTTCAATCGAGTGTGTTGAGACGTTTCACTGACTGAGGGAGGACTGTAGAAATGTGTAGGTCTACAACTGCTAACGTTAGCATGCTAACATGCTCACAATGACAAAGTAACATGCTGTTGTTTAGCAGGTATAATGTTTGCCATTTGCATGATCTGAGTTTAGGTTGTTTGCATGTTAACAGTACCTAGTTTTTGAGCAATAGTTGTTGAGATGTTTTAAATCTGGACAAGAGTTGTAATCCTTCAAGCTATGTCGCTAGCATGGCTAATTTGTTACACTAAACATGTGTTTTCTCTCTGTCTCTGCCTTAAAGTAATGTTAAATGTTTAATAGTGCATTTGTTACTACTGCTCCTCGTTACTCTGGAAGAGGAAGGCTTAAGCTGGAGAACTAATGGCGCGTTTCCACTGCAGGCCTCGCTCGGCTTGGTTAGGCCTTATTAGGCCCGGCTCACTTTAATGCTGCGTTTCCATTACAGTTTAGGAACTGGGGTAGTTACTATAGTAACGCAGTGTAGGCGGAGCCGTGACGTCATCTTCAATGAGCGCCCAAAAAAACAACACAGCCGTTAGCTGTTAGCCCTCAGAGCTCACAGCTCTTCATATCTGTTCAGAAACTAGACAAAAGTTAAACAAGTACAAACCACAGACTGTCTGTGTCATGGTGAATACAGTCGCTGGTTTATTTATGTCTGTAGGCCGTTGTTGTGAGTGTGGACGGTCGGAGCATATCTAACGTTAGCTTAGCCAAACTCCATTTGAAAACACGATTTTAAAAAGGGTGTTTCTCTGCCGTCTGTCTGCAGATTTGTCAAAGCATTAATTCATGGTTGTTACTAACCGGTATCAGTATGTTTTTACTAACCGGTATCAGCATGTTGTTACTAACCGGTATCATTTAGAAACGTGTATTACAATTAAATCACAGTCAAATATGTTCATCTTGTTGTAGTTGTAGCCCCCTTGCCAGCGATTCTCTCTCTAGTTTAGCATACTCAGCCCGATTCAGCCTGGTTGTTCCTGGCCCTAGAACCACGATTTAGTCGGGCCAGAAAAAAGGTGAAAAAGTAGCTCCGGGCCAAAACTAGGCCAAGTGGAAACGCAACCAAAAACGGGCCCCGCACGGCTCGGCACGCTTAAAGCGAGCTACCCGTTGCAGGGGAAACGCGCCATAAGAAAAAAAAGGACGGCCTTTTGACCTTACAAGGGACTTGGTTAGAATTTAATGATAGAGAAAATATTTGAAACAGCTGCACGCTTTTAAAAAGCACAGATATTCATGCCTCACTGGCACATGATCTGTAATTTGATTCATCTTGTTGGTTTATTTGTTGTCTCTGTAGGGAGCCACTTAAATCAGATTTGCCTACGCACCTAATCAGTGAGCTCTTGAACCAGATCCAGTTATGCATCATATTCGAGTAGTAGTAGTGGAATCGATGGATCAGAGACTAAAAAGAAAATATGCCGCCAGAGTGTTTTCCCATCTGAAAATGAGGTTATGAAAGGGGGTTGTTTTGGGCTGTTGTGCTGATGTTTTGAATAATTAACATGTCCCTTCTTTTGGGTAAAAAAAGTTTGATGCGTCTGTTTTACTCTCTTGATCTGGAATTATAATCAGTTGATGTTTTGAGGGAGTTTAAGAACATAGTGGAAAGAAACCGCAGGAAATCCTTGTTTTTGGAAAGATATAGATAGATACTATATTAATCCCACATTGGGAAATTATTTAGTTACAGGACCAGTGTGCTCAACATTAAAATACAAATACTTAAAAAGTGGAAAAGAGTTAACAATGAAAAATACAATTAAAATGAAAAATAGTATTTAATAAACAAACAACATAAAAAATTCTGGATAATTAAAATGTTGTTTAAAAAGATCAGAAATACTGCAGGAATATAGGCTTATAAAATACTGTATATATATAGACATTTTTATTGATTGGGAAAAACCCACCATCTTGTTTTCAAGGGGGTCCCGACAATAGCAACAACTTACAGACATACATAGACAAAATGCAAAACATGACACACAAGACAAACCACGTACAGTCTGTTAAGTGAAATTCAAGCAATACATACAATCATTACAGTTTGAGACAGTCGAGCAAATCAGTTTCATCAATATCAGTTAATAACAAGTGCAGACCAGTTGAAAGTGAGATGATAATGAATGTTTAAACATACCCAATGATGACAGAGATCTAATAGCAGCAGGTAAAGTATTTGAACATGAACGCTCTTCTGCCAGAGGGGACAGAGAAATAAATCTGAACAGAATGTCTAACTTGATGATTTGACGAGTAGGGTACAAAATACTGCTTTAAATAAGGGGGATAGTTAAGATAAATGCATTTAAATATCAGCTGGAGCCAATGCATGTATGATAGTATATAAAACGACATACTAGCAGGGGATCCCTCACTTTTATATGTCAATCCCAGGAGGATATCACCCTACCCTGCAATCTCAGGGAACAAGACAACTAAAAGGGCAAAGTGATGGGCGACTTCACTTAGGCATAAATCACGCTTTGTGCTTAGCATAACAAAGGTGGTGTCCATTATTCATGAAGATTAAAGGAACAACACGCATTAACCGACGAGATAATGGGCTTAATGTTAATGAAGCCGAGATGCTCGTACACACATCATGTGGTAGATAGCAGATAATATGCTTGGTAAATAAAGCATATTGACGGAAAAATAACTATGCAACTCGAGCTGAGGCATTCGGTCCATCTGTGCACATGAATATTTATACTCTCCATTAAATCAAGCATGCTATACACGATAACGGAGAAGTTAACTTTCTTTATATCTGTGACTAGTCTTGTCTTGTGTGTTATTGTTTGAAAGATGCATTAAGTAAAAGTGTCTCTTGAGCACTGTATGTGGCCAAAAGGCTATGGCTCATAAAAGCATTTCTAATAGACATGCCGCCATTAATACATTGCTTCATATTTCTCTCACTGAAACATCACTTTTCATAAATGTTCACCAACCAATACAGTTAATCACAAACTCATTATCCAAGAGTAGCGTATGGTTAAAACGTTCATTGGACGTAAGTCAAAGTGACTTAGTGAAATAGTCCCTAAGTCACGCTGAGAAGTGGGTGATTTAACCCCACAGCGCTGAGAGTTCATATTCCAGCTGTGATTCAGAGAAATGAGTGATGCCAATCCGTCACTGCCAAACTGCCCTTGAGCAAAACACTGAATCCCATAGCTGACCACCAACTGGGTCATTGCACTAAAGGCAGCGCTGCGCTCTTTGAAAACCTCAGTATGTATGTAACAGTCTACTGGGAAAAGCAGAATTCAGTCCGATGCAACATCAAACGTAATCCAGAGAAAAAACTGTTCAGATAGGAAGTTCATATTAAACAGCAGTTGACCAAAACAATCTCTTCAAAGGGTTGTTTTTAAGCTTTTACATCTTCAGTTCAACTTGGCAAACCCAAGCTAATTAAGAAGTTCCCAAACTACTTAAGGCTATAATGACTTGCAGCATCTAAAAGAAAATAGAAAACTGAACCTCCACAAATTAAAACCCAGTCGATAAGAAAGCCTAGAAAGACTAATAATGGCTATAATGAATTCCGAATTGACCAATCAGAATCGAGTATTCGACTAAGCTGTGTAATAATATAGATATCCAGCAGTAGTAGCAAAATTCACCCCAAATGTACAATTGATTAACACATTAATCAACCAAATATCATAATGCAGTAATTTAATATATATGATTCTGAAATGGTTAATTACACACAATAAGTACTTTTACTTTTAATACGTTAAGTATATTTTGATGCTAACACATTAACGTGTAATGGGTTTTAAAGTTTTAGTTTTATGTAAAAGGTCTGAGTTAGGGGGGGGGGGATAATCATCAAATTCAAAATTTCAACACACCCATTTGGGACTTGATTAACACTATCAATACAAGCTATTCTTACTGTTTGCCTATATACTGTTGAATGAATGCTTTCAAACCCATTTGAGAATTAATAAACACTATTAATAGAAGAACTGTTACACCTCAAAGTAACTCTGTATCTTGAAAATAATCCCCCAAAGAGCATTAGATTTTTATTCCAAATACAAAACAGTTAAATCGTTTGTATTCAGTCACATTGACATGGAAAGAACTTGAACTTGTCAGTCTTAAGTAGCACCTCATATTTTTCTTAGACTATCAAGACTTTCTTGGAGTTTTGCATATTCCAGTGTGGTTCGGTCGCTCCTCTTGCCTAAAGGTACGCCATGAGAGCCTCTCCAAACTCCTGTGCCGTGTCATCCTCCTCTTCCCACTGGGCAGTGTCACCTGGAAGACAGGATGGACTCTAGGCAGAAGCGTGGTACTTTCTCTGGCAAACTGAACCTCAAGCTTCATCCTCTGCAGCTTTGCGTTGTTGTTCAGACTTTCATCCGGTGCTGCCAACACATAAATGTCCGACCCCCATGGATGTGATCAATCCTAAGCCGTGAAATGCTACCGTCAACATGTTTAGCCTGTTAACATGTTCTATAGGCTTAAACATAAACCCTATACAGCATAGCCGCGGGAAGTCATTTTGCTCAGGGGGTGCTGCCAAAAGTGGGGAGGGAGCCGCTTAAAGAAAAAAGGCGGCCCAGCTGTCAGCGATACGAGCCGCATAAATTGTTTGTTGTTGTGCTATTTTGATTCCATAACATGTTTTCTTTCAGGCTTTTGGAAGGAAAACGTACAAAATACACATTTAAGTGTTCATTTGACTATAGTTTGTCTATTTACATCTGTAGATTTCTCCTAAATTCACCAAAAGTGAATTCTAACGTAACATAAAGTACCGCGACCGCTGTGTGCGACCAGGAAAGCTCCGTCTCTCCTTCACAATCTCATCCGATCCAAATATGGTCATTTCCTTTGTATCAGCAACCAATCGTGAAAGCACAAAGGGTTCTTAAACCAAGAAACGAAATCTCATTGGCTGGTGTCAACTTCTGACAACGTGATTCGTTCAGATGCGTCACGTGGTGTGCTAAAACACTTCCTGGTTAGCTTTCCGCTAGAAATTGAAATCTCAAAATGGCAAAAGAACGGCGAAAAAAACGTTCACAGAGAAGAAAACAACAATTGTCACTTGCACGAAGCAAGATATACAAAAAACAAATGACCCCGATCATGAAATACCTTCACGGAGTGCGTCGAGGCGCAAGCTGTCATCAAAGAACAGGAGGGTTTAGCTAGCGCCTTACTGCAATCTTTAAAGGTCGTTTTCTCAAAATTAGTTGTTTCTCCTACTCTGAGTTCGAAATGTCAACTTCAGAAGCACGTAGAGACACCAAACCTTCCAGTTATATTCCTATCAATATTATGAAGGCTTTTACAGAAGGGTTTGTTCATATATCATTCATATCCTGAATTATATAAGATTGTATACCTAGAAACATGGCAAACATTGATATTTTAGGGCTGTTGACAGTATTTTCTGATTTATTGAGTGATAAAAAGAGATATCCAATATCCCTTCTGTAAAAGCCTTAGATACTAATATGACTACAAAATGAAATGAGAATTTTGAACCTGGCTTTATCCAAAGTTCAGATTTCGGTTCCTGAAATGTGTGTGTATGCGCATATTTAATGAGATAATGGATGATTTGCATATTCAGAAAACGTGTAATACAAGAAACAATTGCCTTATTGTAGGTAATTAACTGGAGAAATTACCCTATTCACCTGGTGTGTCTCGCCTTAACTATAGGCTTAATAAACCATTATAGACCTACATCACTTAACAGCTGCACATGCCCCTAATTTTTGCACCTATACCAGTCATATTATTTCATCCAGTAGCCTGGTTAAACTTTCACTAGAAAACTGTTAAAAATGGCTTTTATGATGTTCCGAGGGATTCGGCGGATCCTAGAGCCTAAAGGGTCTCAGCCTCTCGTGCGCACGAGAAAGTTACCGGTGCACCAAGTAGGAAGAGGAGCGCACAGGAGACAACTGTTTAATTGCAGACTGTTATGTTTATGTGGGGAAATGGCAGTGCATACATTATTTGAGATATATTTCAAACTCGGACTTCATTTTAACGACATGTCGGCCAGGGGTGTAGAGCTATTTGTTTAAGCACCAGATTGGCAAAACAGGAGAGTAAACCAGTCTGCCTTGATCTATGAATTCATGTCCGGGACTCTCGCGGTATGTTCTCGCAGCTGTTTTATAGAAGGAAAACCTCCTTCACTTCATGAAATGGCTGCAGCATCGATGCAGTGGGACGTGTAACTCCGCCTCTGAGAAGTGAAGCACCAGCGGGTAAAGATGTGCCTTTTTACGCACCGCCTTCGCTGTGTTTACCTTCATCAGAACAGCTTAAGAGTGACTGCAGGCTGCTACGTGTTAACCACACACACCTCTACACACATCGAACTGCCCGATTACTCCCCCTTTTATTAGTTTTATGAAGGAGACGTCCAGTTACCAAGGCGCATGATGTGTGTGTGTGTATGTGCTCTGCTCAGCTCATGCCTGTGTGTTCGGTGTGTTTGTGTCTGTCCGACACCGGCATTTGTTTTCAAATGACCATGAACAGTAATTTACACACATCTCGCTAACTCCATAGGTAGCCTATATGCGGGTGTTCCCAAAATAAATTAGTTTAATCTTAATCTCGATGTAGTGCTAAATGCTGTCGGACGTGCACCGGAACGAACGTCACTATCATAATATCTTCTGAAAAAAATGCCACACACACACACACACACACACACACACACACACACACACACACACACACACACACACACACACACACACACACACACACACACACACACACACACACACACACACACACACACACACACACACACACACACACACACACACACACACACACACACACACACACACACACACACACACACACACACACACACACACACACACACACACACACACACACACACACACACACACACACACACACACACACCCCTCCTTCATAATCCGCCTTCTCCTTGTTTCCTCAGCATTCACTGGATTATCCGTAAATCAAACAAAACCAAAACGTTGATTTATCTGTTTTCCCGTTTTGGTTTAAAAACTGAATAACGTCGGTTTTTTGGTTTTCCGTTATTCCGAAAAACAAAAAAACGACACCGGTTCTTTTTTAAACGTTGTTAATATGTTTTGGATGCATATTGTTCTAGTATTTGTTCAGGTTGTTACATACAATTAGCCTCTGTTGCTACCTGCTGCTGGTGAGTACATTTTAAAATCAGTTAAAATTGACAACCGGTCCGCGATTTATTTTTAATGTATCTGCCGGTCCTTGGCACAATAAAGGTTGGGAACCCCTGACCTAGATGAATCTGAATAAATTCAAGCCACCTGACTGATACAAATATATACTATGACTATATGCTACTGTATACAGCTAATTTTATTTTAAGTAAAATCATAACTATTTTATGTAGTTTAATCATTTTTATTTAGGTGGTCACTCAGTTTTTCAAATGTACACCACTCGCCAACAGCACCCCTACTTCCCGCGGCTATGCTATACAGATGAGGCTGATGGAAATGTCATGAGAAAAGTCATGGACAAGTCACCACAGTAAATTGTCTGGGGACCATGAATGTCTGCTAGAAATGTCGTCAAAAACCACGGAGAACATGTTGAAATATTTCATTGAATAGGAAGTGAGAATGTTGACTTACGTCTGATGCTAGAGGAAAAGTTATGAAATTCCTTAATGGTTGTTGAATGTTTTGTGCAAAATGTGACGGCAATCTATCCAACAGTTGTTTAGATTTCTCTGTCATAAACGGTTTTGAAAACTTCTGTCACATAGTGATCATCTTCTCAATAAAATATCTTTGCTGATGTTTTTTCGAGTCTTCTGGCCAATCAGAATCAAGCTTGTTGCCGGAAGTCCCCACGGAGAATAACTTTGCGGTAGAACTCTTCTTTATACATCCATGGGTACAACTTCAGATAGAAATCAACACATAATGAAATATGACCCCCGGTCTGATGACTGACAGGTCACAGAACAATGGGAGCTATCTCCCCTTACCCACAATTTAAAGTAAGTCACACAGACTATCTCCTCTTTACTCTTCTCGCAGCAAGATGTCAGAACAAAGTGAAAAACAAACAATGGCATAAAATATTATTAATATGTCGGGTAGCTAGTAATAGATTTATTTATTTTCTTCTCAGTGTACCAGAATGCGTAGTTTATGTTAGTATTTCTAAAAATCTCCTGGGGGAGAATCCCCTCAGACCCCCTGCTGGGGTTGGGCTTTCAGCATGTGCGCCTTTTTATACAGTTCAGCTTTGATTCCATCATCTCATTAAACCTTTTTGAAAAGCATACTTTAGTTCTGTGAAGGGATATAAGGGATATATGCACTGTACTTCACTTTTATTAATATTGTATGCTGAAAAGCGTATATATTACAGCACGATTTTTTGTTGAATAGATTTGAGTGCTTCAAAATGTTGGGTCGCGATCTATTGACCAACTAAAAAGTGGGTCCCGAGGCCTGACCAGTTGAGAACCACTGTCATAAACAACACAGAACATAAACCCACACAGATGAGGCTGATGGAAATGTCATTTGTCTGGGCATCACCAAATTCATGGGACAAATTAGCATGGCAGCTAGCATGGATAAAGATGAGTTTGCTAGCTCAGAACACATGTGCCAGTGTGTGTATGTGTGTGTTAGGATGTAGCTCCAGTGAGAACAAAATAGTGTGTTCCATATTTACTTTTTAATGATGTTCAAAACTGTGTGAGGCAGCTTAATGCTCAACATACAGTATAGTTGTGTTTGTGAGCCAATGATCTGGCCGGCACAGATGGACGACTTTAGTGTCGCTTAATCTCCCCACAATCGGGTGTGTAGACTCTCAGATGAATTATTTTATGATTGTAAGCCACAAAGCTTTGGTGACATTTAGATCACAGCAAACTACTGTAGCTAGAAATATGGACCTTCCTGTTTTTGTTCATATTATCAAATGTTGCTGTTAATCCCTATGATTTGTTGACTGCTTCTAAACTATCATTACCTGCACAACAATCTGTATTATTATCTTGTTTTCCCAGCATTGTTTGCTCAAGCCATAATGGCATTGTGTTTATCTACCTTTCAAATTAGCCCGCGTTAAGATTAATCCCTGAAATGTACTAATGCGATACTGTTCAGCTAAATGTGCTTTGCCAGGAAAAAGACGCTTAATAACTTCACCCTCTCTCCGCTCGAGATAAACAGCCGTAAAATTGCTGACATAATGAATAGTCCTGTAATCTGTCAGAGTCTATTCTGCTTGGTGCACACTGTGCTCAGACAGGAACACAGTTTCCATATCCATATCTTTTGTTCCGTGGTCTGTCATCTGGTGCAAAATCTAATTACATTCAATTAACTTTCCTTCCTCGAAAAACATTAATATCAGCCTTGCTAATGTAAGCAGAAAAGCTGCTTTTATCAATTTCTTCTTGAATCATTCCTTCGTGTAAAGCTGAACATACAGTCGGCCTATTCGCCCTTTCTCCTGCTTTAATCTAAATGTTCAAAATGTTTAATTTTACTTCATAGCCATAAAAATACCATGGATAGATGAATACGTTCTTTGCGGGACCAATCACAACAGAGCCGGCCAGCTGACCAATCAGAGCAGACTGGGCTCTGGTTTCAGACAGAGGGTGAACAGAGGTGCTGCAGTATGAGGAAAATAAAGAGCTTTTTGAACATTAAAGAATGGAGACACTACATACTGATATACACCTGAACATCAGCAGGAGAGGACTCTTTAAAGTAGAGACACTACATACTGATATACACCTGAACATCAGCAGGAGAGGACTCTTTAAAGTAGAGACACTACACACTGATATACACCTGAACATCAGCAGGAGAGGACTCTTTAAAGTAGAGACACTACATACTGATATACACCTGAACATCAGCAGGAGAGGACTCTTTAAGTAGAGACACTACATACTGATATACACCTGAACATCAGCAGGAGAGGACTCTTTAAAGTAGAGACACTACATACTGATATACACCTGAACATCAGCAGGAGAGGACTCTTTAAAGTAGAAACACTACATACTGATATACACCTGAACATCAGCAGGAGAGGACTCTTTAAAGTAGAGACACTACATACTGATATACACCTGAACATCAGCAGGAGAGGACTCTTTAAAGTAGAGACACTACATACTGATATACACCTGAACATCAGCAGGAGAGGACTCTTTAAAATAGAGACACTACATACTGATATACACCTGAACATCAGCAGGAGAGGACTCTTTAAAGTAGAGACACTACATACTGATATACACCTGAACATCAGCAGGAGAGGACTCTTTAAAGTAGAGACACTACATACTGATATATACCTGACCATCAGCAGGAGAGGACTCTTTAAAGTAGAGACACTACATACTGATATACACCTGAACATCAGCAGGAGAGGACTCTTTAAAGTAGAGACAGTACATACTGATATACACCTGAACATTAGCAGGAGAGGACTCTTTAAAGTAGAGACACTACATACTGATATACACCTGAACATCAGCAGGAGAGGACTCTTTAAAGTAGAGACACTACATACTGATATACACCTGAACATCAGCAGGAGAGGACTCTTTAAAGTAGAGACAGTACATACTGATATACACCTGAACATCAGCAGGAGAGGACTCTTTAAAGTAGAGACAGTACATACTGATATACACCTGAACATCAGCAGGAGAGGACTCTTTAAAGTAGAGACACCAGATACTGATATACACTTGAACATCAGCAGGAGATGACTCTTTAAAGTACAGACACTACTGATCTGAACATGAGAAGAAAAGGACCCCTTTAAGCTGTGAGAGTTTTCTGCTAGCCAGAGGTGAGGTATTAAAGGTATTTAAAGCATGTATCAGAAGTACATGACACAGACTCATATCTCCTGTGTGTGCAAAAGATGAGTCCTACAAAAAAAGAATACATTTATCTGTGGCCTTCTCTTGCTCTTAGCTGCGTTTTGAAATATCACTGAGATTTTCATGACCCAAAAAAATAAAAGGTCAGTAAGAGAACACGAGTCGGAGTAAAAAGCACAGTCTTCATGTTCTCCTTTCATGTTACAACGTAGTGACTCAGAAACAAGTTGGATACCACTCCTTCTCACCGTCCTTCTTTCTATTTGCAGAGACACAGAATGATGACATATAGTGGGTCTGACGCTACTGCCACAAAAGAGCTGCCCGTGGTATCCTTGGTAACTAAAATGGTCAAAAAAAGAAAAAACCCTGATAAGGTCAGGAGTAAAAATGGGAGGAAGTGGAGAATAAGATTCCTCCCCCCTACATCAGAGACTTCCTCTAAGCTTATTTAATTTGTCCAAGGTGTCCTTAGATAGAGTGTGTGGAGATGACGCAGATGAAGGGTCTCTTCACATTAGGAAAAAGAGAGGAAGATAGACTCCCTGGCACCGAACAGACTTGAGTCCTTGTATAATAATGAAGAGAGAGTTAGCTCAAGCATAAATATTTAAGTGAGCTTTTTGGGATTTTGCTAAATGAGTTTGAAAGGGATGCTGACCACAGTATTTCAACGTCTTGGTGGGCAGTAATAGCACTTCACATGTAATACACGCATATTTGTCAAGGGGTGAACTCAGAGGCATGACCTCAAATGCACAACTCAGACTCAGACTCGGGTGGTATTCAGAAATAAAGACTTTACTGGAATTCACACGGCAAAAATCGTGATCTTGAGAAAACAGGATACGACCATGAGCAGGCTTGGTCATGAATAAGAAACGAACCGGCACTGGACAGGCGGGGACTAACACCATATATACACAAGGTGAGGGGAACAGGTGGAAGGAGGCGTGTGGTGCAGTGGGTTGAGCATTGGTGTTCGGATCAGGGGGTCACAGGTTCAAACCCCACTGCAGTCAGCATGTCATTGTGTCCCTGGGCAAGACACTTCACCCCAAATTGCTTCTGTGGGGATTGTCCGCAGTATTGAGTAATATTGGAGAAAAGCGTCTAACAAGTGACATTTAATGTGGAAACAATCAGGGCGGGTAAACCAAACACGAACACAGGAGACACATAGGGGCGGGGAGCATGGAGTTCTGAAACCAGAGGAGGAATACTTTTCAATAAGACGGAGGGCACAGAACAAAGGGACATGACAAAACTAATATAATAGACTTTCATGATAAGTTTCCGAGACATGACAATATTAAAATGTTTTTCATGAACAGATTTCACTGAGGGTGGACAAATGAAAAGTTGTGGCATGAAGAGAGAGGTTTATAGAGGCTTTCTTCAGCCGCACCACAGTCCTGGTCACCATGGCTGCAGCGATAATGGAAGTCCATTAAAGATCTGACCGGCTGCGAGAAAATGGTTAAATGCATATCAAGCAGGCTCTCAGAAAGTAAATGATGTCACGAGGCAGACACAGACAGACGTGTCCTTAAATCAACTTGCTTTCCCCCCAAAACACAAGGTGTGACGGAAATACTTTGCGTACTGATGAGCTTCCTGGTCAAAAAATAAAGCGTGTTTGTTGTTAATGAATATGTAAATGTTGTGTTTGACCTCGTTTCTTGGCTTATATAATAGTTATTTTTAGGTGAGGCCATGAGAATTAAGGTTGTGACCAATTTGCTTCCGCTCGAGAATATTAACTACAAGAAACAGTAAGACATAAAGGACGGAAAGATCATAGTCTGGGTTTAATGAAAAACAACTCTACCGTGACTTCAAACTAAGAGACGCATTGTTTAATTTTCATTAGGAGCAAAGCACAGTTTATACAGTCAAAGGTTTGCTCTTTACTTTTCTGTCATGGTAGATAAATATTAAAGGGTAATATTTTAGTAAAACAAACACATTTTCTAAGACACCAGAGGGACTAAAAATTGCCTGATGACTTAAAGAAGTATGCACACTAAAGAGAGTGATACAATTTGCATTTCAGAGTAACCAAAGAAAGATATTAGAACAGTGTGGCTAATAGGTTGGCTTTAGTGAGGGGTTGAAGACAAATAATGCACAAATATTACAGGAAAAAAGAGAATATAGTTGAAGCCGTGCTCTGTAAAGATGACAGATTTCATTTTCAGGTTCATATCAGTTTTAGTGTTTCATTCTTGCCCCTCATATTACAAGAATGGACGGTTGAAGCACTTTGAGCTGCTTACACTTTATTAAACTTTTGCATAGAACGTAGCATAACATTTACACCCTGGCTTCATCCACATGCCTGCTCCGGTGTGTGTTCCCCTCAACAGGGTCCGTGTGGAAACATATAACAACTATTGTAACATTAGTGCCTTTACTGTGACTTGTTGCCATACTTTAGTGTTCAAAAAGCTCTGAACTATGAACTCTGTCTTAACCCTTATGTTGTGTTCGGGTCTCCCGTGACCCGTTTCAAGTTAAAATGATATAATAACTACGCTACTAGTTTTTTTTATCGCATGATATCCTCCACAACAGCTATATAAACAAAACTGATTTTGACCATTTTAGCCAAGTCTGAAGGTCTCTAAAAGAAAGTGAATAATTTGGTGTTGGGGTCTGGGGAGACCCAGCAGCATTGTTTTGGGTGACTCTGGGTCAAATTTGGCCCAATCAAGATTCATCTTTGACCTACTCCTACTCCTACTCCTACTACTACTACTCCTACTCCTACTACGACGACGACTACTACTACTACTACTACTACTACTATTACTATTACTGTTACTATTACTACTACTACTACTACTACGACTACGACGACTACTACTACTGTTTATTTTATTAGCTTTTCTTTTTAATGACTGATTTTAAATGCCATTTTCTTAATGTCTTTCATTTTGTGTAAAGCACTTTGAATTGCCTTGTGTTGAAAAGTGCTATATAAATAAACTTGCCTTGCCTTGCCTTACTACTCCTACTTCTACTCCTACTTCTACTCCTCCTACTACTACTACTACTACTACTACTACTACTACTACTACTACTACTACTACTACCACTACTACTACCCCCCCCTCCCTTCATCCACTGGAACAATAATTGTTCCCAACATGCACCTGGTCTCCCCTCCCTCTGCACACACATGCACGTGTGCAATATGTGGTGTAATGTGTTTTGAGGCCATAAAATAAAATTGCAACAGGATTGTACGGTTATGAATGCATAATAAGTTAGTTATGATGTAGTTAAAACAATAGTGTGACTGAGATAAATCATGGGTAAAGATTGACCCGCAAACACCATGAACGGTAACAGCTTTTGAACACAACACAAGTGTTAAGGAAACACAGGGATTTTAGCCTTTGCAGACCATTGACCCCAAGTATAATAGAGCCCCTTTAAATTCTTGACATGGTAGAAAAGTGTTTCAATTTTTTTCATCAAATATGAAACCACAGCATAATTGGATTTGCAATTTTGAAATATGAATATAATTTCTCGGAGACAAGGTTGTCCAGAGACAGAAATGCACACTAAAGATAGTAATGAAATATAATTCATACAGTGTTTGAATTGTAGAGCAACCAAGGGGAACATATTAAACTGGTTTGGCCAAATTGTGTCAATCGTGAGGTATTAAACTCCAACATATCCAGAACTCTGCTGCCCGCCTCCTCACCCACACCCGCTCCCGAGACCACATCACTCCCGTCCTCCAGAACCTCCACTGGCTCCCCGTCCGTCAAAGAATCAACTTCAAAGTCCTCCTCATTACCCACAAAGCCCTCAACAATCAGGCCCCCCCCCTACCTCACAGACCTGCTGCACCACCACGCCCCTTCCCCCCTACCTCACAGACTTGCTGCACCACCACGCCCCTTCCCCCTACCTCACAGACCTGCTGCACCACCACACCCCTTCCCCCTACCTCACAGACCTGCTGCACCACCACACCCCTTCCCCCCACCTCACAGACCTGCTGCACCACCACACCCCTTCCCCTACCTCACAGACTTGCTGCACCACCACGCCCCTTCCCCCTACCTCACAGACCTGCTGCACCACCACGCCCCTTCTCCCTACCTCTCAGACCTGCTGCACCACCACGCCCCTTCCCCCCTACCTCACAGACCTGCTGCACCACCACGCCCCTTCCCCCCTACCTCACAGACTTGCTGCACCACCACACCCCTTTCCCCTACCTCGCAGACCTGCTGCACCACCACGCCCCTTCCCCCTACCTCACAGACCTGCTGCACCACCACGACCCTTCCCCATACCTCACAGACCTGCTGCACCACCACGCCCCTTCCCCCTACCTCACAGACCTGCTGCACCACCACTCCCCTTCCCCCTACCTCACAGACCTGCTGCACCACCACGCCCCTTCCCCCTACCTCACAGACCTGCTGCACCACCACGCCCCTTCCCCCTACCTCACAGACCTGCTGCACCACCACACCCCTTCCCTACCTCACAGCCCTGCTGCACCACCACGCCCCTTCCCCCTACCTCACAGACCTGCTGCACCACCACGCCCCCTTCCCCCTACCTCACAGACCTGCTGCACCACCACACCCCTTCCCCCTACCTCACAGACCTGCTGCACCACCACGCCCCTTCCCCCCTACCTCACAGACTTGCTGCACCACCACACCCCTTCCCCCTACCTCACAGACCTGCTGCACCACCACGCCCCTTCCCTCTACCTCACAGACCTGCTGCACCACCACGCCCCTTCCCCCACCTCACAGACCTGCTGCACCACCACGCCCCTTCCCGCTGCCTCCGCTCATCAGAAGCCAACCTCCTATCCATCCCCACCCGCACCAATCACCGGACCTGGGGGGACAGAGCCTTCTCCGTCGCTGCCCCCTCCCTCTGGAACTCACTCCCCCAACCCATCAGAGACCGCACTGACCTCACCACCTTCAAACAACTTGTATTATTTGACTTTAACTTTAACTATATATTTATTTGTTGTTCTGTAAAGCGTCTTTGAGCACCTGTAGAAGCGCTAACAAATTAAATCTATTATTATTATTATTGTTAGAGGACAAGAAGTGATACGTATAGTCAAAGAGCTACACCTTAAATCCTTGCCATGCTACATACGCTTGTCTCAGCTTTCAACTCGGGATTTGAGGCGGATAAAAGCACAAACATTAGAGGAATAAAGATACGCTTCTTCCTGTTGTATGCCAGCCCGTTACTTCAGTCGTCAAGGAGTCTGTGCACTGCTGAAAATATAGTTTGATCAACCCATGGATCACAGATGGAGATATGATGTGTGTGAGTGCTTTTGAAGTATCTTGAGGACTGGAAGAGACGAGAGGAGCTCTCCATTATCTGATCACAGAGGTTGAAACAACCGTTAAAAAGGGTGAGGTCCACTGGGATGGGGAATCTGAAGAGTGAGACTAAAAGAGAGGAGAACATGTTAAATAATGCGTGTGATGGGAATTATATTTCCTTCCACTTAAACTTAAGAGGAAGATACTGTATTTAGATATTTTAAATATATATAAAGCTTGTTCTGGCCAGGGAGGAACAGCTAGAAGCAGCAATAAGACAGGAAGGCTGGAAGAGAATTCATTCATGATTGTAAAAATAGACAAAATCACAACGACATTATTGTTGGTTAGGGTGAAGAAAAGCAGTTTGATAGCTTGGAGTTGAGATAAAGCTTTTTAAATGTTTATCTGTTAATCATCTGCATAAAATGGCATCAGTATAATCTTTTACATTTTAGAATAATATTCAATTATAATCATTTAGCTTTTATTTATTTTAGATTATTTTAATACAAAGGTTTTCAGTCTAACCTTTAAATTGAAATATTAGTAACTCTTCTATTGGGGATATTTTTATTTGCCACCTTGTAAAAGTGATTTAAAGAAAAATAAACAAATACAAAAGTTATTAATATATATTTAATGCATAATATATTTTAAGGAAAAGCAATATTCTTTTTTATTTTTCCACCTTTTTAAATGTTTTTTTTTAAATAATATCCACAAAAAAACGATTTAAATAAAATTATTCGTCTACATCAAAATGTTTTCATATAACCTTTAGAGGAATAATATTTATTTTTGGAAAAGCAATAATTGGTATTCCCCTTTGTTTAAAAGCTTAAAATGGACCTATCATGCTATATTGGAAACATATATTGTAGGGAAATACCTATACAAAACATGTCAGATCATTGTAGCCATGCCTCATACTGCTCACACCAAGCCCCCAGGAAGTGCGCCGGACTCTGAGGAAAATATTCGTTATGACCAAACGGCGGTACAACACTTCCGTATCAGTCGCTGGGCCCGGACTAACATTGGGAAAGAGACGTCTGTAAATCGTCGGATTATATGATTATATGAATACTTTTGTGACGTTTCGCTCTCTCAAAAGTTGGGCCATTTTGTCTTCATGCGCCAATGAGCAACTCTCATAGGAATGAACGAGGCCCCGCCTCCCAGTTCTTATTATACATCCATGGCTCATACCCCTCTATTCCAGGCGCTTCTGTACCATTTCTTCCCGGACAAACAGACTCAAGTTTAGTTTCTTTCCCAGGGTCATATGTGCACTTAACACTGCTAATATTTAAGTTATCATTTCTTCCGTGCAATATGAGGGGAATCGTGCAATTTAATTTATTATTTACATATTCCCTATCATGTCTATTTAAGTCCCATTTCTTGTTTTTACATTGTCTTGTTGTTGCGCGTTGGCACCTTGAGTTCATATTGTAATTTCGTTGTACTTGTACAATGACAAATTAAAGATCTTATCTTATCTGATCTGAATGCCTGATCAGAATTCTACCGGAGATAAAATTAAATTCTGCTGTGATAAAACGCCATCCTGTTCTAAACCACATCAAGGATTATTTCTGAAACAGCATGGAGCTCAAATGCTTTTTCTCTTGCGGGTTTATCACAAGGTGAGTTCCTTTTTTTATTTCCTGCTTTTTAAACACATGTGCTCTCCAGTACAGGTTAGCTCTGAGTGTTAGCGATGCTAATGTAAACAAAGACGAGATTACGTCCAAAACACGTCAGGCATTGTTTCTTTCTGTGGGTCAGCCGCCAATTTGACGTCATATCGGCAGCAAATCTGTATCCGCTCGTTGTACCCGTTTTTAAAAGATTTGGGTACGGAGGAGAAGAGAGAGGGTTTTATTTTCTGACGCTGCGTGAGTTCTCCGACGCACCGGGGACACATAGTTATAAAAGACATCACAAAGTGCATTTTGCATGATAGCTTCCCTTTAAGTATTTTACATACATAAGTTATTAAGGACAAATATCTTTAAAAAAAATCACAGTTAAGGTTTACTTTTTAGATTTTTTGTCTAAATGTAAACCCTATCAATATCAGCTTCCAAGGAATAATCTGGACCTAAATGTTTCACCTCTTCATCCTGTTAGTCTTTTAAAACTATTTCAACCGTCGCAGGTCGAAACAGGTATACACTTTTCCCCCTCCGTCGTTAAACTACATGTTTAATGAACTAGATTATTTTCAGTGAACTAGACTGTGAAGTCACGGGTCTTTTCCTCCGAGTCTGTGTTCTGCTCTACAAAGCTGGAAGATCACCTCTAACAGTTTTGTAAATGTATTCCCTTCTCATCTGTGGCGTAGCTAAACTATATCACATCTTTACGGTCCGTCCATTCACTTTGAATGGGGTGACGTCACGCTTTGCCTCCGTTGCTCGCTTCGAAAGTTGAGACATTTTCAACTTTTTAAGCGTCGACGGAAGCCAGTACAAGCTCTAGCCAATCAAACCGCGTGCTTGTGTGTCCGGGGCGGGAGATTAATGTGATTGGTTGTTGGTCGCACGCCAGACACGCCCACCGGCAAACTTCAACGCGACGCTGCCGTGTGAACGTACCGTTATACCTACCTGGACTTAAACTCACACTGTACATTTTACATTTATATTCAATCTAATATGTAATAGTCCATCCCTCACATACTTACTTTATATTTTTGTCAGTTTAAATGTATAATTCAACATGTATATTTTCAACTTTTTTAATGCTATTTTATTTCTATTGAGATGTTTACATTTTGGAATGTTTATTTCTGGTCTTTTACATTTTGGATGTATAATCCATGTCTTTATTAATCCCAAGTATCCAAGATAAGTACTTCTTATCTTCTTATCTTATACATTGGAACCACCAGACTCAGGGACAGTTTCATCCCACAGGCCATAAGACTGTTGAACACCTGAACTTTTGAAAGAACGTCCATAACATTCACGTGTTTGCAACTGTTACGTCCCAACTAGGGGAAGAGGAAAGCAACATACATTGGAATATATCCTTAAAGGTGGGGTTGGTAATTTTGGAGAAACCAGCTCGAGTGCGCTAGAATTTGAAAATACACAGCCGGAAAAAATCTACCACTTCCTTACAGAGCCCCTCCTCCAACACACACGAACGCGCACATGACCAATGAGGGCACGAGATGAGTTTGTGCCCCGATGGAAGGCTGGCAGGCAGGTAGGCCGTCCAGTTACTTTAGCCGGCTCAGATGATTGGTCGTGCTTTCTACAGCGCCACGGCTTCCACAGATGAAATATTTTTATGGATTTGTTGTCAAAGCACTTCAGATATTCATTGCTATCGGGATGTTAAGAGCATTCCATGGAATATAACAACAAGTGTATCTCGAGCCGCTTTCTCAAACTTACCTACCCCACCTTTAATTATAAGGAGTTTATTAAATAACAGGTTAACAAAATTGAAGGCACACAGCCTGAAACAAACAAAGGGCGCACGTTTAAATGAGGAACCAACAAAGGGAGGACTCTAAAAAGAGAGCCTAATTAAATACAAAGGAATAGATACTAACAAACACATAGTAACAAAACAACCCTCACTATCAAAGTGGTACAAACTAACAAAAGGAGGCTGTACGAAAACACAGCTAAGCTAGAGGACAACAGTCAACGTAATTCTAGGCTACTCTAGACACATCTAATCACAACAACACTACACTAAATACGGACCCCACGAGTTAATCACAGTTGCTTTGTCTATGATTGAGGAGCAAGTAGCGGGAGGCATCTGTTCACACATCAGAGCCTCCTGACTGATCCGTGTCCACAGGCTTTGTAGTCGTCTCCGGAAGGTGTGCGCTGGATGTGCGCTGGGATTGGAGCGCGTCGGGCCCGGCATGCTCCAATCACAACCTTCGGGGGCGGACCAGGAGATGAGTAGCCAATGACATCAGGGCAACAGCACAGCTCATTTACATAAAACACAGTCGAAGCAGAGTTAACATATTCTAATTACTTGTATATACACTCTTATTGCACTTTTTCTATTCTATTTGATCTGTTTTATTGTGTTGCACTGTTGGAGGAGCCTGTGACCTAAGATTTTCATCGACATATCTAAACTGTAGCTATGTACGAATGACAATAAAAGCCTTGAATCTTATCTTATCTTTGTATTTGCCATATTTCGTGAATTCTACGACCCTATTATCTTCCCCACTCGACTCCATGGAGCGTTTCCTTTGTCTTTCCAAGGACACCCAGCTCAGAAGGGGATGGACACGCTGACTGTTGAAAGGAGAATCCATTTATCTCCGTGACACTAATAGCCACCCATCATCTCAATTGCTCAGGGAGCCAGTAAACACCCGATAGGGACAGGTGGTGAGCTGCAAGAGGCCATAAAGTGTCCGCTTTAAAACAATTAACACGAGGTAAAACAGACATCATAAAGGCGTCAGGACTTAAAGTCGGAGGAGTGGATTATTGTTTTTAGGTGTGTCTTTTGAGTGCACGCGATGGTTCTGTAAATAGTTTGCCGTTAAGAGAATGACTGCAACATAATGTAGAGTAAAGCAAATGGCTTTTTAAGGAGCAGCCATCAGTGGGCGATTCAACCAGAGTTACTCAGGGAGTCCACAGAAGATCGTTAGCCATGGCATGGCCCTTAAGGGAGTCACTGTTAAAACTATAGAACAAGAGTATCTTATAGAGGGATGCAGTGATGATGTTTTTTTTAAGGAGTTAGCCTGCCAAGAGCTCCCTCGATAAAAAGCCAATGGCATTTTCCACTGGATTTTGGATTAGTGCAGAAAACAATCTGTAAAAAAAACGTACGATTCTTACACGTTTAGTTCCGCAGGATAATATCCACATGTTAACACCACTTTATGATTTTTGAAGTAAAAAGCTAATGTTGGGCTATAAAGGAACTACAGCACGGTCACATGACTTCACGTCACCATCACTAAGCTAATGGAGGCTAATGTTGGGCTATAAAGGAACTGCAGAACGGTCACATGACTTCATGTCACCACCGCTAAGCTAAAGGAGGCTAATGTTGTGCTCTAAAGGAACTACAGTACGGTCACATGACTTCACGTCACCACCGCTAAGCTAAAGGTGGCTAATGTTGAGCTATAAAGGAACTATAGCACAGTCACATGACATCACGTTACCACCGCTAAGCTAAAGGAGGCTAATGTTGAGCTATAAAGGAACTATAGCACAGTCACATGACTTCACGTTACCACCGCTAAGCTAAAGGAGGCTAATGTTGGGCGATAAAGGAACTACAGCACGGTCACATGACTTCACGTTACCACCGCTAAGCTAAAGGAGGCTAATGTTGGGCTATAAAGGAACTACAGCATGGTCACATTACTTCACGTCACCACCGCTAAGCTAAAGGCGGCTAATGTTGAGCCATAAAAGAACTATAGCTTATTTATAGTTTTTTTATAACTATTTTTGCTTTTTAATGACTGTTTTTAAATGCCATTTTCTTAATGTCTTTTATTTTTCTAATGCACTTGCCTTGTGTTGAAAAGGTGCTATATAAATAAACTGGCCTTGCCTACATGTCTATATACAAGAGTGTAGGTAAATGTCGTTTTTGAATTTGGCTGAACTGCACTCACTTCTTTCCCATCTCAGTGTCCTTCATCCTTAGCCATCATAACAGATACATATAAGGAGTGTTGACCTGCATGCACTTCCTGGTAAACAATTCTCTTGTCTTGGTTTACAATTCCCAAGCATCTTCTTCCACAAGTCGTCTAAATAAGTGCAGACACTTGTTCGCAGTCTGTTTGACACTAGTCTGACCTAAGCTGTGAAGTAACAGACTGAGGGGTGAAGTACGGGGGATGACTCAGTTTGCTTTATGTAAGAGTATAAATGAGATTATTTAAAACTACTGCTGCTTTTTCCACTGACTCATACAACCATACAAAGATGGGATTACTCCTTTGCTTCCTTGTTGAAGAGGACATTACATTTGCTGGCGTTTGTGCAGTGTGCTCTGTGAGAGGAGAAGTTTAATTTATGTCTGACGGAGGATCCTCAAATAGACTAGGAGAGCTGGAGCATTCCTCGAGGACTGAGGTTGTTATTTGATGTCGGAGAAATCACAGATCAGAGTCTTGGGCAGCTCAGAATAAATTCTCTGTCATGGTTGATGAAATAAACACTCTTTTATACTTAAGAGAGAAACCCTATCAGTGTTAGGGTTATTCTCAGGCTTGGGGAGTAACAGATTACATGTGACGGGAGTATGTCATCAGGATGCGATCAGATTACTGTAACATTTCTGTACATTTGGGGATTATAGCAGGACTAAACTAATACAATAAAAAGAGCATATAGCGTTTGTTGTAAAAGTATCTGTCACGGTTGAGTGAAGGAAGCAGGACCCAAGCGCAGATAACTTTTGATAAACCTTTATTTCAAGGCTAAAATGGAATGAATACAGATAAACACAGAACACTCACCGGTGAAGTCCGTCACCAACAAAAGAAGCACCGACACTGAACACAGCACGAGAAAAGACTAAATACAGGGAGGGCTAATTACCAGACACAGGTGAACACAATCGGTAAACGAGACACAGGTGAGGAGGGAGGAGAAAAACACAAGAGCCACAGGTGAACACAACTAGCTAACGAGACACAGGTGAGGAGGGAGGAGAACACACAGGGACACTAACGACAGGAGGAAAACATGACAGAACAGTGAAAACACCCAAACTTAGACAGAACTGTGACAGAACCCCCCCCTCAAGGGACGGATTCCAGACGTCCCTAAACCCCAACACAAAAATCCCAAAAAAATCCAGCAGGGTGGGTGGAGGGGGTCCGGAGGAGGGACGTATCCCTAGGCCACCAGGGTGGGTGGAGGGGGTCCGGAGGACGGGACTAAGCTGACCGCCCAGGAGCCCAGTAGGGGACCAGGAAGGGATCTCGGGCGGACGGCCCGGGGGCACGGAAGAAGCCGAGAAGGGGGACTCGGGCGGACGGCCTGGGGGCAAGGCAGAGTCCATGGTGGGGGTCTCGGGCGGACGGCCCGGGGGCAAGGCAGAGTCCATGGTGGGGCGAAGGCCACAGCGGGCGAACTCAGGGGGCCGAGCATGAGGGCGAAGGCAGCGGCAGGAAGAGTCAGGGGGCCGGGCTCGAGGACGAGGGCAGCGGCAGGAAGAGTCAGGGGGCCGGGCTCGAGGACGAGGGCAGCGGCAGGAAGAGTCAGGGGGCCGGGCCCGCGGACGAAGACCGCGGCTCACAGAGGGTCGGGATCGAGGGCGAAGACCAGACAGCTCCGGAGGCCGGGCAGGACCCGGTGTCGGCCGGACAGGAACCGGAGCCGGCGGGACAGGCTTCGGCAGGATCCCCCACGGAAGAGGACCAGGAGTTGGCAGGACCCCCAGCAGGAGAGCGGTTGGCGGGACCTCCGACGAGACAGGACAAAAGGTTGGCAGTACCCCCGGCAGGAGAGTAGACGGCGGGACCTCCAACGGCACAGGACACAGGGTTGGCAGTACCCCCGGCAGGTGAGTAGACGGCGGGACCTCCAACGGAACAGGACATAGGGTTGGCAGGACCCCCGGCAGGAGAGTAGTCGGCGGGACCTCCAACGGGACAGGACATGGGGTTGGCAGGAACCCCGGCAGGAGAGTAGTCGGCGGGGCCTCCAACGGGACAGGACATGGGGTTGGCAGGACCCCCGGCAGGAGAGTAGTCGGCGGGGCCTCCAACGGGACAGGACATAGGGTTGGCAGGACTCCCGGCAGGAGAGTAGTCGGCGGGGCCTCCAACGGGACAGGACACAGGGTTGGCAGGACCCCCGGCAGGAGAGTAGTCGGCGGGGCCTCCAACGGGACAGGACACAGGGTTGGCAGGACCCCCGGCAGGAGAGTAGTCGGCGGGGCCTCCAACGGAACAGGACATAGGGTTGGCAGGACCCCCGGCAGGAGAGTAGTCGGCGGGGCCTCCAACGGGACAGGACACAGGGTTGGCAGGACCCCCGGCAGGAGAGTAGTCGGCGGGGCCTCCAACGGGACAGGACACAGGGTTGGCAGGACTCCCGGCAGAGGGCTAGTCTGCGGGACCTCCAACTGGACAAGACATGGGGTTGGCAGGACCCCCGGCAGAGGGCTAGTCTGCGGGACCTCCAACTGGACGGGACATGGGGTTGGCAGGACCCCCGGCAGAAGACTAGTCTGCGGGACCTCCAACTGGACAGGACATGAGGTTGGCAGGACCCCCAGCGGAACCTCCAACGGTACAGGACATGGGGTTGGCAGGACCCCCGGCAGAAGACTAGTCTGCGGGACCTCCAACTGGACATGAGTAGGGGCTTGAGTGGGGACTCGAGAGAGGGCTTGAGAGGGCACTTGAGAGGAAACTGGAGAGTGGACTCGAGAAGGAACTCGAGAGGTAACTCGAGAGGGGACCTGAGAGGGGACTTGAGAGGGGACCTGAGAGGGGACTCGAGAGGTAACTCGAGAGGGGACCTGAGGGGAAACTTGAGAGGTGACTCGAGAGGGAACTCGAGAGGGGACTAGAGAGGGGACTTGAGAGGGAACTCGAGAGGAGACCTGAGGGGAAACTTGAGAGGTGACTCGAGAGGACACTGGAGAGTTGACCTGGGAGGTGACTCGAGAGGACACTGGGGAGTTGACTTGAGAGGGGACTCGAGAGGGAACTCGAGATGGGATGAGGGAAGGGACTAGAGAAGTGACTCGAGGAGGGACTTGAGAAGTGACTAGAGGTGGGACTGGAGAAGGGACTAGAGAAGGGACTAGGACAGCTGGGGCCAGAGCTAAGGCTGGAACCATGGCTGCTGGGGCCAGAACTGGGGCTGGAACCATGGCTGCTGGGGCCTGTACTGGGGCCGGAACTATGGCTGTGTGGGCCGGTTCTGTAGCCGGAACCATGACTCTTGGGGCTCGGATTGCTAGCCTGGACTTGCGACTCCTTCTCCTAGAAGCCGCCTGAAGGCTCCGTGGACCTCCAAAAGCCAGCCGAGTTCCAGAAAACGCCTCTTGGACAGGAGCAGGAACTGGGGCGGAAGCACTGGTTGACTCCAGACGGAACACACCGAGACGTTTATAGTCCGCAGGCTGGAAATCACACGCCCAGATGAAGTTCAACATCCAGTCAGGTAAGAACTTCACCAAGTCCGGTTTCTCCATAGCCAACCGGTGCGCCTCTACCAGAGCGGCCTCCTTCTGCCGAACACTGGACGCTCCCCTCCACCAATCATAGCAGCAAGCCAAAGAAAATGAAAAATGCTGTAATTCCACCTCAAATGGGTCATCTGCTGGGTCCATCTCTGGTCGGTGCTTTCTGTCACGGTTGAGTGAAGGAAGCAGGACCCAAGCGCAGATAACTTTTGATAAACCTTTATTTCAAGGCTAAAATGGAATGAATACAGATAAACACAGAACACTCACCGGTGAAGTCCGTCACCAACAAAAGAAGCACCGACACTGAACACAGCACGAGACAAGACTAAATACAGGGAGGGCTAATTACCAGACACAGGTGAACACAATCGGTAAACGAGACACAGGTGAGGAGGGAGGAGAAAAACACAAGAGCCACAGGTGAACACAACTAGCTAACGAGACACAGGTGAGGAGGGAGGAGAACACACAGGGACACTAACGACAGGAGGAAAACATGACAGAACAGTGAAAACACCCAAACTTAGACAGAACTGTGACAGTATCAGAGGTTATCTCTTCTCTGTAAACTGTGCTGATCTACAGGCTAATACTTTAAGTGTGAATTTACACGCATACTGCCTGATATGCTTTATGACAGTGGTTCTCAACTGGTCAGGCCTCGGGACCCACTTTTTACTTGGTCAATACATCGCGACCCAACATTTTGAAGCACTCAAATCTATTCAACAAAAAATCGTGCTGTAATATATACACTTTTCAGCATACAATATTAATAAAAGTGAAGTACAGTGCATATATCCCTTATGTCCCTTCACAGAACTAAAGTATGCTTTTAAAAAAGGTTTAATGAGATGATGGAATTAAAGCTGAACTGTATAAAAAGGCACACATGCTGAAAACCCAACCCCAGCAGGGGGTCTGGGGGGATTCTCCCCAGGAGATTTTTAGAAATACTAACATAAACTACGCATTCTGGTACTCTGAGAAGAAAATACATAAATCTATTACTACCCGACATATTAATAATATTTGATGCCATTGTTTGTTTTTCACTTTGTTCTGAAGCTGAACTTGCTGCTCCTCACAGAGAGAAGAGCAAAGAGGAGAGAGTCTGTGTGACTTACTTTAAATTGTGGGTAAGGGGAGATAGCCCCCATTGTTCTGTGACCTGTCAATCATCAGACCGGGTGTCATATTTCATTATGTGTTCATTTCTATCTGAAGTTGTACCCATGGATGTATAAAGAAAAGTTCTACCGCAAAGTTATTCTCCGTGGGGACTTCCGGCAACAATCTTGATTCTGATTGGCCAGAAGACTCGAAAAAACATCAGCAAAGATGTTTTATTGAGAAGATGATCACTATGTGACAGAAGTTTTCAAAGCCGTTTATGGTCTCCGGTACTTCCTGTCCAACGCCTACTGCATGCACAGCGTTAGAAAATTCCAATTTTTTTTATTCAATTTTTTTTCTTCACTTTTTCCGCGACCCACTCGAAACGGGTCCGCGACCCACCAGTTGAGAACCACTGCTTTATGAGATCTTATCACACCCTTATCATCTATTCTCAGAATCCTTGTTTTTTTTTCTTTTTAATTTTTTAAAAAAAAATTCTCACTTTTTTAAAAAAAATTCTCACTTTTTTCCAAAAAATATAACTTTTTCCCCCAAAAATAGCATCTAAAAAAAGAATATCATTTAAAAAAAAAATATCACTTTTTAAAAATATATATCACTTAAAAAAAAGATCACTTTTTTCTAAAGTATATCAATTTTTCTAAAATATATCACTTTCTTTTCAAATTTTTTTTTTCAAATTCTGACTTATTTTTCTAAATTCTCCCTTTTTTAATAAAAATTGTGAATGGAACAGCTTTGATGTCTGTAAGCTGTTCTGTTCTGTAATACTTTAAGTGTGAACCTATACTTCTACTGCCTGAATCTGCTTCATGGTTTCTCTTTCTTTGCTTCATTTGTTCTGTTTTTAATTCGGCAGGTGAACCGATATGTTCATAAAACTGTAAAGCATTAACCCGTCACTGTACCCTGTATGCAAGGGCTGGTTTGCCTTCGCTAACTGTACGGAGGCTCAGTCATTGGTACATTTTTATATAAAGCCATGTTAGGGGAACTTCCATCCTACATCTGCTCCCTGATCTCACGGTGAATTGTAAGCGGCTACTGCCTGAGATCGCATGCTGTGGTTTTATTAAATCTGACAACTGCTAGGACTGTCTTAGGGAAGATAGCTTTTAGATGCGCAGCTCCTCTGTCTTGGAATAGTCTGCAAATGAAATGGACACTGAGCAATCTGGTGCCACTAAATGTTTTTAAAGCTCGGTTGGATGCTACTCAATCGGAAGCTGTTCATGTGGATAGTTATGTAAATTGTAATCCCTGTAATGATGCTGTAAGATGTAGTTTTGTTGTTCTGTTTATGTTTCATGTGGAACCTACTTGAGCAGGTCTCCCTTGAAAAAGAGATGAATGATCTCAATGGGATACACCTGGATAAAAAAAGGTAAAATAAAATGAAAAATAAAACTGTGTGTGTGAGCTTAACTGTGTGTGTTAAACTAAAACGGAGCTCAGATTTTATTCCTGCTTTGCTTACATTTTGATACTCAGATTAAGTCAGTGATTACACTTTTGTACAGGTAACAGGTAATTGTAAGACATGTTTGAAGTAACCCTCCTAACCGTACATCAGAATATCAACAAGAAAATACGCTTTTCTATCAAATGTATACTTTTCACTGAGGAGAGAGTGAACAAATGTCTGTCTTTCGATGTTCTTCCAGCAAACTCATTCACTTTATCCTAAACAAATGCATGAATACACACTATGACTGAGTTATAAAAGGAAGCCACGCTGCACTCAGTTCCTGAAAAGACAGTTCTTCAACATAAATGCTGTGATCTAAAGCGATGTCTACATCTCTCACACGGATAAACTGCAAAAAAAGGACGTCTTAAACGGGACACAATTCACTTTTCCACAGGCTCATTATGGATGAATGTGAAATGCTTCAGGGAGCCAAATGAGAGGGTTCTGCAGTGAAAGGTTTCTGTGGGTTAAACATGAATAATTCGACAGACTTTCCCGATCTGTTACTTTCTTTTTTAGGAGACCCTGTTCTAAATGTGCACCTTAGTAATAATTTAACTGTGCTTCCCTTCTCAGATGTAAAAGGTTTTGAGAGGTTTTTACAGCGTTTCAGAGCAGGACATAGATCACTTTACTCCCTAGCCGTTAGCCAAGTGGAAGTAATGGCATTCTCCATTAGCTCGGGCACAATGTTTGTCAGTCGCAGGGTAATCCCCGAGGGCTGCTGCGGCTGCGGGCATGTTTCAAATCCTCCAGAGATTTAAAAACACACTCTTACCTCCCTTTGTGGTGTCACTGTCACTGTTTAGCGCAGGGTGTTTTCTAGGAGGTGAATATAATCCTTTGCCACGGTGCGATTCCTGTGACGTTTGTGGTATCCTACGATTTCATATTATCTTTTTGCACAAGCACTCATGTATCGCTCATGGAACATATTATTCCCCAAAGCGGCTGTAATGAATAGGCGCATTCACACCGCAGTACTTTTCCCACAAAGGTTCATGAGTACTTATTTCATGAGAACTCTTTAGTTCTCATGAACTAAGTACAGATCGCGTTCACACCGGAATAAGTCCCTGAGGGAGGATTAGGCAAATGAAGCCGCTGACGTCACTTCTTCTTCTTCTGCTTTGGGTTTACTGGCAGGCTACAAACAACTTCACGGCGTATACTGCCGCCCGAAGTCCCCGGCCGGAAGTCCCCGGAGTTGGGGAAGGCTTCAGTAGAAGCTGTTGGGACTCCCAGCAGCTTCTACTGAAGCCTTCCGAGTAAATCGCCAGAACGCCGACACCTCCTCATCTCCACCGCTCCCATGTTTTATTTTGTGTTGCCATAAGTTAGTCTCTCTGCGTTTCTGCGCTGGGCTAATGCTAATGCTAATGCGAGGATAATAAAATGGCGGCTTCACAAAACTTTTTGGGAGTTTTACGGGGCGTGGTTTGCAATCCGCCCAGCCAATCAGAAATATAGCTCTTTTCTCACAAGAGAGCCGCACAGGGACTTTCGTGGGGGTAAAAAGGTTCTGATGAACTAACTTTAGTACCGGCTCTTTTTGGTGTGAACGCGACAAAAGCTTTTATATTAATAGCAGATCACATTTTGTCAAAGCGAAAAAAAACGATCTAAAAGTGAAAAGCAATGTGAAACTGAAAAAAATCATTGTTTTGAATCTGAAAACGAAAAATGTGTAACTGAAAAAAATAAGGATTCAAAATATGTATAAAAGTGAAATCTGAAAATAAATATTTTATTCAAAAAAATTGCTGAACTGAATCAAAATAATATTCAACCTGAAAAATGATTTAAAATACTTATTTTTATTTTGAATACATCGTTGTATGTATATTCAAAGTTCAGGATAAAAACTTGAACTTTCAAATAAATTGTATTTTTTTGAATGATCAAAACTTATGACCCTGAAATCGCTCCATAAAATCACTGCAGCTCAGAATAAATTCTCCATCATGACTGTTGAAAAAAACAGTTTCATACCTGTTATTTTTTGGAGTGCCTATTTGTAGCTGGGTGAAAATAGCGACACCACAGTAATTCGGCTAATAACACCCATCCCGCTCCAAATATTAAATATAGCATTGTTGACTATAAACACTTCAAACAGAATTGCATTGTTTGCTAGACACCCGGGGAAAGTAGCATCAGCTTTATCGTTTTTAACTTAAGGGAAACCTTATCATGCTTAGGGTGAATGCAGTTTGCATCATTACAAATACATTACAGCAACATATCTAAAATAAAACAATAATTTCCTTCAAATATTTTGTAGTTGCAACAGTTTTGGTGTTATGTGATTCCTGTGAGGTTTGTGGTATCTTATCGTATGCTACAATTTCATATATGTTTTGCATTACACTCATTAATTGCACATTTTACACAAGTGCCCTCAGTTTGAGGCGTGATTGAAGGTCATTCCAAGACCAAGGACCATAATAAAAAAGACTCCTTTTCCCAGCCTCAGTCCGCACAGCAGGAACCTGGACCCGTATCCAGGCTCTGGATCTGAGGTTGTAAGAGTCACAAACTGGAGCTAATCTGGCACAGCTGTGCAGTGGAAGCTTTCCTAACATGGCTTTATACATTAATAAAAACCAATGCTGCATCCTACGCATAGTGAGGACCATCCAGCTATACATACTGTCGAAGGTAATACTCCTCAAATATAATAAATGTTTTCTAAATGAACTCCAGATCAAATGATTGTGTGTAGTGTGAGAGCGGTGACTTGTACAGTAGTTATCACACTACAGATAATTATCTCCTGATTTCACAGCCCCTCTCAGCTTTAATGGGGTCTTCTTTTAGTATCTTTTTTTTATGCCATGGCCGCAACTTTGAATCCCTCTCAGAGCTTTCAAAGGCATCATTTTCCGACACAGCAGGCCTTTGTTTTCAGCTAAAGAGCTCCATAATCCCACTGTGCACTACCTGCACATCCCAAAAGGTCATTTTCACAACTAGAATATAATGAAGTGTTTTGCAGCTGCGAAGCCCCCAGGAGTTAGTAGAGAGCAACACTTGTGTCTTTTTAGATACAGGGTTTCATTTCTCAAAGGAGACCTGGCCAAAATACAACAACACAAAGTTATAGACAGAACACAACTCATACAAGTGATACATTCTTCAAAAACCTCAGGCGGACATAAACAAGACTCCAAATTAATAGAAATGTGACGGTTTGTTCTGGGTGTGTAAATACGCAACTTTTAGAGATGTCACCTTTGAAGTTATATGTCCATGTTGCTCAAAAGTGGCCTAAAAAAATGTTGATGCAATTTTCATAGAAAGGCCCTTAAAGGCAGCAAAACCAAGTGTCCTATCAAGCAATGTTAATGAAAGTGAAACATAATGTGTATATCCGCAACCGAGTTTAAGGCTTTATTGGTGTCTTGCATTGTCATCGTGCCGCTAGATATTCCCGAATATCTAATTACAACCAAACTGGACCGAAAACTAACCCCTTAACAACAGTAATGTTTGAAGATAAATTATTCTCCAATATTGAGCTACGTTTACATATTATGTGCATTTATGTTGTGATTTTCTCTGTACATTGTATTGAGTAAATCTATATTAATCCATCTTTGCTGTACCCTGTTACTGGTTCTCTTTGATCAGACAAAGACAAGTCATACAAATCATATATCTGCCCGAGTGATAGTTAAAACAACAAATACATTAATAGAAATGTTACTCTGTTTGTTCTGAGTTAAATACACAACTGTTTTCTAACAACTTTTAGCCATTTCAACTTTGAGGTAATATGTCAACGTTGTGTTTAAAGCTGATTTCTGCTGCCCCCTAGTGGCCCAAAAAAACTGAAAGCGCGTAAAGACCTTACACGCAAAGGTAATGACACTCAAAAATAATTTGTTAGTATATTTAAATATACTTTCAAATGTTTCTTCCATTGCCCATAGTCGTCATGCCAGTAGATTTCACGAAATTCAAATGACAACCAAACTGGACTGAAAACATAACCCCATAACAACAGTAATGTTACAATCCCTTTATGTCAAAGTGAACAAGATAAAAACCGAGGTCCCACAGATGTTGCCATCACTTCCTCCTGCTGAAATACCAGCAGGATGCTGGGTAATGAAGTGTTAACATTCATGCTGTCTTGTCCAACCTGGCAGTTGTTTGTCTCCAAAGGCTGGTGAGAGCATTTTGAATCCAATGAGAGTGAAAACCGCTCTGCAGCATTAAAGGACTGCAGATGAGTCACGAGGAGAACTGCCCTCCACCCCCCACCCACACACTAAAATCCCCGCAAATAAGCACCACGTCGACCTTCCTCTTATTCAATAATGAATTCAGAGAAGAGTGTTGCATTACTGGGTTTCCAGTATCCTAAGAATTCCCACAGCATGCAGTGTACTCATCTCCGGATCTGTCTTGTATTTATTTGACATCGTTCGCTTGGGTGTGCTCAGCCCTCTCGTAGAGCTTAAGAACATTTTAAGTGACGATTAGGACGATCAGTGGTTGGAGGGAATTGGAGTTGAATAAACACAAGTCATTATGAAATATTCAGTGAGCATAACTAACCTGACCCAAGGGATCTTTAAGGACAACTCATTAATAGTGTTTATAATACACTGAAACGTTTACTTCAATTAAATGTACTATGTTAACACATTTCACATAACTGTATTTGGTTAGTCGAAAGCAATTATATTAAGTTGAACCTAGTATTTGTATTTAAACTTAATATTATTGCCTTCAGCTAAACTAATACAGTTATGTGAAATATGTTGACATAATACATTTAAGTAAACATTTCCATTTCCGTGGTGATCACAAAGGTACTGCCAAGGAATGACATGTATTCTCATATTCATGTCACTTATATTCATTACCAGAATGAACATACAGCAATGCAAACATAGATTGTAAGTTTCTTTTTGACTGAATTGAAGGAGGTGTATTTGGCTTTGTGATCTTTCTCATCTATTCCCTTGAAACCCCCGACTTGCAGATATAAAAAGCCATATTTTCAAATGTTCTACTCCACTTTTGTTTTTATGATGTCTGTGAATCATTTTGATAGCGCCAACTGTTTTACTTGTTTAATTGCTCTAGTTTGCTAGCTTTTACAATCTGGCCAAGACTTGCATGTCCTTCAACAAAACCAAGGTTTATGTAACTTAAAGCTTTCCTTTATGTTTTGATGCTGATTAGTCATCAGCACTCTTACATTCCTCAGACCTTTTCTTTCATTCATAACACAGTGATGCTCTGACTGAGAAAAACAAGGTTAAGCACCTGTCCTTCAATAAAACCAACAGTTAAGTATTCTTGACATATAGCTTTATTTTCCCTTTTTGAATAGTCACCAGCACTTTTAGTCATAAATAACTGTGATGCTCTGAGTTTATGAAAAAACAAGTTGGAGATGAGAACAATACTGTTACGACTATTGTGTTATGTCACGTTTTGTATGTCTTGCTGTTCTCCCTGTCATGTTTTCTCGCTTGTATATTATCTGGTCCTTCTTCTTGTGTTACATTACATTACATGTTACTTGTTAGACGCTTTTATCCAAAGCGACTTACATACTCAATACTGTGGACAATCCCCACAGGAGCAATTTGGCGTGAAGTGTCTCAGGGACACAACGACATGCTGACTGCAGTGGGGTTTGAACCTGTCTAATCTAATTATCTGATTGTGTTCACCTGTGGCCCTTGTGTTTCTCCTCCCCTGCCCGGCTGTTTCTCGTCTTGTGATTACCCCTCCCTGTATTTAGTCCCTTCCTGTGTTCAGTGTTGGTTCGTCTTTTGTTTGTGACTGAGTTCACCGGTGAGGATTTTTTTTTGTCATTTGAATTTCGTGAAATCTACTGGCATGAAGACTATGGGCAATGGAAGAAACATTTGAAAGTATATTTAAATATACTAATAAATTATTTTTGAGTGTCATTACCTTTGCGTGTAAGGTCTTTACGCGCTTTCAGTTTTTTTGGGCCACTAGGGGGCAGCAGAAATCAGCTTTAAACACAACGTTGACATATTACCTCAAAGTTGAAATGGCTAAAAGTAGTTAGAAAACACTTGTGTATTTAACTCAGAACAAACAGAGTAACATTTCTATTAATTTATTTGTTGAGTTCTGTCCTAGTATTTTTTCGTTATCCTTGAAATAAAGGCATTTTCAGCGCTATCTGCATTTGGGTCCTGCTTGCTTCACTCACCGTAACAAATACAACCTGACGAAAGGGATTGAGAGCGTTATTGAGGTAGGGCCAACTAAGAAACCGACTCAGCAAATAAACTATATATTTATAAAAAAAAATCTTTGTAAAACAATCAAGTGTTATAAGGAGCAGGGACGTGCACAGACATTTGGAGGGGCTATTGCTCTAAACTGGAAAAAGGGCCACCCCCCCCCCCCCGAAAAAAAACACAAGACCTTTTGAAAATGTTAACTTGTTTTAATGTAAAAGGTTCATACAATAAAAACACAACAATGTCATTGCAAGTGACACTCAGTTTACTTTTATGTCCAACTGCTAAATTCGTTATTCAGGCACATTTTTTGTTTTGTGGCCCATATCTCTTTAAAATATCTAATGTTAGCAACTATTAAAGAAAAAATGGAGACAATTCGGTTTTAATGTAGTTTGACTATTGTAACTGCTGTGCAGACATACTGATCACATAGGGCTTCTAACTAATTACCTTAAATAAACTCACTAATTCATGAAACCAGTTCAATACGCATTATTCTTATCATTCGATATGAGCGCCGTAACGGTATCTAATTACTTATTTATTTAGTATTCCATAACTTAATATCAGAGATGGTCAAACTAAAGGGGTAGAGACATGGCAGAAATCCTACAATAAAGCGGGACAGTGAAGGCGATCAAGAAAAGAGAGCGTGCGGCCGTTGAGGGAGTTTACGGAGCAGATGAAAAGACACAGAAAGACAGAAGCACAATAACAAGTACATTTAGGTGTTTTTTTTGTAAATAACCGACGATGTCAAGAGGAAGTAAAGTCCCCTGGTTTGTCCCCTCTAACTGCCATGAGAACACTCAAAATCAATATAAGCATAGGCCTATTTAAAAACAGGGACATTTCCGGGGACAGATTGACCCAGGGATTGGCCACCAAAGCCAGGCAGGCATTTGGTGTGATCACCCGAGCCATATGAGGCCGGACTCAGAGGGCTTTCCTTTGCTTCCAGCCGTCAGATTGTAAACAAAGTCACGTGACTGGGGGCAGATGACAGCGCTGACAAGGTGTGTTTCCCGCAGCGAGACGCTACAATACTAATTGTGGGCTTATGATGTTGATTCGGCCACAAAAGAAAAAAAACAACTCTAGCTCTCTCCAGAGGGGCAGGTCAGCCAAAAAGGGCAAACGGGCTGTTGCCCGGGCAACATTAGCCCGTACCTGATAAAGATTATAGTTAAACATGTTCAAATCGAATTTTAAAAAGACAAATCTGGGTACATCCACATCTGGTGCCCCGTATGAGGCGCTAATACCCCATATTGGGAACCACTGGTATATGAAACTCGTCCTCTCCGCTTGCCAAGAGTGACAAAATATGATACCGGTCTTAAAATAAATTACGGTTTTATCCGTGTTTATCATTGCAATGTTGACAGAATCGTGGGATGAGTGGCATGTAGTCGATTTATACAAGTGGTCCTGATAGGAACTACAAAAAATGAATTAATCATGATTCGTGCATCTTTTTTAAGCTGATTAAAAACCATCAGATCTGTATCACATATGTTTGAGTGTGTGTGTGTGTGTGTGTGTGTGTGTGTGAGAGAGGAGAGTAGGGATTGTGGTGTTGGGAATATAATCAAGCTGTAGCTGTAGCCTTGTTGTCCTTTGCAAATGGATCCGATCTACATTACTACTATGTGTTGTCAGTTGTTAACAATATGAGTGTGTCGTAGAAATACTGTCCTAAAGTGCCTTATCTTTCTGGCAAACAAGACATTTGGATAAGTCCTATTTGGGTTGCAAATCACTTGCTGTTTTGTACCGGGTACCACCAACGTTTTGGACTGGATTTCCGACTCATGTTGGCTTCACCAAAACTAAAAAACAAAGTTGTGTAATTACCCTTGCGCTGTTATCTGAATGTACAAAAATATGAAGCACAGATTCCACACAGGCCCATGGCATTTGTAACAAGCACAAAACGGTGCTTCAGGAAGTAAAATGTGTAAACTTCCAGACACTTGTATTAACTTCAACATCTTAAAGTCGTTTATAAAGTGAAGAATGCCACCTGGGCTGACTGAGGTGAATTGGATCGGCGCTGATAGCATCACATCGCTGATAGCATCACATCGCTGATGGACGACGACGCGAATTGGCCAGTACTCCCTAAAGCTTTTTATCTTGTGATTAACAATAGAGACGGAAACTAGAAAAACAGCCGAAAGGGAGGTTGGGGGGGGGGTTCAGATCTTCAGCTTTCATCAATGACACATTTGATGCCCATGAAGGCTGTGGGAATACGGCCAAAAACACGATGAGATGTACACACAGATTTGTCATTATGTGAGAATTGTAGCACCTTCCACGGTTTTGTACAAATTAAAGCTTTCACACCTCGCTTTATCTTTATTTCCTTGACACCTCCAGCAGCTATTTGAAACCACTGAGCCGTCTGTTTGACTGATAGCTCGCCCTCCATCTGCTAAGCTTTCCCAGAGCTGAAGGAAAGCAGCTAATAGGCGCATTCACACCGCAGTACTTTTCCCACAAAGGTTCATGAGAACTTAGTTCATGAGAACTCTTTGGTCGCGTTCACACCAAAAAGAGCCGGTACTAAAATTAGTTAATGAGAACCTTTTCACCCCCCTGTCCGTCCCTGCTAGAGAGCAGGGACTTTCGTGGGAGAAAAAGGTTCCTATTTCTGATTGGCTGGGCGGATTGCAAACCACGCCCCGTAAAACTCCCAAAAGGTTTTGTGAAGCCGCCATTTTATTATCCTCGCATTAGCATTATTAGCATTAGCATTAGCCCAGCGCAGAAACGCAGAGAGACTAACGTATGGCAACACAAAATAAAACATGGGAGCGGTGGAGATGAGGAGGTGTCGGCGTTCTGGCGATTTACTCTGAAGGCTTCAGTAGAAGCTGCTGGGAGTCCCAGCAACTTCTACTGAAGCCAGTCCCCAACTCCAGGGACTTCCGGCCGGGGACTTTGGGCGGCAGTATACGCCGTGAAGTTGTTTGTAGCCTGCCGGTAAACCCAAAGCAGAAGAAGAAGAAGTGACGTCAGCGGCTTCATTTGCCTAATCCTCCCCCAGGGACTTATTCCGGTGTGAACGCGATCTGTACTTAGTTCATGAGGACTAAAGAATTCTCATGAACTAAGTTCTCATGAACCTTTGTGGGAAAAGTAGTGTGGTGTGAATTACTCTGCAGGCAGCGGCAGAGCTTATGACCTCTCATTGAAGTGTCCGTCTTTGAATTGACAGCCATGTATTTTATGTCACTTCCCTGCAGTTTCAACCGGGCAGCAGATTGTTGTGTATCAGCACGGGGTCTTAGTGCTTTTCATGAAGAAACTCAAAATACATTCTTGGTTTTACTGTGATAAAACTACCGTACTGGACAAGCTGGGGCGAGACAACGCAGGAAAATATAGTTTGTTCTATCACAGGTCATTTTTTAGATTCTGAGCACGAGCAAAAACACATCCAAAATACATATTGAGCCTTTTCTTTGACAAACTTTGTCTTTTTTTCATGTAAATATTCCCCAAATCCACTAATAACGTTTTAAATACAATTTTTTAACATGTTAAAACAAGGCATTGCATACAATGTGAAAATAGAATGGAGTACGAAATAAACAGACATAAACATCTCAAAATAGAAAATAAAAACAGAAATGTAAAGTGGACCTATCATGCTATTTGAAATGTATATTGTAGGGCCATACCTATATAAAACATGTCTGTGAAGGTTTTTCAAAATACCAAACAGATCCTGCATTTTAACCACGCCTCATTTCGCCCTATTTGCTCTATTCCAGCCCTGTTTTAGCAAGGGCTGATTCTGTGACGTAGCTTTAATGCAAATGAGATTCAGCTGACCACGCCCCCTTGCAGGAGAGGGGTGCATGCTCTGATCAGCTGCTGGGCTCTCAGAAGAGGGGGAGGAAAAGAGATCTCCCCCCGTGTTTTATTCTTATATGATTATAAAGAGTCGTTATTCATTTGTTTTAAAGCTCAATAAATAACAAAGAAGACCTCTGACCGGCACTTTTCTAATTTTGTCCGGAAGATTTAAACTTTAACGGACATGTTGACCGGCGAAAAACAATCTAACTGAAACTCTGCCGCACGGTCCCCTCGTCCCTTGGAAGAGGCGGAGAGGTGAACGCAAACGCTTGCCTCGGGGAGGGAGAAAAAGAGCCACAGCGGAGAATAAACAGAAGGGCCACCATGCCCGGGAAGTCTTCTTCGCTGCTTTTGTGGCAGACTACAGCGCCACTTACAGGCCTGGCATATGTACTACAGCGTCTCCAGTGCATTCCCCTGATAGGTGGATAGTTGCCCATATAGGCGGAGCTCCTTGTTTCTGACGTCAGAGATATTTCAAATCTGTATCAGTCTGTATCAGATCCGTTGCAGCCCCGTTTTTAGAGATTTGGGTACGGAGGAAAAGAGAGAGGGTTGGGTTTTCTGACACTTGGTGAGTTCCCTGACACACGGGGGACACATTTTCATGTATAAAAGACGTACAAAAGTGCATTTTGCATGATAGGTCCCCTTTAAAGTCAAATATATACATAATGACAGTGGAAGATATATATCTGAAGACTAAATGGTGAAGGGCCAAATTCCAGCTAACACAATTTAAAAGCAGGATATTATTGACATTAAAAGTGCAAGGAATGGCATATTAAGGTTGTTACTGAAGTTCTTCTGTCTCCTCTCCCCTCAGATATCTGGGAATCACGCGGCCTCTGACCTACCCGGCGCGGCAGAACGGTCAGCTGATGGCGAAGATGATCCTGGGCGTGTGGCTGGCGTCGGCCTCCATCACGCTGCCACCTTTCTGCGGCTGGGCCAAAAACGTGCACACAGCCGGCGTGTGCCTCATCAGCCAAGACTTCGGCTACACCATCTACTCCACAGCCGTCGCTTTCTACATCCCCATGCTGGTCATGCTGGTCATGTACTACAAGATCTTCAAGGCGGCGCGTAAAAGTGGCGCCAAACATCGCTTCACTGACATTTCTCGCCGCGAGCGTCTCAGCACGGTGGCTAACGAGGCGTTGAGGATGCACGGAATGAAGCCTGGAGGCGTGGCGGAGGAATGTGCCGCCATTTCCCGCCTTTTGAACCGCGAGCGAAGAAACATCTCCATCTTTAAGCGAGAGCAGAAAGCAGCGACCACGTTGGGGGTAATCGTCGGGGTTTTCGGCGTTTGCTGGCTGCCGTTCTTCATCCTGTCCACCGCCAGGCCGTTTATTTGTGGCGTTGAGTGTAGCTGCGTTCCAATTTGGTTGGAGCGAACGCTGCTCTGGTTGGGATACGCAAACTCCCTAATGAACCCTTTTATCTACGCCTTCTTCAACAGAGACCTGCGCTCCACTTACCGTGACCTTCTCCGCTGTCGCTATCGAAACATCAACCGCAGACTGTCCGCTGTGGGCGTCCACGAGGCTCTCAAGGTTTAAAAAGCTGAGGTTTGGAGGCCTTGTGATTGTACACCTGGTGCTTAAAGGGGGATGTTGAACACAGCGTGAAGATAAGACTGACAGAAGAGGAGTTGCTGTATGTGGCTTTCTGGTCTCTCTGCAAATCACATCCCTCTGTGTGTGTGTGTGTGTGTGTGTGTGTGTGTGTGTGTGTGTGTGTCAGTCTTTCTATTTTTGGAAAGAAAATCATGTAGCGCACTTGATGGGCTATTCATGTCGACAGCGCTTTTGTGCATATGCCACCAATCCTGGATTAATGGAAGGGTAATGAAGTGACAAAGGAAATGACATGTAAACACAATTAATCAAGGGAACAGAAGCAGATCTGTGTACATTAGGGAAATTGATGTTTGATTTGTTTATGTGGCACAGTTTCTTCATCAAAACACCCATTAGAGACATCACAGATTCATTTCAGACAGAGTAAACTCTTTGAGCTCTTTTGTGCCATGATTTCATTTACATTTATATCACTTTGACTCCAGTTATACTTTTCCATTTGGTCCTCTCACTAAATTTAACAGGAGCACTTTGATTGTTTCACAAAACATGTGGTGATGCCAAGCGAGAGGAGGTGGGTGGACAAAATGGTCTTAAGTGCAGAAGGGGGAACATTTCCCATTCATTAAACCTCCGTATTTGTTGCTATGAAAATAAACTGAAAGCCGTTTGTTTAGTGTCTGCATGAAGCTCATTTTTACCTACAAGTACGGTGGCCGACAAGTGCAAACGCGCTTCAACGGCCCAAAACATTTCCATTAAGAGAAACGCACAGGAGTTTAAAACACGAAGCAAATACAAGAACACAAATGCGTGTTTAGATAACATTTGGCAACTTGAGGAAACAGGAGCAGCGTTTACTAAAAGTGCAGCAAGAAGCTCAAAACACGACGGAAACGGGGACACTAAAAAGTGACGCACACAGCCGGTCCCAGCTGTGTGCGTTACTTTTTAGTGTCCCCGTTTCCGTCGTGTTTTGAGCTTCTTGCTTCAGGAATATAAAGTTGGACAAACTGTCTCTGTTGGCAAAGATAGTGTTTCATAGTTGTAAGTGTTTTGTCTGTATACTTGAAAGGACTGGGTTAGCTACGTAAGCTTACAGCAGGTCCGCTATAATATTGGAGGGAGTTTTGTTAAAGAAAGGCGTTACATTTTAGGTACGTTTCCAACAACAGAGACAGGTTGGCATTTTACTTAGGGGGTGCGGCCAAAAGTGGGGAGAGATTTCAACAGTAACATGAACATAATAGTAACCGGCAAAAAAGCCCTATCAATAATGAGAAACCACATTGACAGTGACATTTCAATTTGTGCTCAAAATGTCCATATTTATAAATGTACACCATTCACCAACAGGGGGTGCTGCAGCACCTCGAGCACCCCTACTTCCCACGGCTATGCAGTTTGGCTAACTTTATAATCCCCGAGGTTGCGTTCCAATAGTCCATTTAGCTTAGGAACCTTCCTGACCAAGTGAAATGACCCGGAAGTACGTCAGTGGCAGCCATGATAAGTGCCGTTCCAATTCTCTAAATGAAAGGAAAGGAGGGTTGCGTTCGGATAGTTTAAAAATCAGCTCCTAAGTTCTAACCCTATCTCCTATTCCTTGACCTCTGAGTGAAACGTCACGGGGTTAAGGGATAGTGGATAGGAGAATTCAAAAGGACTTAGGAGAAGAGACTGCGGTGCTTTAGAGAATCCGACTGCACTTTCACTATCCGACGTGTTTATGATGCGCCAGCGGACGTCATTTTGTGCGTCTGCTGCTGTGGGGAAACTATGGAAACTACAGTTTTCTATACAGCGGACTACAACATGGATGTTTAATAAGAACGAGGGACTACTGTAAACTCATCTACTCTGCACCGTGCTCTGATGCTGTTGTTTTGCTTTATGCTTTATGAACAGAGAAACATATTCTTCATGACCAAAGTTGGAATTGAAATTAAAAAGGAAAGTCAAACTTCTGCTCGTCCCCCTCTCCCTCCGGTCCACATTAATACAAATGATCCCAGTATGATTGTATGAACTATGAAAATATCTTAAAATCAATACAAATGTATTTATTATAAACGTGAGTCTTTAACATCTATCACTGTGTACATCACCATTCAAACATCTTTTAAAAGTTGAACAAACCCCACACAGCTCAGTGAAATGTTGACTTTATTTGATCATTTCAGTAAAAACTAACGTTCATATTTCTCTTTTTGATTATAATACTGATGAACGTTCAAAACAAAGCACTTTGGCAACTTACCACATACGTTTTAAAAAGCTTAATAAGCACCGTAACGTTCATGATATAATTTCTCCTCATAATCGATTGTTTCCGTGAACGGCCGACTGTTGTGTGACGTCAAATGCTGCGGCTGCAAGGCATTGTGGGGCAGCATTTTCTCCTCTCCTTTCGGTGAGGGAGGTCCAGTGGTTCCTAAGCTAAAGGAGGTTATAAAGGAAGTTTGAAACCTCCTTTCCTTTCATCTAGAGAATTGGAACGGCACTTATCATGGCTGCCACTGAGGGACTTCCGGGTCATTTCACTCCGTTAGGAAGGTTCCTAAGCTAAATGGACTATTCGACTGCAGCCGAGGTTTCAAACTCAAACATTATAAACATCCATGTTGTAGTCCGCTGTAGTTTCCATAGTTTCCCCACAGCAGCAGACGCACATTCATGACGTCCGCTGGCGCATCATAAACACGCCGGATAGTGAAAGCGCAGTCGGATTCTCTAAGCACCGCAGTCTCTTCTCCTAAGTCCTTTTGAATTCTCCTATCCACTATCCCTTAACCCTGTGACGTTTCACTCAGAGGTCAAGGAATAGGAGATAGGGTTAGAATTTAGGAGCTGATTTTTGGATTATCGGAACGCAACCCTAACGTCAACAAGCTGTGTGCGTCACTTTTTATTGTCCCCCCCGTTTCCGTTGTGTTTTGAGTTTCTTGCAGCATTTCGATGATGCAGCCTCTTAGTAATTGTGCAATGTTTTATTCATCTGTGTTTCGCCACATTTGTGTTTTGATATTTGCATCGTTTTTGAAACTGCAGCGCGTTGCTCCTATTGGAAGTATTTTGACTTTTGCATTTGCACCTGTCGGACACCATGCCACTGTACAAATAAACCATAAGAGATTATTTATAGCGGATTACAGTGTTTATCGCACACTTGAAATCCAAATGAACTCAATACAATATGTGTCAGATACTGTGGACATTTTTCACTGTCGTTATTTTGCCTTTTATTTTGTACTCAACATTTGGCTGCTGACCGTATTGGTTTCACGCAGCTCAACTAAAGCTGATGAACTGTAAGAATACAAACATGAACTTTTGTCGTCAAATGTCACCATTCGAAGCAGTGTGTGCTTTTTCTACCTCGATTTTGAGATTTACTCCGAACAGATGTACCGCTGTCTTGCATCATTTTGTAATTAATTGCTATTTTATATATGGTGTAAGATCAATCTGTGTACAACTGCTCTGTGATTGCTCTCTGTGTGAACGCTTTGTCTTTTCAGAAACAAGCTGGGGAAGTGGCAAAGCATTTCATCACTTTGTAAATAAAGAAACACTTGGTTGAAACGTCACTGTGGCCTCCGATCAATGAACGAACGCACATCTCGAGTTTCTAGCCCCACAGAAAACCCCTACACAATTCATAATCCCCACCTCCTAGACCAGGGGTGTCAAACTCAAGGCCCGGGGTCCAAATCCGGCCCACGACTTCATTTTATGCGGCCCCGCAAGAGCTTGCAAAGATTATAATACGTTTATTATACGGTTACATGCCACTTTACAGAAGCAGGTTGCCCATAAACTACATGTCCCATAATGCATATGGTTTTGTGACATGCACACTGAAGAGACTTGCAATTATTTGCCCTAGACTTCTGCTTTCAGACGTAGTTAATTAAGAAGTTATTACCCAATAATAATCCAATTCAGAGGCAATAATGTAATATAATACATTATTTTATATATATTATATATTTATATATGTATATTTATATAGTTACAACCGGCCCTTTGAGTGCAACCATAATGCTAATGTGGCCCGCGATGAAATTGAGTTTGACACCCCTGTCCTAGACGGATAGGTCAAGGGATATAGAGACGCACGCTACCTTTAAGGTCCACTCGAAGCCTTTAAAAATTCATCCTTTTCCCTGGAGTATCACCACCGAGGCCTTCATGCTGCTGCAAGGACTCCTTTATTTTCCGTCTGCTTGCAGCTAAATCTTTTATTCAGAGTCTGGATGACAGCTGTCTCCTTGTTTTTGATAACTGAAATTGTCCCGTGGAGACACAAGGACGAGGTAGAGTCTGACGTGTGTGGTGTGTTCAGATATACTGATACCTAATAATTTACACTTCTAGCAGTCATGTGTAGGAGTGTTAATGTATCCAAACAACTCAATATAGATTTTTCAGGCTGTGTTTGTGCAGAGACAAACACCTAAGACTAAATCTAATGCCACGCGAGCTCTAAGAGGTTGTATTTAAGCACAGCAGACAGGCTTTTTTAATTTAAAGTGGCCCTAATAAGCAATTTTTCAGGTGTATATCAGTATGTAGTGTCTCTACTTTAAAGGGTCCTCTCCTGCTGATGTTCAGGTGTATATCAGTATGTAGTGTCTCTACTTTAAAGAGTCCTCTCCTGCTGATGTTCAGGTGTATATCAGTATGTAGTGTCTCTACTTTAAAGAGTCCTCTCCTGTATAAAAAAAATAAAAATAAAATAATGATATATATATACAGTGGGGCAAAAAGGTATTTAGTCAGCCACCAATTGTGCAAGTTCTCCCACTTCAAAAGATGAGAGAGGCCTGCAATTTTCATCCTAGGTACACTTCAACTATGAGAGACAGAATGGGGGGAAAGAATCCAGGAAATCACATTGTAGGATTTTTAATGAATTAATTGGTAAATTCCTCGGTAAAATAAGTATTTGGTCACCTACAAACAAACAAGATTTCTGGCTCTCACAGACCTGTAACTTCTTCTTTAAGAGCCTCCTATGTCCTCCACTTGTTAACTGTATTAATGGCACCTGTTTGAACTTGTTATCAGTATAAAAGACACCTGTCCACAACCTCAAACAGTCACACTCCAAACTCCACTATGGCCAAGACCAAAGAGCTGTCAAAGGACACCAGAAACAAAATGGTAGACCTGCACCAGGCTGGGAAGACTGAATCTGCAATAGGTAAGCAGCTTGGTGTGAAGAAATCAACTGTGGGAGCAATTATTAGAAAATGGAAGACATACAAGACCACTGATAATCTCCCTCGATCTGGGGCTCCACGCAAGATCTCACCCCGTGGGGTCAAAATGATCACAAGAACGGTGAGCAAAGATCCCAGAACCACACGGGGGGACCTAGTCAACGACCTGCAGAGAGCTGGGACCAAAGTAACAAAGGCTACCATCAGTAACACACTACGCCGCCAGGGACTCAAATCCTGCAGTGCCAGACGTGTCCCCCTGCTTAAGCCAGTACATGTCCAGGCCCCTCTGAAGTTTGCTAGAGAGCATTTAGACGATCCAGAAGAGGATTGGGAGAATGTCATATGGTCAGATGAAACCAAAATAGAACTTTTTGGTAAAAACTCAACTAGACGTGTTTGGAGGAGAAAGAATGCTGAGTTGCATCCAAAGAACACCATACCTACTGTGAAACATGGGGGTGGAAACATCATGCTTTGGGGCTGTTTTCTGCAAAGGGACCAGGACGACTGACCCGTGTAAAGGAAAGAATGAATGGGGCCATGTATCGTGAGATTTTGAGTGACAACCTCCTTCCATCAGCAAGGGCATTGAAGATGAAACGTGGCTGGGTCTTTCAGCATGACAATGATCCCAAACACACCGCCCGGGCAACGAAGGAGTGGCTTCGTAAGAAGCATTTCAAGGTCCTGGAGTGGCCTAGCCAGTCTCCAGATCTCAACCCCATAGAAAATCTTTGGAGGGAGTTGTTGCCCAGCGACAGCCCCAAAACATCACTGCTCTAGAGGAGATCTGCATGGAGGAATGGGCCAAAATACCAGCAACAGTGTGTGAAAACCTTGTGAAGACATACAGAAAACGTTTGACCTCTGTCATTGCCAACAAATGGTATATAACAAAGTATTGAGATGAACTTTTGCTATTGACCAAATACTTATTTTCCACCATAATGTGCAAATAAATTCTTTAAAAATCAGACAATGTGATTTCCTGGATTTTCTTTTCTCATTTTGTCTCTCATAGTTGTGGTGTACCTAGGATGAAAATTACAGGCCTCTCATCTTTTTAAGTGGGAGAACTTGCACAATTGGTGGCTGACTAAATACTTGTTTGCCCCACTGTACATAAGAAGTCATGTGCCAACACATCAAGGTGCCAGGGACAAAATCCTTTAAATGGCTCTTCGTGGAATATTATTTGGGACATAAAAATGCTTGAACTCCGGGAAGTAAAGGGCAGAGACACGGCCTTGTTGACATTTTGTTTTCCCAGTGCATCTCTCCGCAGATCTCCCAGCAGCGATGTCAACAGGCGATACTCTCGGGGAGTGAGCCGCGACGTGAGAGGAGTGCTGTTCTCTCCTCAGTACTCGGATGAGAGGGGGAAACGCTTTACGTGTGATGTAGTCGCCCATTTCTCATCAAAGAGGGATGGAAGCAGATGAGTCTTTCTTCACATATGCTGCCCACGGGGCTCTGACAGGCTGACGGGGGAACACACACTCCAGCTCGGCTATTTTTAATCCGCCCCAGTATTTAGGTGGGGGAAGCTTTGATTAAGCATGCAGAGGGAGATCTAAAGCAATGTTACTATCATGCAATGTGTCCCTTACTCCCCCGTATGTAAACACCGTAGAGCTGTTATGAGAGGCCTCCTGCAGCAGTTAGAGTAAGTAGTGATAAAGGCGATAATCTGACACATTTTCAAACACAAATAAGACTTCAAAACCAACCTTTTCACCTCTTCTCTCTTCTTCCTCTTCTTCCTCCATTTGTTTACTGTGTCGTTAAAATCTTGTTTGCTAGTAAAGTGTCTTTGAGCAGTGTGAAAATCTCTCTATATATGTGATGTATGATGTACTGTACATTGTTGTCATATGAACACACACCATTTCTCCCTCATGGCCACTTATTTATATATTTGCACATAAGATAAGCCATTATAAGAAATAAGTTTATCAAGTCCTTACCCCAAGTGAAGGAGTTAAAGTATCTCGGGGTCTTGTTCTCGAGTGAGGGAACAATGGAGCGTGAGATGAGCCGGAGAATCGGAGCAGCGGGAGCGGTACTACAGTCGCTTTACCGCACCGTTGTGACGAAAAGGGAGCTGAGCCAGAAGGCAAAGCTCTCTGTCTACCGGGCCATTTTCGTTCCTACCCTCACCTATGGTCATGAAGGATGGGTCATGACCCAAAGAACGAGATCGCGGATACAAGCGGCCGAGATGGGTTTTCTCCGCAGGGTGGCTGGCGTCTCCCTTAGGGATAAGGTGAGAAGTTCGGTCATCCGGGAGGGACTCTGAGTTGAGCCGCTCCTCCTTCGCGTCGAAAGGAGCCAGTTGAGGTGGTTCGGGCACCTAGTTAGGATGCCACCTGGGCGCCTCCCTAGGGAGGTGTTCCAGGCACGTCCAGCTGGGAGGAGACCAAGGGGTAGACCTAGGACCAGGTGGAGGGATTATATCTCTTCGCTGGCCTGGGAGCGCCTTGGGATCCCCCAGTCAGAGCTGGTTGATGTCGCCAGGGAAAAGGAAGTTTGGGGCTCTCTGCTGGAACTGCTACCCCCGCGACCCGACCACGGATAAGCGGAAGAAGATGGATGGATGGAAGTCTATCAATAATATCAATCATATTTCACATTTATTAAAGCATTTCTGCATTTCTTTCTTCAGTAATCTTGCTTTTATAATGTAGTTTTACATTTTCAAAGTGACTTAAAGTGGTATTTAGGCAGTTAAGAACTTCTTTAACGTTTGTCTTTCACAAAAGGGATTCTAAAAGATTCTTAAAAGACTGGAAATACACATTTTCAAACACAAAAGACAGATAAAAACCCTCAAAACTGACCTTTTCACTGCTGCTCGTTCACCTCGTCACCCCTCCCTCCCTCTTCTTCCTCCGGTCTCAGGACTTTTGTTTACTCTGTCGTTAACATCTGGTTTGCCTGTAAAGCATGGTGGAGCAGTGTGAAAAGCACTATATGTCATGTATGATTTATCATTATTTTCATTTTTAAAATATATATGAATTCCTTTTTTTGGCACATGAACACACAACATTTCTACTTCTTCTCTCATGGCCACTCAATTATTTATATGATCAGTTTATCCTATAGAACAATGTTGACGACCAATTCATTTTTAGTATTATTTTCTCTATTATCCTCATTTCCAGGTTCATATTTGTATTTAGTGTTTAAAGAGTCCCCTCCTGCTAATGTTCAGGTGTATATCAGTATGTAGTGTCTCTACTTTAAAGAGTCCTCTCCTGCTAATGTTCAGGTGTATATCGGTATGTAGTGTCTCTACTTTAAAGAGTCCTCTCCTGCTGATGTTCAGGTGTATATCAGTATGTAGTGTCTCTACTTTAAAGAGTCCTCTCCTGCTGATGTTCAGGTGTATATCAGTATGTAGTGTCTCTACTTTAAAGAGTCCTCTCCTGCTGATGTTCAGGTGTATATCAGTATGTAGTGTCTCTACTTTAAAGAGTCCCCTCCTGCTGATGTTCAGGTGTATATCAGTATGTAGTGTCTCTACTTTAAAGAGTCCTCTCCTGCTGATGTTCAGGTGTATATCAGTATGTAGTGTCTCTACTTTAAAGAGTCCTCTCCTGCTGATGTTCAGGTGTATATCAGTATGTAGTGTCTCTACTTTAAAGAGTCCTCTCCTGCTGATGTTCAGGTGTATATCAATATGTAGTGTCTCTACTTTAAAGAGTCCTCTCCTGCTGATGTTCAGGTGTATATCAGTATGTAGTGTCTCTACTTTAAAGAGTCCTCTCCTGCTGATGTTCAGGTGTATATCAATATGTAGTGTCTCTACTTTAAAGAGTCCTCTCCTGCTGATGTTCAGGTGTATATCAGTATGTAGTGTCTCTACTTTAAAGAGTCCTCTCCTGCTGATGTTCAGGTGTATATCAGTATGTAGTGTCTCTACTTTAAAGAGTCCTCTCCTGCTGATGTTCAGGTGTATATCAGTATGTAGTGTCTCTACTTTAAAGAGTCCTCTCCTGCTGATGTTCAGGTGTATATCAGTATCATACTGCCTGTGCTGCAGCACCTCTTTTCACCCTCTGTCTGAAACCAGTAAATCACATTTGTAAGTTGATGTGGGCTCATGTGTTCGCAGCACTGTGAATTGAGCCTTACTTTCTAATCAAATGGAGGCTATAAATAAACCCATAAACACGTCAATTATGTGTTAATCCGATTTATGTGCTGTGTCCTGAAATATCAACTTCCTCCCACGGACACCTCGAGCGGCCAATCACAGCTCAGGACTCTGTGTTTAGTCCGTGCCACTTCCTGCGGGGATGGGCCTGCAGAACAGCATTATGCAGAGAAGTTATCTGCTAAAAATGTCCAAGTGACAGCCAAAATACTTCCTGGTTTTGTATTTTCTGCAAACAGCTCTCTGTGTTCGGGTTGTGTGAGAGTGCTGGGAGGTAAACGCATGCTTCTTGAGGTTGGCAGCATCAAAGGAAACTGTACATGAGGGAACCCTTCAAAGTGAACTCACAGTACGTGTCGGCCTGTGTGTGTTTTATTGATTTTACCATCAGTGGAAGAAGCTTTTTGGGTTTTCTGTTTCCTGTAGTGAGTTTTATAGGTTTTAGTGCATGTAAATGGTCTGCAAAGGCTAAAATCCCTGTGTCCCCCACCCCTTGAAACACCTCTTTTGGACTCCTTTGTTTACTTAAAATTAGGAATACTATATCTCTGTTTCCCGTTGCATTCAAATATACATTAATACCATACCAAGTACCCCATAATATTCCGACAATGGTTATTTATTTATATTTTGAATCTCTAACGGCCCGTCCACACAGCGGCGTGCGTTGAAGCTTCCCGGGGGGCGTGTCTGAATCTCGACCAACAACCAATCACAATGAATCTCCCGCCCCTGACACACAAGCAGCGGTTTGATTGGCTAGAGCTTGTACTGGCATATGATTGGATTGGCTGACGCTTCTGCCGAGGCTTCAAAAGTTCAACATTGCTCAACTTTTGCAGCGAGCCACGCCAGCAAAGCTCCGCGTCGCTTCCCACAATGCAGTTCGGCGAAAAGTGACGTCACCCCATTCAAAGTGAATGGTGAAGCTTTGAACGCACGCCGCTGTGTGGACGGGTCGTAAAGTAACTAAAGCTGTCAGATAAACGGATAAAAAGTAGAATATTGGCCTGGAGCCGAGACACAAGGTAGCATAAATAAAAAATACTCAAGCAGAAGCACCTCAAATATGTACTATACTTCATTAAATGCATTTCATTACATTCCCCGACTGCATTTTACTGCCATGGTTTTAGAGTATCTGAGTGTTGACTCATCTTCTTGTATTTTCACACATGTTCACAACACACTGCCAAATTCAGAGCCCTCCTACTCAGCGAGATGAGTCCATAGTGTTCACTGCATCTGTGATAGGCTACTGAGTGTGTGTGTGTGTGTGTGTGTGGGTGTGTGTGTGTGTGTGTGTGTGTGTGTGTGTGTGTGTGTGTGTGTGATGAGTAGAATCCACCCATATGCTCTGATACCGTCTCCATATTCACTTAATATGCTTAGTACATAAAAAAAGAAGTTGTACTTCCTAAATCGTTCTTTGTCTTCATTACGCACGAGGTAAAACCACTTAAACAAACGCACATCACTGTCTGAAGTTATTCTTATCTGACTTGAGTGTAAAGCATAGAATAAAACATATTTCAGACCAATACAAATGTCTTGTTGTAAGATTTTCCATAAATTAACGTTCAAACTTGATGGAAACGCTTAAAATATAAGCCATAATACTTTTTCATAATATATTATAAAGTCTTATGAAATACTGCCTGACATTGGTTTTTAGCTAATTAAATCACAAAGGTAAAGGTATCTTAGTCTCAATGTTACCTATATGATTACACTACATTACATTGCATTTAGCTGACGCTTTTATCCAAAGCGACTTACAATAAGTACAATCGACCAGGAAGACACAACCCTGAAGAAAACAGAATCATAAAGTACATCAGGTATCATAGAGCCAAACATTTCAAGTGCTACTCAGCTGGCTTTAGAGAAGCCAGTCCTTTATTAGTATATAAGTGCTTGTTAGTAATTCTATCGCTCGGAAGTGGAGTCGAAAGAGATGAGTTTTCAGTCTGCGGAAGGTGTGTAAGCTATCTGCTGTCCTGATGTCAATGGGGAGCTCATTCCACCATCTTGGAGCCAGGATAGCAAACCCACGTGTTTTTGCTGATGGGAACTTGGGTCCCCCTCGCAGCTGAGGGTTGCAGCGAGTCGTTTGGCTGATGCCGAGCGGAGTGCACGCGCTGAGGTGTACAGTTTAACCATGTCCCGGATGTAGGAAGGGCCAGATCCATTCGCAGCATGGTATTTAAGTACTAGTGTCTTGAAGTGGATTCTAGCAGTTACTGGAAGCCAGTGAAGGGAGCGGAGGAGCGGAGTGGTGTGGGAACATTATTTATACATTTTTCCTAGATAAGAAAGATGTTTATGTCAAAAGTATGTCCAGTTTTCAGTAATCTCACAAATCTAATCTAGTGAATGCTTTCTTGAAACTGACATAAAGGAGAACTAAAGCCATTGACTTTCTTTCAAGTCATAGAAGATTATTACAAGCTTGATTTGTATTTTGGATCCTACAATTCCCACAATGCAACTGAATAGCCTTACAGAACCCGCAATCATAACAAAACCAAACTGTATTCATGAATGTCTTAATGCTTTTACGGTTTTTGCTAAAGTATTTGAATTGTCATGCTGTTAAAATGTGTTTATAATAACCTCGTCTAACCTGTTACACACATCTACCTGCTCAAACACCTCCATCCCGTCCTCTGTCTTTTAATTGATGAGAATAATAACAGCAGTCTGGTGAGAAAGTGCATAATGGATGCACGCAGCAGCATCTATATGTTGCTGATGGAGCGACGGTAAATGCCGTGTGAGAGCATTATTTATGGTGATTCAATTCTTCGTCAATAATCGCCTGCTAGAGGTTTTAAATGCTTCGCCGCAGGATTTATATGCAGGAGATAAAAATGTAAAACCACTCTGTGCAGAATTATAATGTGATTGTTGGCTCTTTCAAGCGAATCAAAAATGCAGTTATGTCGATGATTAGTGCTTTAAATCTGAACTGTAATGTAAAGATCTCCTTGCACTTGAAGACAGATTCTGTAGTTCTCTCTGCTTTATTTCTTCTGACTTTCTGCAATCTACTTTAATGCGCAATTTACCCTTTATTTGTTGTCTTGCAATTCATAACAATGTATTACAGCTGGCTACTGCAATCATTTTAAATGTACTACTTATTTTAATGTATTTCATCACCATGTAACACTCGTGCTCCTATTAACAAATTGTACGTGATGGGCTAAGGGGAGGGACATCTCTAAGCGGTTGACCAATCACAACAGAGCCGGCCAGCTAACCAATCAGAGCAGACTGGGCTCTGGTTTCAGACGGAGGGTGAAAAGAGGTGCTGCAGCACTACATACTGATATACACCTGAACATCAGCAGGAGAGGACTCTTTAAAGTAGAGACACTACATACTGATATACACCTGAACATCAGCAGGAGAGGACTCTTTAAAGTAGAGACACTACATACTGATATACACCTGAACATCAGCAGGAGAGGACTCTTTAAAGTAGAGACACTACATACTGATATACACCTGAACATCAGCAGGAGAGGACTCTTTAAAGTAGAGACACTACATACTGATACACACCTGAACATCAGCAAGAGAGGACTCTTTAAAGTAGAGACACTACATACTGATATACACCTGAACATCAGCAGGAGAGGACTCTTTAAAGTAGAGACACTACATATGAACCCTTTAAGATAATGATGTGCTCAACATCCCCACAGACCGCTCTCTGCATGCTTCCTAACTTCATTTATGTAAAGAGGGCACACTGTACTGAGCTCTGATCCCCATTATGTAAACCCTTTATCATTTTAAGCAGGGCACTCAGCATATTTCAATACGGCTCAACTTCAAGGCTGACTTTTGCCATCCTCTGGAAACTTTGAGTTTTCATCCACATTTTTATTTCTCAGCAATAATGCAAGCTTTTAACCCTGGGGCCTGCTACTAATCACACACAAGTGGTAAGGGTAGCAGCTTTGAAATGTCTTTATACTTGTACCTCATTTCAGAGACAAACATCGTACTAAGATGTTTCTACCCCTCATCGTTCCTCATGATAACACACCATTCAAGATTCAAGGCTTTATTGTCATGTGCTCAGTAGCTACAGTGTAGATATGGCAATGAAACACTTAAGTCACAGGCTCCTCCAACAGTGCAACATGAATATATATATATATATATATATATATATATATATATATGACATAACACAGATACAAGTGCAAGAAATACCAGAATATAAAACAAATAGTGTGTTGGGATATGATGCAGAAGCTAACCCTG